>JAPQVY010000001.1:25917500-26500000 GCA_028535165.1 Quercus tomentella | reverse complement strand
CGATATTAACATTGTCAACCTTCACTTAGAGAGAGAGAGTAATGATTAAGAACAATGAGAAAAATGAGAAAATAAAATAATGGGTAAATTACAGTAACCTACCATGAGATATGGGATCATACCAAACACATCCAAAGGTTTTATAAAATGACCAATTCGGTCCTTAAACACTAACATCATTTGTGCACCGTTTATTAAATCATTTATTTCATTTTTAAGTTTTCCCTTTCCTTTGCTTTGTCTCTTTGCTCTCTCTTCTTCACACCATAAAAACTCTCTCTCTCTCTCTCTCTCTCTCTCTCTCTCTCTCTCTCTCTCTCTCTCTCTCTCTCTCTCTCTCTCTCTCTCTCTCTCTCTCTCTCTCAAGCTCAAGCCAAGCCAAGCCATAAGGTTTCAAACTCAACAAAGGACCAACAAACTCCGCCACCTGAATGGTTTCAGAACCAATATACCCACAAATCTCCCGCCATACACTATCATTTAAAGTTGGGTGATTTAGTCACTATCAAGGAGGATGGTGGACTGCGGCCCTAGGTCGCAATGAGTGGTGACTGGCGGTTGCAAGATCACAATCTGGTGGATCTCACCATCGTGGGTATAGGTTTTTTATTTATTTATTTATTTTTAAATTTTTTAAAAAATTATTAATTGGGTTTGGGGGCTGTGAATCATATGATGTTGGATAGTTGGAACTGTTTGGATTTGAGGAGGATGAGTGGGTAGTTATAGGTTGTGTTACGGTGGACAGTGGTTGCTGGGTCGGTCTTTGTTGTGGGTCTGGTTTTTGTTTTGAAATATTTTTGATTTGGGTATGTTTGAGGTTTGATGGTGGATGGTTGTTTGGTTTAGTTGATCTATGTTTGATTGTCTTGTGTGATACTGGATCTAAATGGGTTGATCTTGATTTGATTATTGATGTAGTGAGATTTTTTTTTTAATGTTCTATAAAAAAAATTTCCCAAATGAGAATGTGTATGGTTTTGGAAAGTGGATATTAATTTAATGAGATTTTTTTTTGGAATGTTTCTTAACTATATGGTAGTGTATAGCCTTTGGATACTGGTTTAAGCTTGAGAGTGAGTGAGAGACATGCGTTTGTTTATGTTATAGGGCAAATTGATCATATTTTAAAATTTTTGGATGTGTTTGGTATTATCCCAAATTTCAAGGTAGGTTATTGTAATTTACCCTAAAATTATTATATTATTATTATTATTTTTTTTTTTTTGAGAAGGGTAAATTATTATATTATTGAATGGTGAATCTGAGTTGAGAAAATAGATATAAAGTTTTGAAAACTAATTTGTACAGTAATTTTGAGAACAACTTTCTAAAAACAATTTTGTGAAAATAGTTTATAAAACAAAATAACATTTAGTGGGACTCGCCCATTTGTGTATTTAAATTGCCAAAACAATTTTAAAATAGGGTTACGTGTCACTTTTTTTTCTTTTTTTTTTTTTTCCCTGAAGCGTGTCAAATTTCTTGTGAAAGATAATCACTTTACTCATTTCACCAAATAAATTGGACAGTGCAACAAAATTTGAAAATTTAGATTTTAATAATATTACGCCAAATCACTCCTATAGATTAATTATATTTATGTTGGCAGAGAAATTTCAGTAGATAAGGTCTCAAAGTCCAGCTCACGCACGAAGTCTCACCTAGAAATAGAATATCTCTGTGTATCAAAAATATATGTTACTTTATACGGCCTCTTCTTATCTGAAAGATTAGTTTATAATTCCAAGTTACAATGTCCAATTTATCAAATGCTTAGTTTTATCATAAAAAATAAAAATAAAAATCCTTAATCTTGCTCTGATCTCCCCATTAATATAATTATTATTATAATAATAATAATAATAATAATAATTCCGAATCCTTTGCAAATATGATGATATCCGCAATAGCAGGCATGTGCACTAACAGTAACAGAGGTCCCACTTCCGGCTAAAATCCATTCGCACAAAATCGGATGATTGGCCTAAATCATATCTCGGATCAAGATCCCATAATATAAAACAATCCCAAAGAATCGAAAGGGCTTTATTTTACTGATCCATCATCCACCCACTATCGCCGCACCCGCCATACCCTTCAATATACTTTTCAGACTGAGGAAAATAAACGAATAGAATTGAGACGAATATTTTAAGAATAATTTCTCTCTTTCTTTATTTTAATATGTTTGGGATGGAAGGATTTAAGTAGCTCAAGTTTTTCTATGGCAGAAAATAGATAAAAAGGCTAAAATGTAAAATTCATCGTCTAAGTTTTATCAGAATTCATTTCAGTTTTATAATTTTGTTTTCGTCTATTTTAGTTCTCTAAAGTTTCAAAGTTTATATTCAATTAAGCTCTCTCTATTTTCAATCATTAATTGGATTCTTTTAATTAAAAAATTTTGAAGAAAAAAATTTATAATTTGAGCAATTGACTGCAACATTTAATAGAAGTTGATGAAGAAACTTTAATTGAATAAACTTAGAAATTTAGAGAATTGAATTAATTGAAAGCAAAATTAGAGGACTAACGCTCCGTTTGTTTCGATGTAAAATATTTTCAAGAAAATATTTTCCAATTTTACAGTGTTTGTTTTGCAGTAAAATATTTAGTCAAAAGTAAAATATTTTCTGTCAACTGAATCAACCTAAGCAAATTTATGTAAAATATTTTACACTTAAAATTTTGGTAAAACATTTTACATTTGCTCACTCCCTCGCACCCCGATACTTATCATCCTCTTCACTGCTACAGTCACTTTACGCTTAAACTCTCCCAAGACAAATTTCTCTCCAAAAACCCAGCCACCTCCGGTCCCCTCTCCCACCAATCTCCAGCTCCAAGGTCTGAAGCACCACCGGTCAACTCTAGCTTCCGCCGACGCTGCCCATCATTGAATCTATCTCCCTTCTCTCATACCCATCTCGCACAGAAAAAGAAAGTCACGAGGAGGGCTCCTTGGTGGGGAGCTGTGATGCCGGTGGTAGTCAAGGAAGCTTTCCGGCATGATCTGGATAGCCGCGATCAAAGATTGGTGCTAAGATGGATAGCGGCGACCAAGGAAGATTTCGTGGGTTTTGATTTGTCTGAAATGGTAGATCGCAGTTCTGTTTCGTGGGTAGATTAAAGGAAGTTGCTAAGGTGCTACGGTTGTGATCTACCATCAACGTCTGGAAGGTGCTACGGTGGTGAGCAAAGATGAAACGGAACTGTGATTTGAAATTGGTTTTTACTTCGGGGGGTTTTTTTTTGCTTTCTTTTGAGTGGTTATGGAGTTGTTTGGTCGGATTTGTGGTTTAATGCTCGTTGTGGATTGCTGGTGGTTTGTGCTCAGACTTGTGGTTTAATGGTCGGATTTTTAGGTGGTGGCTGTCTTTTTCCTCTCTTCCAGATTTGGTTTTTGGGGTGGTTGGGGGTGGTTTAATGGTTTATGCTCATTTTGGGTGGCTGTTGGTGGTTTTTGCCCGTTTGGAGTGGCTGGTGGTGGTTTGCATTTTCACGTGTTTTGTCGTTCCAAACACTTGAAAATATTTTACAATCAAATATTTTAAAGTAAAATTTTTTACATGTAAAATATTTTACATTTGAAAATATTTTACATCAAAACAAATAGAGCGTAAAATGAATTCCGGTAAAACTTGAAAGGTAGATTTTGCATTTTAGCATATATAATACGGTCAAGGATGGCCAAACCCATTGGACAGTGGGTACCTAACCTAGCCCAACTTGTCAGAATATTTGGGTATTGAGTGTGGGTATCCTTGCTTACCCGAATTTTCTATATTGGGTAGGGTATTACCCAACTTGATCAAAAAAAAAAAATCTTGCCATAAAAGATGCTATCAACAATTACTTTTAAATTTCTTTAATAGGTTATTGAATATATTACAATAAGTTACCATGATTAAAGTGTTCATTCTTATTATAGGCTATTTACTACCCATCAGATTTGGTAGTCAAATCGATAAGAAAGCAAATTAATTAAACATTTAAAACACCATTAAATACTATTTATACTAGTCACTAACATTTGTGATACACTAGATAATTAATGATTTTTTTTTTTAAGAAGAAAGACAATAAGCTTTTATTCAAGGTAACTCGGCTATATCAGCTTGAAAAACATGGAGTATGAGAGAGACATATAGAATGTTTGGCCAGATTATGAGCTAATCTATTGCCCTCTCTTTTAGTATGAGAGAAACTCAACCATCTAAAGGAATTTGAAAAAAAAAAAAAATCTAGCATCCTCTATAAAGTTCCCAAAAATAGCCAAGTAAGGAGCTTCATCTGCAAGTGCGTGTATGACCATCTCAGAATCACCTTCCAA
This sequence comes from Quercus tomentella, assembly GCA_028535165.1. Taxonomy (NCBI): domain Eukaryota; kingdom Viridiplantae; phylum Streptophyta; class Magnoliopsida; order Fagales; family Fagaceae; genus Quercus; species Quercus tomentella. Next base: position 26,495,664 of record JAPQVY010000001.1, on the reverse strand, counting down.
TACATCTTGATTAATACCAATTTCCAAAGCAAATTCAAAGGCTCTTGCTGCATCAATAGCAGATAGAAGTTGAGGATTTTGTTGAGCCATAATAAGCCCACTTGAATTCTGGATAACTATGTAATCCCGGTCCTATTTGTCTCTTTAAACACCGCTCCATCAAAGTTAATCTTGAAAATATTTGGTGGAGGTGGAATCTAAAGAACTCTGGTGTGGGACTAAAGATTCATCTTCACAAGGTTTAACTCTAAGAACTCAGCACATCTAGTCTTGTCTAGTTGAGCAAGTTGAAGAATGTGGCAGCAAGTTTGATTGGATCAAGCTTGGTTTCTGTGATTCCAAATGGACCAAACTTGTTTTGCAAATAACTTGGGATTACAATTACCAGTAAGAGCTTCGGAGGTCAACTTGCATAGATCACATATGGGATCAATTATGGTAGTTCTTCGGACCAAGTTGACTTTTGTAGGGATTCCCTTTTGGCAAGTTCTCCCTATCAGATTCTTGACTTTGTTGGGGGTGTTTAGGGACCAAATACCTTTCCACAGAGCTTTATTATTTAAACCCAGATGGATACTGACTTGGTGTTTAGTGGCTTCACGCATGAAACAATAACCTAACTCACTATTGTAAGCCTATGGGCGCAAGTGCCCGCGATGGTTTCGTCCCATTAGGAAGTACGCCTCGGCCGAGTGGACCGGGCAGAGGGGTGGATAATGGAGTCGCCACCTAGATTAGGTTTAGGAACCATATGCATAGTGCCCTATGTGAAGGATTGATCTTACTAGAGCATGTTTTTGTAGTTTGGGTATGGGGATAGGAATGTGTTAGGCACCCAACCCTGCCTGACCCGTGGGTCAGTCTCTGCTCATTATCTTCCAAATCCTAATTCCATTAAAGAGTCCTCTATTAGGTTATTCTATACACACAGAGAGTTTATCCTAACATGCATCTAGTACTTAACATAATATAATACATCATGGTATAACAAAGCAATAGCATACGATCACATTACACAAACACAAGCATCCTGACATACATCTATCACATTACACAAACACAAGCATCCTGACATACATCTAAACATATGTATCATATTCATCATCCATCTTAGCACATTTATGGCATATTCATATCATTCGCCTAGCATCATGCTTTATGTGAACCAACGAAAAAAAAACATCATAGGTCAGTGAGTCACCATCATGGCATTCAATCAAACATGTTCAACCATTCAAAGCTTGCATTATGGCATTCAAGGTTCAAAGGAAACAATCATCATGTCAAAAGATGCATGTTCACATTCATATGCATGAATTTACGTTACTTGCCTCGATGAACCACAGAACCTATGCATCAATTGTTGATTGTTTAAAATTACACTATTATTTTAGTTTTGGTAGGCAATATCACATCAATTTCATGTTTAATTACATGTAAATATGTGAATTTTAAAGAATTCTAAAAAAATATAATCATTACTGTAGTTTTTTCTTATAGGACATTAAAATCATTCAACTAGTCATACAGTCATGAAGCTAAGAGATTCCAAGGGTCAAGATAGCATGGTTTTTGATGTATTAAATAAGTCAAAACGTGTGAGAATAAAAAAGGGAAGAAAGAAATTTGTTCAAGCCAAAATTGGAAAAATACTGATATAGAAACATCTTGCAGTGTTTCAGTACTTTTGCCATAATATCTTGCATGGATGTCCAATTGATCTGATTCTTGTGGCACAGAAATAATACTCGAAGATCTACAACTTTTTAGTTTACCACAAATTCTAGAAAAATCTTTTTGAAGATCAAAAGTGGGTTGGAATCTGACAGTAGATAAAATTCCAAAAATCAAGGGATTCTCATCCTAAATTTGAGGGATTTTCTCCTTTTCTTTTGGAGGAGGCTGGGGTTATAGGAGAGGAAAAACCCTTGAACGTTTTTAATCTTTTTATTTTTTGTAAAGATGTTTAGCATTATTTTTATGGATTTCTTTTGCATAACAATGTGTGGCTAAACCTCTAGCTAGGGTTAGAGGTGAAACCTAGTTTTTTTATCATGTGTTCTTGGGATTATCTATGTGCTTTCTATGGGTTGATGGTTGAATTTTGAGATTGATTTAGTATTTGAAATCATTGCATGTTGACAAGTTTTTAAGATTTAATATGATTTTTATTTATATCAATGCTTAAACTCCTTGATTCATTATGATTTAAGAATATATTGAATGCTTAATCTTCCCTGTAACATGCCAATTGAATGATTTGCTCAATCACTTATATTCAATATACTCCACACATTATTTGAGTACTTTATTGTTTTATCTTCTGATTAGGCGAGCTGAATCTCTACCCTAATTGAGTTAAAAATAATCCTAATTCATATGATAAAATATTGGATCCTCGAGTCCCTAGTGTTTTCTTTCCATTAATTTTTCTTATATTTATTTTGCTATTTAAAATTATAGTTTCAATATTATCTTGCTCCATCTTTGGGTGGAAAAACAAACAAACAAACAATTATTTTTATTTACTACTTAATAATAGAGGTTTTAACATTAGTGTCAATCATTTCTTGTGGATCAACCTCAAACTCACTAAGATAATATTACTTGTGAAAAATCTGCACTTGGGTTTACATTATTTTAATTGCAACATCAATGCATGTTCATGTTGTTCATCCAAAATATGAACCTTAGTTATTAATCTATTAAACTAAGCATATAAAACAAGTTATTCTACTAACCTGAGACCTATTCATGTATAATCTAACTCAAATAGAAGCTAAAACATGCATTTAAACTAAAGAAGTAGGATAAAAACCAAGAACAAGAAAATCTAGGTTTTTGGGTTAACCATGTGTGCGCATGCATAAGCATGTGTATGCATGGTCATGGAAATGTGTACGCATGCATGAGCATGCGTACGCACCTCTACCCATAAATGTAGCAGGTAGCACACAATTAAACTACATCTAAACAAACCTAGCATGCTTCTAATTATCAGAGCAATAAACCTGCAGTACACAGGAAACAAAGAAAGTAATAAAACAGTAGTAAAAACAAAACAAAAAAGGAAGAACTAATAACTCACACAAAGAGCTTCAAGAGCTTGATTTTGACTGTTCCCCTCAGTCAATCTACAAAACAAAATGCCTAGAGGGTTAGCAAGTTTAACTAGAAGACTTTGGACCGGAATAGGTCCTAGCCAAGGAACTTTAGTTTTAGGATGCTTTTCAAAGTAAAAAGCTTCTCTTGAATCACTTTCTTGGAGTTGATTTTGTGTGTCTTTGGAAAAAGGGTCATGGGGCCTTTTTATAGTGTTAAAAAAGAAAGGGCAGGGCTCTTCCTAGGTGATGTAAGATTAGCTCTACCACATTTTCCATCAAAAAAATTCCTTACATAGCTTTTTTGAAACCCTAATGTGTATGCATGCTTAGGGTTTCTATAAGGTTTTTCTCGTCCAAAAACATCCTTAAATTAAAGAGGTTTTTTGGCTAGGCCCTAGAACAGTCCTAGACCTACATAGTGATATCGTCATTGGGGAACGGGGGCTCGAGTAATAAGGGGTACAAAATGGGGTATCTACAAAACCCCATTATGCGTCATTGGCTAAAATAAAGAGTCGTTTGAAGGAAAATGACTAAGAGGTATATTGTTTTAGTAGCAACTGCCTACCAGGGTTCGAACAAATTGTCAATGAAGGGTCCTTTCCATTGCCGACTTTGGGGATCTATAAGTAGACCAATTGTAGCTTCTCTCAAGTCTCATTCACCGGTGAAGAGACCTAACCATTACATTCATGTATTATAACCAAAAATCATCCCACAAGCTAATAGATTTACCTTCTCCAACCCTTCATTTTTCTCCTTGCTTTAGCAACTTCCTACCCTTTAAAATGATCTTCCAAGCATAGATTCCGATTTGAGAGTTCTTAGCCTCCATTATTGAGACTGTAGGGAAGAAGCGAGCCTTAAAGACTCGATAAAACAAGGAGTTCTTATCATAAAGCAACCTCCAAGCTTGTTTAGCCAATAGAGAATCGTTGAACATAGCCAAATCTTGAAAGCCCATCCCTCCAGCCAACTTTGATTTGCACAAAACATCCCATTTTACCCAATGAATCTTCTTTCTATCACCTCGTTGACCCACCAAAACTTTTTGATGAGCACTTCAATATCCTGACAAAGATCGAGTGGTATTTTACAACAACTCATTGTATATGTGGGAATAGCTTGGATAATGGATTTAATCAAAACCTCTCTTCTGGCCTATAATTTTTGCCCAACTCTATCTTTAATATAATTGAAACTAGCATTTTTTCCCCACCCTATGAAAGAGGGAAGCCCCAAATATTTCTTATACTGTTGAATTTCGTGCACCCCTAGAATAGTCTTGATTTTTTGTTTAGCTTCATCAATGGCCGACTTGCTAAAGAAAATTTGGTATTTTCTTTATTGATTTGTTGTTTGAACACACTCTCATATGCAATAAGAGTTTTTAAAATGCTATTACATTCATATGGGGTAGCCCTACAAAATAGAAGGCTGTCATCTGCCAAAAACAAATAGGGTGAGTTTAAGGCCTCTTTTATAGAGAGAGAATCCTTTAATACCACTAAGTCTGGCAACCTACTTGATGAGGCTGTGCAATCCTTCTGTGCATAGTAAAAAGAGAAAGAGGGGAGAGTGGGATGAATCATTCCTCTAGGTTCTCCATTCACTAAAATAGAATAAGTGACAGATTTAATACAAGTCATCATTAGACCAATCCACCTCTCTTTGAAACCCATCTACCTCATCAACTTCTCCAAAAAAAATCCACTTAACTCTATCATAAACTTTGCTCATATGAAGCTTAAGGGTCATAATCTTGAGTTACTAGAATTATGATTCTTCATACGGTGTAAACTCTCAAAGGCCACCAAAATATTATCAAAAATAATTCTATCCTTAGCAAAGGTTGACTGGTGCTCAGTAATGATCTGGAGGAGAATTTTTTTTTTTTTTTTTTTTTTTTTTTTTTTCAATCTATTAGCTAAAACCTTTGAAAAGATTTTATACAAGAGATTGCAAAGACTTATAAGGCGAAGATCATGCACATGTTCCAGAATATTAGTCTTGGGGATAAGGGTGATGAAAGTGAGATTAATTGGATGAGGGAGAGTACCTAAATTCAACGAGTGGAGAATAGAAGAAGTAACATCCCCATCAACCAAATTCCAGAATTTTTAGTAGAACAATGGAGACAAACCATTGGGTCCTGGAGCTTTAAGTAAGGCCATTTGTTTGAGTGCTACTTGAACTTCCCATTCCATGAAATCCTTTGTAAGTTTGTGATTAATATCTTTAGTAATTACATATGGGATGTGATCCAAGGCTTCCCCATTTATGTTCGGACTAGAGGTTGTGAAGAGGGTATGATAGTAATTCACCAAAGCAGAGGAAATAGATATAGCCTGGGAGTGTCACTAACCTAATGAATCTCTAATGCCAAAGATTTTATTTTTCTTCATACGTTTTGTAGCCTAACTACACTTAGTATTTTTTTAACCTTTTTCCAGCCATAGGATATGTGATCTCCACCCCCACATTTTTTCCTCTCGGTTCAGTAGAATATTAATTTCATACTTAAGCTTCCTAAGATTGTGATTACACCCTGCACGAATAGCCTCCTCTCCAGTCATTACTAGTAGAATTTTCTTCTTCCCCAATTCTCTTCTCACATTACCAAAACAATTATGACTCCACCAACTTGGATCTTTCCCACATTTTTGAATTCTTTCTAGCACCATGGTATCAAAATTCTATCCCCCCCCCCCCCCCCTAAAAGCCAAGTTGCTTCCACTGTCTCCCCACACCTGGGATTGGTTAGCCACATCTCTTCAAAATGAAATAATTTTTTTCTTGGCATAGGTTCAAGACTTGAGGGAATTATTAGAATTGGGACATGATTAGAGATATTGGGAGGTTCAAGACTTGAGGGAATTATTTGAGAGAAACTCAAATTAGAATTTCAAATTAGAGTTCCAATTTTGCACCATGTGCCCTAAATTATTTATTCTTAAAGAGTTTTATTTTTTAATTTTAGAATAAAATGTGGGACCACATTATAAATATTCATCCAAGTAAGTTATTAAGTACAAAAACCAAAGAGTCTAGAATAAATGAATTGTAAAAAAAAAAAAAAAAAAGTTCTTCACAATATATATATATATATATATATATATATATATATATATATATATATATTAAACATGGACAATGATGCCAAAAATCGTCAGTAAGTCGCATGGTCCTCACGTACTCGATACCAGACCTGCACAACACAGAAAAAGAAGAAGACCTTATAGAGAGTACCGGTGTGGTACCGACCAAATACCCTCCAAAGGTTAAGTTAGAGATCTCTTCAAAACTCTAGAGTGCCAGAGCTGGGATAAATCATGAGTACCTTGTTTTTTGAGGGCTTTGGGTTTTTATAGTAGTGTGTAACTGACCTTCGTTTCTTGATTAGGAAGATGCTTCCTTATGAGGAAGATCCTCATAAACGTATGCATTTTGCGGGATTCTTCCCATATTGGGATTCCATTGACTAGGGTTAATTGTGAGGTGCAAGACATTTCCATTTAGGGTTCCTTGGAGACCACTTAAGCCATGTAGATGCCACGTGGCCTTGATATCCATCCCTTTGTGTCCGTCTACCTAGAATCCGTACACTATGGAGAATCGTTCGTCATGTAAGCTCTTTGTCCGGCTTCTCAATCCATCACCTCGTTCCTGTGCTTTGATCAAACATTATCTCAGTATCATCGCCTATGGTAGGCTTATTTGAACGAATCTTTCTACCATAATTTTCATCCTCTTCAGTTGCCTCCTTACTCTATGGGTTCGTCGCCTTACTCCATGGACGGACCCATGGAGTGACGGTCTAACTCGTCCCTTGGGAAGTATGTTCTGATTGACAGGCCAGCCTAGAGCCATTAATGTAGTAGGGGCACGTGGCATGTTTTTAGTGGTTAATCACTCAGACTGAAGCGTCCCTTCGTCTCTCGTGCTTTTCCCTTTATATATATGTTGCCTCTCCCTTTCATTTCTTACTTTTTGCAATGAATTTTCAGTCAGAGTGCTACTGTCCTCCTTAGCAAATTGTTATTCAATTTACTTGGTGCAATTGTCCTCCACGCCTTCTCCGTCGCCTTCTTTGCATCATTCAACTTTAAGTATCCTTCACCTTATGCTAAATTCTCTTCTACTGTTTATTTAAACATCGTATGCCTGTCGCCTTAGTAGACCTGTAGAGTCTTAGGGTTTTATCCATCATATGTAGGTGACAGATGTCTAGTGAGGCATCAAGTGAGCAGTTGTGTGTCCGCAAAGGAGTGGGCTATGATGAGGTGTTCCAATCAGGTTAGGATGACCTTGGCACCTTTTATGATGAAAGGGTTCAATCTGCCAACTCACCTTCCATGGAGGAGGATGAGGACTTGGACATGGACAGGTTAAAGGGAGATTCAAATGATGACTATGTAGACAATGAACCCCTCATTCAATCCGTCTTAAGCCCTGATGGTTTTAGGGAGTTCATTATGCTTCCGTTGTGGACGATCAACGATTTCAACTCTTCCATCAAAAGGAAACACTTTGATACCTTTAGGGAGAAGTACCAAATTCCGGTCGACATCCCAATGCGTCTACCATTTAAGCATGAGAAGTGTTACTATAAGGGTGCTGAAGACGTCGGGGTGTATAAGCAGATGTTGAAAGCGGGACTTAGGTTCCCTTTAAGTGCTCTTTACCATTGTCTTCTTCAGTATCTGGGGTTGGCCATCACCCAAATCTCTCCGAACGCCTGGAGGGTCTTCCTAGGCGTGGAGGTTTTGTGCGGGGTGATGTTTGATGGGGCACGTAGGATGACGGTGGAAGAGTTTTTCCATTGTTATTGTCCATCTGAGATCACTCAATCAAGGGGTATGTATAGTTTCTTACCAAGGATTTCGTTGCTTAGGCTAGTCTGCGGCACCCCGGACTCAAATAGAAACTGGAAGAGTCGTTACTTTTTCATCCAAGGGGAGAGCCGGATGTGTCACCCTGGTGACCAGGAGTATATGCTTGTAGACAAAACTTGGGGTATAATGCCCCCGTCTGGTATGTGTCAATCTGTCTTACGCTTTTAATTACTATTGTCTATTTCATTTGATATTCTAACCGTCTCTTATTGTAGCTCGGGATTGTCCAAAAGTAACCCTTGAGGAGTGGAGCTTCTTAGAGAAGATCTTCACAACTACCGAGCTGTCGGAGATGTCGTGGACTAAGCTAGTTACCTTGGGCCACCCTCCATTGGTATTGTGACAGTCCTAAACCAACTGAGGCTGCCCGTCGCTACGACAGACAAGTGCGCAAACGTAAGTCCATTGCCTAACACTTGCGTTTCTTTTTAGCTTTTTAGTAGCTTATCTAACCCTTTTATCCATCCACCTTTGCATAAATGGAAGATAGCAAGAGAAAGGCCTTTATCAAGCAGCAGGCTATTGTAAGGAAAAAATTGGAGGGGAGCTTACCTCCTAAGACGAGTCAGGCTAACCCGTCCACTAAAAGGAAATCGTCTGAAAAGGTCGACCGTCACCCTAAGAAGCCCAAGGTGGTGACGGGGTCAATTGTTGGTGAGACCCTTACCACCAGCAAGTTGCCTCCCAAGCCTGGTCCGGGGAAAGGGAAAGGCCTGATGAAGGGTCCTAATCCCATCACAGAGAAACATCTTGTCCTCCTCCGTGAGGACTTAGGGTATGCGCTCAAGCAATTGTCGTCCATAATCAAGGACGACAACTATGAGGACTTGGGTAACCATGCCACCGAGGCCATGGGGGAGACAGTCCTATTTAGCTTGGCACAGGTATGCTTATCCATCCCCTTTCTTTTGTTTTCGTCCTATTATTGTCTCGTTCTAACCTTTGGTTTTGATTCTTGCAAGGGTGGTCATGCTGAAGGGTTTGATGGACTGTTGTGCATCCTACGAGACGGTTATGAGCCATTTGAGGGAGAAGGTGGAGGCAAGGGAGATAGAGCTGTGAGAACTGACGGCCTAGAAGAAGGTCTAGGTCAACAAAATACTTAAGGACAAGGAGGGAGAGATCGCGAAGGCAAAAGGTTTGCTCCGTCAGGCTAAGGAGGACGTGGTACGGGAGTATCGTGACTCTGACGCCCTTCTGAAGGAGCTTGGTGGCTCCTTCACTTACGGCTTTGACGATTGCTTCCGTCAGGTCAAAGCTTTGTTCTCGGACCTGGACCTTTCCCACATCTCCATTGACGCCTAGGCCCTTACTCCAACCCAGCCTGTCTATTCTGAAGGAACTGACGAGCTTTTTGTCGATGAAACCAACCCCGACCCTCAAGCTGACGGGGGTGTTGCTCATGCTGACTAAGAAAAATCCGTCGGGGATGGTACCTGTCAACTTGAAGGGGATCAAACATTTGAGAAAAATGAAGAACCTTCCACCAGCCAGCAGTAATTTTTTTTTTTTTTTTGTTGTCAACAATGTATTCTTAAGAAGACAATATCTATTCCTTCTGTCACCCATTATTTCTTGGTTTCTTTGGATGTAAACATTTTCTTTTCATAGACTTTTTATCTACTGTCTCTTGTTTTTTTTATTGCTTGAATATATACATTGCATATATCTATGTTAATCTTGATGCTTTCATCCTTTGTTAATGGACCCGTTTACCTGTGGACCTGATACCTGATCTATCCACTCATGGATTTGATTCCCTCCCATGGGATGAACTAGTCCCTCGATTGGACTTGATATTTTAAGCTTCAACTTTTGAGATAAGTTCATTCATTACTTGACCCACCCACATAGGGACCTACTAATTATCAGCTTAACCCTTGTGGATGAGCCCGTCCACTCATTGGATGAGCCCGTCTACTTATGGACTTATAGTTTTCAGTTCAACCTTTGGGATGAACCCGTCCACTTATGTACTCAATAATAATAATAAAGACCATCCTTTGGGATGGTCTCGTCCACTTATGGACTTAATAATTTTTTAGCTTACCCCTTGGGATGAACCCATCCACTTATGGACCTAATAAATTTTATTTATTTATTTTTAAATCACCTCTTGAGATGATTTTGTCCACTTATGGACTTAATAATTTTCAACTCACCCCATGCGATGAACCCCTCCACTTATGGACTCAATAGTAATAATTTTTTAAGATCATCCCTTGGGATGATCCCGTCCACTTATGGACTCAATAATTTTAGTTCACCCCTTGGGATGAACCCGTTCACTTATGGACTCAATAATAATAATTTTTTAAGATCATCCCTTGCGATGATCCCATTCACTTATGGACTTAATAATTTTAGCTCACCTCTTGGGATGAACCCGTCCACTTATGGACTTAATAATAATAATTTTTGAGATCATCCCTTGGGATGATCCCGTCCACTTATAGACATAATAATTTGAGCTCACCTCTTGGGATGAACCCGTCCACATATGGACTATGATTTTGGATAACCCATCCACTGATGGATTTTAACAGGTTGCATGACATCCCATTCACATAGGAAATTGATTGTAGACATGGTTTTGTAGAGATGCATATATGCTCATGATATTTGAATAACTGAATAACTCCTCTTATTATGTGATAAATACGCGTAGAAATTGTTCTTTAGAAATGAAAAAAATTGCCCTTTGGGCTTAAAAGTACTGTAAATAGTGAAAACCAACTAAAAGAAAATAAACTGGAAATGAGGAGTGTCGTTGTTCGTGCCCCTGTCTACTGGTAGTACTTCTTTAGGTGCTTCGTATTCCATGGGTGATGCAACTTCTGCCCGTCAAGTGTCTCCAGGTGGTAGGTTCCCTTCCTATGCCATGATGCAATCTTGTACGGTCCTTCCCAATTAGGTCCAAGCTTCCCTTGAATGGTGTCTTTTGTGGCACCCATCACCTTTCTTAAGATAAGATCTCCAACTTGGAAGTCCTTGCATTTGACTTTGGAGTTGTAGTGCTTGGCCATGAGGTCCTAGTACCGTGTCAACCTTTGTTCAGCCATTGCTCTAACCTCGTCCACCAGATCCAGCTGTGAGCGCAAAGCCTTATCATTTCCACTCTCGTCATGGTTTCCCACTTTATAGCTTATGAGTCCTACTTTGGCCGGGATGACTGCCTTGCTCCCATATGCTAGACGAAACAATGTCTCTCCTATAGGCGTTCTTACTGTCATCCTATATGCCCATAAAACGCTTAGTAATTCTTTGGGCCATATACCCTTTGCCCCATCGAGCCGAGTCTTGATGATTTTGAGCAAGGATCGATTCGTGACCCTAACTTGTCTATTGGCCTGAGGATGGGCGAGTGATGAGTAGTGATTCTTAATCCCTAGCTGTGAGCAGAAATCTCTGAATGCGTCGTTGTCAAACTGCTTCCCATTGTCTGAGACCAGTACTCTAGGTATACCGTACCTGCAGATGATGTCTCTCTATACAAAGCTTCGCACATTCTTCTCCGTGATGGTAGCCAGAGCTTCGGCTTCTACCCACTTGGTGAAGTAGTCTATACCAACCACGAGGAATTTTAGCTATCAAATTGCTATTGGGAATAGACCCATGATGTCCAATCCCCACTATGCGAAAGGCCATAGGGCCGTTATTGGAGTGAGTTCCTCTGTTGGCTGCTAGATGAGGTTGCCAAACCTCTGACACTTGTCGCAAGTTTTGACATATATGATGGCATCTTTCTGCATGGTAGGACAATAGTATCCCACCCAGATCAGTTTGTGCACTAATGACCGTGACCCATAATGGTTTTTGCAGACTCCTTCGTGTACTTCTCGCATGACGTAGTTTGCCTTTTCTAGGATAAGACACCTCAGGTACGGACGGGAAAAACCTCTCTTGTACAAGACGTCCTTTATCGGAATGAATCGTGCTTCTTTGACCTTCAACTTCCTTGTGGCTTCCTTACCGTCTAGTAATGTGCCGTTTTTTAAGTAGGAGACTAATGGTGTGGTGCAGTTGCTTTCGGAACCTATCTCTTGCACATCAATGGTATCTATTAATGGTGAAAGTTGAACAAAGGAAAGTACCTTGCTGGGGATAATCATGTGTTTCACTGACGTGGCTTGACAAGACGGTCGGCTTGCTTGTTCTCTTCTCTTGGGATTTGAACAATCTTAGCCTGTAAGTCACCCACCCTTTTCTTTACTTGCTCCAAGTACTTCTTCATCCCTTCACCCTTACATTCGTATTCACCGTTTACTTGGTTTGTGACGACCTGGGAGTTGTAATGAATAACCACACTCGTGGCCCCTGTTGCTTTAGTGAGATCTAATCTTGCCACTAGAGCTTCGTACTCTACTTCATTGTTGGTCGTCGGGAAGTCGAGACAAACCATGCATTCAATCTCGTCCTCTTCTGGAGAACGAAGAACAATATCCACTTCTCCAACCTGTTTGTTGGAGGATCCGTCCGTGTGGATACTCCATTAAGGATACTTTTCGGCCCCCTGGCCCTCCATGTTAGTGAACTCCGCAATAAAGTCAGCGACCACCTGTTCCTTAATGGCAGTACGCGGGTGGTACTATACGTCAAATTCGCTTGACTCTATTGCCTATAGTGCCATTCGTCCGGTGGCTTTAGGATTGCTCATTGCTCGCCGTAGGGGCTTGTCAGTCAGGACGACCACCGTGTGGGCCTAGAAGTACGACTTAAGCTTGCGAGCTGCTGTAACCAAAGCTAAGGCGAGCTTCTCCATCGATGGGTACCTCTCCTCTACACCACGGAGTGCCCTACTGGTGTAGTACATGGACTTTTGCACCTTGTCTTCTTCTCTGACCAAGGTTGCACTAACAACAATAGGGGATACAGCCAAGTAGAGGAACAGTTCTTCCCCTAGTTTGGAGGGACTTAGCAACAGTGGGGAAGAGAGGTAGGCCTCCATATCCTCGAATGCTCGTTAACACTTTGTTGTCCACTTGAAAGATTTCTTCAGCGTGTGGAAGAAAGGTAGGCACTCGTCCATTGCCCTTGACACGAACCTTTTTAGCGCAGCTACCTTGCCGTTGAGGCTTTGTACTTCTTTCACGTTCCTTGGTGGTGCCATCCCTATTATGGCTCGGATCTTGTCTGGGTTGACTTCGATACCTCTCTGAGACACCATGAACCCTAGGAACTTTCCAATTGTCACCTCGAACGCACACTTGCCCGGATTGAGCTTCATGTTATAAGAGCGGAGGTCGTCGAAGGTTTCCCTGAGATTACCCAAATGATCATCCTCCCTTCGACTTTTTACCAGCATGTCGTCAACGTAGACTTGTACATTTCTTCCAATCTGATGTGCGAACATCTTGTTCATGAGCCTCTGATATGTTGCGCCTGCATTTTTGAGGCCAAATGGCATCACTTTGTAGCAGAAGAGGCCTTGGCTGGTGACGAACGAAGTTTTCTCCTGATCTACTTTGTCCATTTTGATGTGGTTGTAACTAGAAAAAGAATCCATAAAGCTCAGTAATTGGTGTTGAGTCGTAGAGTCTACTAGGACGTCAACCCACGGGAGGGGGTAACTATCCCTGAGGCATGCTTTGTTCACGTCTGTAAAGTTTACGCACATCCTCCACTTACCGTTGGCATTCTTTACCATCACCACATTCGCTAGCCAGTCAGGGTAGTAAACTTCTCTGCTAAAGTTTGCTTCTTGCAACTTGCGGACTTCTTTCACTATCGCTCGGCCTCGTTCTTAGGCAAACACCTGTTTCTTCTGACGGATAGATGGAAAAGTAGGCGACACATTTAACCTGTGCACTATGACTGAAGGGTTGATCCTGGGCATGTCTTCATATCTCCAAGCAAAGACATCTTGGTTCTCTTTGAGAAAAGGCGCGAGTGCTTGGCGGACCAACATACTGGTGAGGGTGCCGATCCTAGTCGTTCGATATGGTCTGGAGTTGTCGAGAAGTATCTCTTCAAGTACTTCAACGAGCTCTACCACGGTCCATTGTTCTTCTATGTTCATGGTTTGTAGATGATCATCCGTCTCCAACATTGCTATGTAGCACTCGCATGCAGCCATTTGGTCTGCATGTACTTTTCCTACTCCATACTCGGTAGGGAATTTGATCATCAAGTGGTAGGTCGAAGTTACGACCTTCCACGAGTTGAGGGTAGGTCATCCTAGGATGGCATTGTAGGTGGACGAGCAGTCGACAACAAGGAATGTGACATCCTTAGTGATTTGATGAGGATAATCACCAACCATTACGGGCAACGTGACTACACCGAGGGGGTATACTTTTGTCCCTCCGAACCCAACGAGTGGGGCGTTGGTTGGAACCAGCCGTTCTCTATTAATCCTCATCTGCTGGAACGCCGGGTAGTAAAGGATGTTAGCGGAGCTTCCGTTGTCAACTAGGAACCGGTGTGTGTTGTAGTCTCCTACCCATATGCTAATGATGAGTGCATCGTCATGGAGGTGGTGGAGACGTCGAGCATCTTCCTTTGAGAATTCAATGATGGGGTTGTCGATTTGCGCCACCTTTGGGACGAAGCCCGTCAGCTGGACGTTCTGACCCATCTTAAGGTAAGTCTTATGGGCCTTTTTGGATAAGCTAGATGCCGCAGTGCCTCCCACAATCATTCTTATGTCTCCTACGGGCGGCCTGGGACGTTCGTTCTCCCATCGAGCAACCTGCTCTTGTGGTGAGTCCATTATTTCCTTGCTGACGAACCTCTGCAACTTTCCTTGTCTGATAAGAGCTTTTGTTTGTTACTTCAAGTCGTAGCAGCCAGATGTGTCATGACCGTGATCACGGTGAAAATGGCAGTACTTGTCTTTGGACCTCTTATTGGGGTCCCCCTTTAGCTTACTGGGAAATGTCAGGGCTCCTTCGTCCTTGATCTGCATCAAGACTTGGTCGATCGGGGTAGTTAGTGGGGTGAAGCTTGTGAACCTCCCTGTGGGGGGGTTTGGAGCGCCTATCCTTCCGTCGATCTCCAGTCCTTGTTGTCATTCATCCCCTGTCCTGCCTTGCCTCCTCCTATCTTTCCATCTTCTTAGGCTTCTGTCCTCGGGCCAGCAGCGCGTCTTCCGCGTTCATGTACTTAGTTGCCCTGTAGAGTACATCCGACATAGTCTTTAGGTCATTTTTGTATAAGGAAAATAGAAACTTACCCTTCCATAACCCATTCGTGAATGCAGCCACGAGTATCTTGTTGTCAGCTTCATCGATCGAAAGGGCCTCTTTGTTAAAGCGGGTTATGTAAGACCTTAGTGTCTCATCCTCCTGTTGCTTAATGTTCATCAGGCATGCAGTGGACTTCTTGTACCTGTGTCCCCCGATAAAGTGTAAGGTAAACTGAGCGCTTAACTCCTTAAAGGTACTAATAGAGTTGGGTGTCAACCTGCTGAACCAAATCCTTGCGTGGCCCTTTAGCGTAGTGGGGAAGGCCTTGCACATGATCTCGTCCGCCACTCTTTGCAGGTGCATCAGGGTCTTGAAAGACTCCAGGTGATCTAGGGGATCCTTAGATCCGTCGTATGTCTCCACTTGTGGCATACGGAACTTTGGTGGAAAAGGGAACGAAGTGATGGATGCAGTGAATGGTGAATCAGTTCGATGGACTAGCTCATTGAGGTCATTAGACACCCGTCCTCTAAGAGCGTTCACCATGAAGTCCATCTGTTCTTTCATCATCTGCATCTCTGCGACCATGTGTGGTGGAGCCGTATCCACGGCGGATGGATGGCTTGTGTCCCGTCGCTTTTGTCTGCTTGGGGCGTTGCTACCCTCCGGCGCTTCTTGGTTCCTCCTCTTTGTGCTTGTACCTTCTTGGTCCTCCTCCTGAGTGTTAGGCCTTGTGTTCTTTTGGCGCAGTTGCTCTTCTAGGTCATGGTTTTGCTTGGTGAGGCGTTCTATGGCCATGGCGAGAGTCTGAACCTGTCTTTCGAGGGCGATGGTACATGGTTCGTCCCCTTGATTGTTATTGGTGGTTGCCATTGAGTAAGTACCATGCAACTTTTTGTTCGGGAAGTGGTAGTATGGCTTACTTTCTATCGATTGATCTCCATAGACGACGCCAACTGATGATGCCGAAAATTATCAGTAAGTCGCACGGTCCTCACGTACTCGATACCAGACCTGCACAACATAGAAAAAGAAGAAGACCTTACAGAGAGTACCGGTGTGGTACCGCCAAATACCCTCCAAAGGTTAAGTTAGAGAACTCTTCACAACTCTAGAGTGCTAGAGCTAGGGTAAATTATGCGTACCTTGTTTTCTGAGGGCTTTGGGTTTTTATAGTAGTGTGTAACCGACCTTCGTTTCTTGCTTAGGAAGATGTTTCCTTATGAGGAAGATCCTCATAAACGTATGCATTTTGCGGGATTCTTCCTATTGGAATTCCATTGACTAGGGTTAATCGTGAGGTGCAAGACATTTCCATTTAGGGTTCCTTGGAGACCACTTAAGCCATGTAGATGTCACGTGGCCTTGATATCTATCCCTTTGTGTCCGTCTACCTAGAATTCGTCCACTATGGAGGATCGTCTGTCGTGTAAGCTCTTCGTTCGGCTTCTCGATCCGTCACCTTGTTCCTGTGCTTTGATCAAACATTATCTCAATACCGTTGCCTATGGCAGGCTTATTTGAATGAATTCATCTACCATAATTTTCATCCTCTTCAATGACTATCAATAATATTTAAGTTATATATATAAGAATTATATTATGCATCTTATTGTATTTCTTTAAATATATCCATGCATATGCATGGGGTTACAAGCTAATTTAATTTAATTTAAGGGCAAGGAAGAAAAAAGAAGAAGCTAGTTCTCTAAATAACTTCAAAACAACAACAATTTAAAAATGACTTCCAAATTATACCCACTAGTATATTCGGAAAATATGTTATAGGTAGACATGAAAAACTGGTTAGAATTTGTTGACCCAACCCAAAAAATATCTGACCCGAACTTAAATTTTTTGACTCAAAACAAAAACGGGCTGACTCGTGACCCAAACCTTTTTTGCGGGCCAACCCGACCCAACCTACGACCCGAGCAATTAAAAAAAAATGGTTTGTTATGAGTAAGAAATCGATTGAGACTTTTACATAGCTACATGCAAATGAATTGAAAGATGAATGGTTGAGGCATTTTGTAATGAGTAAATATTTTTAGATATCAAATAACAAAATATATGCCAAGAAAATTTAGTTACAGTAAAGTTATAAAAAAAAAATATTTAAAATTATAGACATGTATGAGAAACATTCATAAGTGTGAAAAGAGTGAAGCCAAAGTATCAATGAAATTAGCATAAATTTTGAATTATTAGGCCTTTTTTTTAACAATTCATCTCCAAAATGAACAGTTTTTCAAAATAAATTATGATATTTCTTAGAGTGTATGTTGCTTAACAATGACATGATATTCATAAAAGAGATAATGTATAAATAAGTAAACAATCAAACTTTAATGTATATTCTCAAATAGAAATAGAGTGCCAGGCACAATTGATAATAGGTTATAAAATTAGTTTTCAAGATTATAAATTTCTTGTCTATTTTTATTCTTTGTCAAAATAGTTATCCAATAAGGCATTTGCAATTTTGTTTTATGATTTGGGATGTTGATATATTGTGTAGAAAATTAAACTTGTGTATTTGTTTTACTTTTCCTTTGTGCTTTTTCTGTTTTGGTTAATAATGTTGAGATTTGTATAATTTTAAAATTATTGAACAAGTATTAATTTGTTTAGATGAGCTCATTCTTGATATGAGTGGTGAATTTAAAGTAATGCATTTTACATCAAGTAACTAGTATTATTCTCGTGCGATGCATGGCTTGATGAAGATTCATATGTAAGCTAATTTTTTTTGTAAAAAAATAATTAAATAAAAAGTAATAATAAATTCTAAAATATGTAAGTAATTTTAATAAAAAATTACTTTAATTTCCGATTGTTTAGAGTTTGGACATTATCAATGTTTATCTATTTTTATATTTAAAAATTCTCTTTGTGCTTTGTGTTAATTTTTAATATGAGATATGTAATGAGTTTGATTATTCCTATTTGGGTTATGTCATAGCCAACACAACTAATAATAACCAAAATAGTTCCTCAATACTTTTTTTTTTTTCCTAGTGATAGTCTAATTGAAAAAATAAACACAATCACAAATTAAATATAATAATCCAAACCCAAAATCAAAACATACACAAAAGAGTTCAAAAATTGAGAATAAAAAAATTAAAAACTTACTAAATGTTCAAAATGTGTGTAAAACACCCTTAAACATTTAGACCCCCAAATTACAAATTACTAATTCAAGCTTATCAACAAACAATGTACGTGCGGAAAATGTAAATAAGCTAAAACATAATTGATAACATAATCTAAATCAAATAAAATCACATCCACAGCAGAAATTAAATGGCAAAGATTAAGGGAAGAGAGATGCAAACACAAGGACAACACAGAGATGTGTTATCGAAGAGGAAACCGAAATCCTCGTCATAAAACCTCTCCGCCACCCTCCAAGTGGTCAATAATCCATTAGAGAATCAAGTTGGGATACATGAACAGCAGAAGACCCTCCAAGCCTAATCTACCCAGTGTACCTAAGCCCTCCAAGCTCCTACTCCAACGAGGTTACGCCGAACCTTTGTCTTCTCTAGTTTACTGGATTCCACTATAGCCTATAGCATCAACCAATATCAATTGGTCCCTTCCTAACTGCTTCCCAAGCACCAAATAGCCTCCTCACAGATATGAGTATGGTGAGAAAATGATTTGGCTAATGAACCTCTCAAGCATGTAAAAATGGAGAGGGTGAGAGTTGAGGAATTTGAAGAGTCACTACGTAAAGATTGTGGATGAGTCAATCTTGTTTTTCTCTAAGATTTCTCTTTCAAAATTCTCTTTGGAAGCTCTCAATATTTCATGGGTATAAGGGATATTTATACTGGAGTGAGAAAGGAATGCGAAGATTCAGTTTTTCAAAACAGAGTGGACTGGCGACTTGGCCTCGCAACTTGACTGAGTCGCGAGTCCAAGCCGCGAGCTAACTGAATGGCCAGTCTAGACTTTTTGTTCTATAGTGCTACAGCTGGCATGACAGTTTAGCTTCTCTGCATGCTTCACTCGTTTGCATCATCTGGTGGCTTGCCAGTCGCGAGCCACCCACGAGATCCAGTCGCGAGTCCCTACTTCAATGCACATTCTTGAGCATTTCTTCACACTCTCTCACACACTACCCTTACATAATTCCCACCTAAATACAGGGTTTCTAAATGCTGAATTACAAGCAAATTTGGCACGGAATAAAGCCAACAAGATGGTTGATTAAATTCAACCTTACAATCTCCCCATTTGGCTATTCCGTGACAAAACCCTAAAACAAACTCTAGACTTAACATGTGAGTTGGGAACAGTTGAACAAAACTCACTCACACCTAACTCTAGAATCTGTGAAACTCTTGAACCATAAGACCAAGTATCTCCTGAAACATAACAACACAGTATGATCATTGTATGCAGAAAACTTGTAATGCATATGGAGCAAGCACAATGCGATTAAGCAAAATGGACTTAAGCAATAAACCATGGCTTGACCAAAAATGAATAATCACTATAAATAGTGATCACAATGCTCATTCACACACGGAATGAACATCCAGACATGCAAGCTAATAAGCTTAATGCAAAGTATTATTTGCATGTCCAACACTCAACCGATACATAAACACTAGGTAAATGCATCAAGGATAAAAATATTAAACAACAAGTACTACGCTACAAAGCAAGGGTACAAAACCCAAAGTACATATATTGAATATAAACTTATATAAATAAACCAAAGTACCAAAAGCTTTAATCAAAGTATTAAAAACATATTCACATGAACATTGTAACCATATCCAAGAGTATATAAAAGACTATAACTAGACTAGTAAAACAAAAATTTGTTAGGCTATCCAAAAATATGTGTGAGTGAATGTATCAGCTTCCTCTAGCTCCCCCCGTCACTATGCATATGTGCACACTATAAGCTTCCTCTCCCCCTTACTGTATGCTATCTCACCCCCTTTTTGGCACGAATAGCTAAAGACTGTCCTCTAGCTTTTGTTGAATAGCATCAAACTGTGTCTCAATGGTTGTTAGATGCATTTGAACTTGATTGTTGGTGGAGTAGAGAAGCCGTTCTAATCTGGAAATCCGCTGAGA
The DNA here is from genome assembly GCA_028535165.1 of Quercus tomentella. Classification (NCBI taxonomy): domain Eukaryota; kingdom Viridiplantae; phylum Streptophyta; class Magnoliopsida; order Fagales; family Fagaceae; genus Quercus; species Quercus tomentella. The sequence goes on along the minus strand of JAPQVY010000001.1, from coordinate 26,475,435 downwards.
CACTCTCAATCAAAGTGCTTAACCTGTCAGCTTGAGAGCTAGGAGGTGCAGATGGAGTGCTAGTTGTTTGCATCTCAGAAGGAATGGGAGAAGCAGTCTCGGTATGTACAGGTGTAGCTGAACCTTGACCGGATGAAGTGGCATGAAGGAAGGGTTCACTCTTAGGTGCTTTGGAAGAGTGACTTTTGCTGGCTTGAAGAGAAATCATGGATAGTGGACGAAGACGATCCATTTTCTCCCCATCTGTTGGTGGACTTACCCTTTTAAGAACCACGATCTTCATAACAAGACTACAAAAAGGAATACATGTTCGTGTTGCTGATCGAGCCACTGTTTTCCCAATGATCTAAAAGATGTGGGCACATATGTCAATTGGAGCTCCAGTGATCAGATCACATAGGAACTGAGCTCTTCCAAGGTTGATGAATGCAGTGTTCAAGAGTGGATACAAGTTGAAGAACATGATCAGTTTTAGAGTATTCAGTTCAGGTGCAAAGTTTGTAGTGCCTATGGATGTGCCTTTGCTCGAGACTTCATGATCAGGCCCAAGGACTTGAAGAATGTCTTGTATCTGAGGCTGTCTATCATCATACGGAGTAAGGTCTAGATCTGCCAGTCTAGTGATGCGAAGAACCTTTGCAATGTAGTCTGGATTGATGGTGAATTCTTTTCCGCGTACCCAACGCTTTAACTCAACTCCGGTATATCTAGCATTTGAATAGAATTCCTTGACCAATTCATCAATCGAGTCCTCAAAGTTCCCAAACAGATCAGCCCAATCTTTTGCTTCAAATATCCTAGGAATAAATGTAGTTCCCAAGGTGTCAAATTTGACCACTCGTTCCACCACAGTAGGAGCTTTCAGAAAAATGCTAGAGTGTGTTTGTGAATCAAGAGGAGTCCTGAATCTTTCATTGTTTGAGTCTAGAGACGAACGGCGAGTCCGTTTTGAAACAGGAGATGATGGAACATTAATTACAATGTCTTTTCCTCGAGAGGAACAGTGAGACATTTGCAAAAGAACAAACACAAAATAGAGAACCAAGTGCAAAAACCACAAGACAAAACATTAACTTGATTAGATTCAAGTTAGTTAATGAAATAAGTGCACATTGAAATGTAGAAAGAGATAGCACACAAATGTGGTAAATGGATCAAGAATGCAACATTTAAGCACGAGAAACACTGGTGTGTTTAGGCACAATGTAGACTATGAAAACCCCAAAGACACAAGTAACTGTCTTTGAGACAAATTACTACAAGCATGAATGTTCAAAACAGAAACACATTCAAGGAAACAAGTATATCAAGCATCATTTAATCAAACCCCACAAAACCCAATCAAACAAACTCAACAAAATAAACCAACCCATGGCTGAAACACCATATATCACAATACTCAATAACAACTCACAAATCAAGAAATCCAAGGCAAAGAACATGAAATATATAGTGAGAATAAGAAAACCCATACCTTTTTCTTGAAGATTGAAGTTGAAATGATGAACAAATGGAGGTTTTTCGAGAGTGACTCAGTGAGTTTGAGACAGGTAAAAACGGGGAAGACAATGAACAGTCACAAAAGTTCGAGGGAAAACTCAAAATGGTTTTAAAAAACTGACCAATTTATGCAAAACACGCGATTTTTGCGACTAAGTTAAGTTGCGTGCAAGTCGCCAGAGCAAGTCACTAGAACACTTAAAACAAAAATTTTGAAAAATTTTTCTAAGTGTTTTTTGCGACTGGAAGTTCCACCCGTGAAAGAGTCGCGAGTTAAGCCGCGAAACTTTCGGTATGACTCTCACAACTGGACCTCCACTCACGAACAAGTCGCCACATTAGGTCACGAGAAACCTAAAAACCCTGATTTTGAAAAATTTTCTAAGTATTTTTCGCGACTGAGATAATGACCCACCAGTGAGTCACGAAACCTACTGTATGTGCTCGCGACTGGGGACATGCGATTGGACTGATCCACGACCAAGTCGCCAAAACAGGGCAACACTGTTTTTTGAAATTTTTGACAATTTTTACAAAAACAAAATACTTTCCAAAAACAACTAAAACACTCAAAAATCTTTTTGTGTTTGATCAACAAAAATTGAGTATGTGAAACACATTTAATCAAGTACAATTACACAAATGAATATGACATTCATTGAACATAAACATGTGTGATGTGTGTGGGTACCAAAGATGAGATAGTCCATAGTCTAAAGTGAACCTTCAATGATCAATTCAATCAAGGCATACACAATTAGTACTAGATAGAGTGACCCATCTCAATTATAGAAATATGCATATATGACCTCCCACAAAACTTGATTACATAACTTGTGAAGCTTTTCATTTGGCTCAATATACATCATATCATTTGATCTTTTTGAATTAATACATCTCATTGTGAGATCAATGCCTGAAATTTTTGATATTTCAATTTGATGAGTTAGCCTTTGGCTTTTTGGGCATCATACATTTCATTTTACGTCGCTTTCCCTTTTTCCTAGTCAAATACTAGTATGTGCGACAGGTTTTTGCAGCTCAATATCTCTTTTCATTTGGAGATTTACATTTGGTGAGCTCTTTAAGCAAAAACAATAAAATAAATGAGTGGGAAGACATATAGGCACAAGTCTATGCATGTCTCAAGATCAACAATACCATTGACTAATCATTCATGACAAGTTTAAAGATCTATTTACAACAGTCACATAGATGTCAAGATTTCTCCCACAAAAATATGAGTGCATAGGGAACAAGCTACACTCGTAAATGCACAAGGCCATTTGTACAAAGGTATAAGGCAAAATATGCTTATGACAAAACACAATAATGTCGATCAAACTTTTTAGATTTTCTACTTTTTATGTGTTTTTGGATTTTTGAGATAAAAGCAAGAAAATATTGATAAAAAACAACAATGTAAAACCATTTAAAACAAATGCAAACAAACAAACAATTTTCAACTCAAGCTAGCAAAATCACACAACCAAGCATAGTCACAAAACATAGGAAGTATTGATGCATGGACATGTTGTAATGCTTATGCATGAGTACCCCTCTTCACCCACACGTCACGTGCGGTTGGAGTGATATCCCTATAGGATTGGGTACGAATGTTAGGGCTTTCAAACCTTTTGGTGAAGCTTGCCAAGCAGGTGGTGAATGCATCAATCATCTTCATCACATCCATCACTCCGGAATCACCATCTCGACCTCTTGAATGCCCAGCAGTCCAATTCCTTTTGTCATCTCTTGGTCCTTTTGACCTTTGATCCCTTACATTCTTCAATGCACTAAGCTTATGACAATTTGATCTGGTGTGCCCTTAAAGTCCATAGTGATGGTAGAAATGGTTTGTTCTCGGACCTCTTTGTGATTTTGGAAGTGATTTCCCTTTAGCTTCAGGTCTGACAACTGATTGATTACGGGGCTTATTCAACACCCGTTGGTCAACCACATTCTTCTTCTTCTCCATATTTACTTTCTCAGTAGTAGGTGCAACTGCAACCGGTTCTTTTGCTTTTACAAACTTTACTTCCTTGGAGATATTTACAGCTGAACTACTCTCTCAGGTATATCCCAATTTGGTTCTATTGGAGAAAGGTTTTTGATGAGAAAGGACTTCATCTAGCTTCTTGGAGGAAACTTTCTCTACTTTGGCATTTGCTTGGACCACCTCAGTCTCAAGAAATTTTATCTTTGAGTAAGCTTCAGTTAGCTCTCCATTCAACGTCTCTATTTCACATTTGGCCTCCTTATATCGCACTAGGAGACTTCTATAGTCCTCATTTGCCTTCTTCATCTTTTTAACGGCTGCCTTGGCCACCCTTGCATATTCTCCCAACTTCTCAAGGAAGGAATTGTAGTTTTCTTGAAGACCCGTAGTGCTCTCATCTTCTTCAACATCCGATTCTTCTACAACTCCCATTGATTCCTCATCACTATGCTCCCCAAGCTCTTCTACAAGCAAACTCAAGTCCTTCGAAGACTCAACATGATCAATAGTCATAAAAGCGGAGTAATTCCCTTCTTCGTCACAGCTTTCCTTCAAATCAGAATTGGAAGAGTCTGAGTCACTAAGAGTGGTGGCAAACATCTTGCCTTTCATTCTCAAATAATTAGGACATTCCTTCTTGAAATGGCCATGTCCATTACATTCAAAATAAGTGACTCCTTCAGTGGAATGGGACTCCTTCCCTTCTCTCTTTTTGAAGTCCTTTTTATCCTTTCCAAAACTTGGGAACTTCCCTTTTTCAGCAAATTTACCATTATTCTTGAACTTCAGGAATTTTCGAAAATTCTTTGCTAGATAAGCAACTTCTTTCTCAACACCATCCTCATCCGAAGCATCGTGAGCTTCTGCCCTTTCATTAATAGTATTAAGAGCAAGAGATTTGCTCTTCCTTTGTGTGGGCAACGACAGCTCATAAGTTTGAAGCGAGCCAATCAGCTCTTGGACTTTGATATCATCAAGGTCCTTGCTCTCCTCAATTGCTGTGACTTTTGCACGGAAGCTCTCCGACAATGAACGAAGAATTTTCCTAACTATTTTTGAGTCCTTTGTTTTCTCCCCCAAGTTGAACTTGCCGATGACCACTTCATTCAGCTTGCTATAGAAAGAGTCAAAATACTCGTCCTCACTCATTTTCAGCTCCTCAAACCGAGTGGTTAGCATCTGCAACTTAGTGTCTTTTACTTTCTTCGTTCCTTCATAAGTGGTCTCCAATATTTGCCATGCCTCCTTGGCAACAGTGATGTGAGATATCCTGTGGAACTCATCAGGAGATACACCACAAAAAATAGCGTTTAGTGCTTTACTATTCACATTAGATGCCGCGAGAGCTGCCTTATCCCACGTGGATTTGGCAGCCTCCGGCCTAGTCCATCCAATATCAATGACATCCCAAACAATTTCATCTATTGAACATAAAAATGCCCTCATTTGGACTTTCCAAAAGGCATAATTGCTACCATCAAAATATGGGGGAACATTTAGAGATTGAGACCGGTCCATTTCAAACGGGGTCAAGGATCACACTAGGGTAATTAAACCACAGCAAGTGCACCTGTTCTGATACCAATTGAATGTTCAAAATGTGTGTAAAACACCCTTGAACGTTTAGACCCCCAAATTACAAATTACCAATTCAAGCTTATCAACAAATAATGTACGTGCGAAAAATGTAAATAAGTTAAAACAAAATTGATAACATAATCATAAACCAAATAAAATCACATCCATAGTAGAAATTAAATGTCAAAGATTAAAGGAAGAGAGATGCAAACACAAGGACAACACAGCGATGTGTTATCGAAGAGGAAACCGAAGTCCTCGACGTAAAACTTCTCCGCCGCCCTCCAAGCGGTCAATAATCCACTAGAGAATCAAGTTGGGATACATGAACAGCAGAAGACCTTCCAAGCCTAATCTACCCAGTGTACCTAAGCCCTCCAAGCTCCTACTCCAGCGAGGTTACGCCAAACCTTTGTCTTCTCTAACTTACCGGATTCCACTATAACCCATAGCATCAACCAATATCAATTGGTCCCTTCCTAACTGCGTCTCAAGCACCAAATAGCCTCCTTACAGATATAGGTATGGTGAGAAAAAGGATTTGGCTAATGAACCTCTCAAGGATGTAACAATGGAGAGGGTGAGAGTTGAGGAATTTGAAGAGTCACTATGCAAAGATTATGGATGAGTCAATCTTGTTTTTCTCTAAGGTTTCTCTCTCAAAATTCTCTCTGGAATCTCTCAATATTTTGTGGGTATAAGGGGTATTTATACTGGAGTGAGAAAAGAATGCGAAGAGTCAGTTTTTCAAAACAGAGTGGACTGGTGACTTGGCCTTGCGACTTGACTGAGTTGCGAGTCCAAGCCGCGAGCTAACTGAATGGCTAGTCTAGACTTTTTGTCCTGTAGTGCTATAGCTGGCATGACGGTTCAGCTTCTCTACATACTTCACTCGTGTGCATCATCTGATGGCTTGCCAGTCGCAAGCCACTCGCGAGATCCAGTCGCAAGTCCCTGCTTCAGTGCACATTCTTGAGCATTTCTTCACACTCTTTCATACATTACTCTTACATGATTCCCACCTAAATACAGGGTTTCTAAATGCTGAATTACAAGCAAATTTGGCATGGAATAAAACCAACAAGATGGTTGATTAAATTCAACCTTACACTTACATAAGAGAATCAAGAACTTAAATGGTGCCCATTTGTTAGAACATATGTGTTTCACATGTTAGGAACATATATCACTATTTTATGTAATTGGCTAATCCTTTGACAAAACACACTTTACTTATAATTGGGTAGATCTAGGATGTGTTTAATGCTTCAAAAAATAAGGTTTCAAATTCAAGTGTTAAAGCCATGCAAGTCTGTCGAAGAATCAAGTGTGAAAAGTGTTGTTCATTAAAGCTCGACACCTAACTCGATAGCTAGCATCTATCAAGATTTAGAGCTGTTTAAATCCCGTGGTTCGACAGCAGCTCGATAGATAAGGTATCTGTCGAGATTTATGAAATTCAGATTTTCGAGTATGGTTTTCATCCAATCCATGATTATATGTTTAGTCTTTTTTTTCTCACACCCCTAGACATATATAAGGATTATTTTAAGGACCGTCGAATGTGACACAAGTTACACAAGTGTTGAGCAAAGTTTTATTCAAGTAAATTGTGACCGGAGACAGAATTTGCCTTAATTCATCTTTCTTGTGAAGTTGCTGTGTTTGTACACCGTAGGGTTTTGTGACCAAGGAGCTTCTTGATCTTCATTGTATGATGAACTGAAAAACTTTGCAGCCAACAACCTTCTCAAGTTGGTGATCAAGTTGCGTATTGGGATCCGCGTAATTGGTTAGTCATGTATTGGGAGCCGTGCATTGAAAATGAGAGATTGTTACTACAGAACAAGTCTAATTGGGTGTTGGGGTAAGGGTTCAACTGTAGGTTGCCATAAGGTACTAGTATTCATTTACTTGTAACCGCTTATTTTGATAATAGTGGATTCTCGGGAGTGGTGACCTTAAAATCACCCGGTGAGGTTTTTGTCGTGTAAGTTTTCCCCATTCGTAAACAAATCACTGTGTCAATTTAATTTCTACTGCATACTTAGTTTAATTGATGATTTGTTTGTGCTACCACGTACATTGCATGTTAATTTGATTAATTAATAAACTTGGCTAATTAATCAATTAATTTATCACAAGGGGTTAATACGTTTTTGGCCTATCACCATTGTTTTGCTTCTTTATAATAAACTTCCTTTGGCATAATATTCTTCACACAAGTTCAGAAGTAAAGAACAATAAGTAAGATGAATTTATTAAATTAAAACAATAAGCGTGATGAACAGTAAGCGTAAATTGCATCCAGGGAAAGAAAAAAGTGAAAAAAATACAAAAAATATGGGGTGTATTATGTAGGATTTAATTATATGGATGACTTTACTAGTTAAGAGTGATCATATCGAAAAGTCATGACTTAATATATATATTCTAAAAATTTTAATAATACACTATTAGTTGGAGTAAAATTTAAATTTATAAAACTTAGATAATAAAGTTTTATCTAAATTAAATTATTACTAAATCTTATCCCTTAGTCAAGAGTCTTTTAGCTTAATATCCTAATAAAATATTAATTTAATAAGATGCAACTTGAGGAAAAAAAACAAAAATAAAATTGTGAGTTATGTGGTATTAACATTTAGAAAATTTCAATATAGTTTTATTTAAATTAAACAGTTGTTGAATATTATCCCTTAATTTGAGAAAATATATCATAATAAATAATATAAATTAATTTACTAATTAATTATTCTTAAAAAGTTGATAATAGACTTTTAGTTGGAGTAGACGTCAAAATGATTTTTTTTTTTTTTTTTTTAAGAAAGAAAATGTAGGTTGTTGTTTGGGATTTAGGTTTAGAATTTTTGATAATAGACTTTTAGTTTGATTAGAATCACTGGCAGCTCTACATTCATTTCAGGGTGGTCCTGTGACCACCCTGACTTGAATTTTTTATTATTATTTTTTTTTACATATATAAATTTTAAAATTTTATGATTTTTTAATCCTTAAAAAATATTTGTGACCACCCTAAATTTTGTTTGGCCTAACATAATTAAATTTGGGACAAAATTTGGTAACAAACTTGGTTGTAAACTAAGGTTATAACTCTACTCAATAATTTTTTTATTTTTTTATTTTTTATTGTACGTGAATTTTGACAAATCCACAAATATATAAATTTTTTCCTTATATCCTCCATATTTGAAAATTTCAAGAAGATTAAAGATTAATAGTTATGTCATCAACCAAATCTTTAAATTTCGAGTTTTTGTAGTTTAAAATTATACATAAAAAATAAATTTATGGATCAAAAGTAAATAACATACGATTGACGTGAAATTTTACATGCGTTTTAAGAACATAAAGATTAAAGAATATGCAATTCAACAATTAGATATTCAAAATTGACCATGTTAATTTATTTAATGAGAGTTGTAGCCTTAGAGTATAATTAAGTTTGTAACCAAATTTTGTCCATAAACTTTAGTCCCCTTAACAATATAAGGTCCTTACAAATAAAAAGAAAAATCCCAAGAAATTTTTTTTCTTACTAAAATTTTGATAGAGATGTAACTTGCAACATTGGTAATGAGACTATCATGCAAAATTTTCAAAATAAAAAAATTAGTAGAAAGAAATTTTAAGACTTTATGTATTTGTGTGAGTGTGTGTGTTTTTTTTGGGTCAATATATGAAGTTATCTTTTAATTAAATTTTGTGTAATTTAAGTTTCTTAATGACCACCCTGAAAAATATTCCTAGAGTTGCCACTAATTAGAATTTAAATTTTTTGAAGTTTAATGATAAGTTTTATCTAAATTAAACAATTGCTAAATATTATCCTTTAATTTGAGGAATTATATAATAACAAATAATATAAAATTAATTTATTAATTAGTTGTTCTTAAAATATTGATAAAAGAGTTTTTAGTTAAAGTAGAAGTCAAAACATTAAGGTTTTTTTTTTTTTTTTTTTTTTTAAAGAAAGAAAGCGCGGGTAGTTGTTTGAGATTAAAGTTTATAATTTTTTATATTAGACTTTTAGTTTAAATAGAATTTAAATGATAAAATTTTACCTAAATTTAATAGTTTTAAAATATTATCCCTTAATTTGAGGAAATATATCCTAATAAATAATATAAAATTAATTTACTAATTAGTAAGAGTAGTCATTTGGCACAACCATGGTTTCTAAGCTCAACTTTTATTATTATATAATAGCCTCATCACACGCGCTTTGCACATGCAATGAGACTTTTTATTATTTATTTTTTGGGTTTACACGTTTTATTGCTTTTTATTTTTTATTTTTTGGGTTTACACGTTTTACTCATGACAGTTTTATTTTAGTTTTATTTTTTTATTTTAATAAGAAGAAGTTGTATTAGTACTTGACTACTAATGTGAGAAAGAAATGTGGAGGTGGAAAAAAAACAGTTTAGTGATAAAAAAAATGATAAGTTTGTGGGAAAAAAAAAAAGCAGTTTTGTTATTTATTTATTTTTTTTAAAAAGAAGAAGTTGTATTAGTACTTGACAACTAACATGAGAGAGAAGTGTGGATGGGAGAAAAAACTTTTTTTTTTTTTTTAAATTTAGCTTAAAATTTGGAGTTTTTAAATTACTAAATTTACATATCTAACCTTATGATTTAAGCCTTGAAAATAGATAAATTTGAGGGTATTTTGGGTATCTAAATTGAGGATCCTAAATAGGGGAAGCCCTTTAAATAGTAGTATAGATATAGTATATGATATGATATGATAAGATTCATGAGTTATGTGGTATTTAAGTTTAGAAAATTTTGATGATAGACTTTTAGTTTTATTTAAATTCAATATTTGTTAATTATTATCCCTTAATTTGAGGAAATATATCATAACAAATAATATAAATTAATTTACTAATTAGTTGTTCTTAAGATCTTGATAATAGACTTTTAGTTAGAGTAGAAGCCAAAATATTGATAATAGACTTCAGTTGGGGTATAAGTCAAATCGCAGTTTTTTTTTTTAAGAAAGAATATGTGGGTTGTTGTTTGGGATTAAAGTTTAGAATTTTTTATAATAGACTTTTAGTTTGAATAGAATTTAAATTTGTTAAAATTTAAATGATAAAGTTTTACCTAAATTAAAAATTGTTAAGTTTAGAAAGAAAATGTGAGTTTTTGTTTGTGATTTAAGTTTAGAATTTTTGATAATAGACTTTTAGTTTGAATATAATTTTAAATTGTTGAAGTTTAAAAGACATGTTTGATCTAAATTAAACAATCGCTAAATAGTAAATATTATCCCTTAATTAGAGGAAACATATCATAAAAAATAATAAAAAATAAATTTATTAATTATTTGTTCTTAAAATATTGATAATAGACTTTTAGTTGGGGTATAAGTCAAATCGCGGTTTTTTTTTTTTTTTTTTTTTGAAAGAAAAAAAAAAGTTTAGAAAGAATATGTGGGTTGTTGTTTGGGATTAAAGTTTAGAACTCTTTATAATAGACTATTAGTTTGAATAGAATTTAAATTTTAAAATTTAAATGATAAAGTTTTACCTAAATTAAAAATTGTTAAATATTATCCCTTAATTTGAGGAAATATATCCTAAAAAATAATATAAAATTAATTTACTAATTAATGAGAGTAGCCAGTTGACACAATCATGACTTTTAAGCTCAACTTTTATTATATAGTATAGTATATGATGATATGATTTGCTGCTCGACCTCCAAATGGCAAACAGATGTTTTCAAAAAAAAAAAAATCGTGTGAAAATACAAGTCAACTTGACCCAATCCGCAACTCGATTGACCCAACCAGATTCCAACCAGCTTTAAAATGACTTGTTTTGACCAACAACCCCATTAACCCGACCTGACTTGACCATTTGCCACATTTGGTAATAGGCTTGGAATGAAACCCACATTCTTGTGGAGGCCAATTCGATGGAGGGGAGAGAGATAGCGTTACTTTGGCTGTGTTTGTTTCAGGTGAAAATAAAATTGGGAAAATATTTTACATCCAGATGTGTGTTTGGGTACACAAGTAAAATAAAGTCAAACTGAAAATTTTAAACTTTGACCGTAAAATTCACCCCTCAACCTGTAAAATGGATTACATATCTGATTTACCTTCAAATCAGATTTTTTGGATTCACAAACCTAGAGAGAGAGAGAGAGAGAGAGAGAGAGAGAGAGAGAGAGCTCAAAGAGTAAACCCAAAGAAGACACTCTCATCACTCACACCACGCCCAAGCCGAGCAAGGAGAGGGTATTGCCGGTGATGCCTAGAACTAGCCCTCGACACACGGTCCCGTTGTTGTGCATGCAAGCCACTCCACCGACCCATCCCTCATCCTCACCAACCCATCCCTTGCCCTTGTCCTACCCGACCCACCTCCACTGACCCATCTTCCTCCTTTCTTTTCCCTCAAGACCCACATACTCAAATTAAGATCTGGGATTTTATGGGGTTGTTCATATTTATAGTGTTTTTTTTTTTTTTTGGATTACATGATTTGGTTGAGGTAATAACAATAATTTGTTCTTGGTTACAATTGATTTGTTTTTGCTTGGATTTGCTTGTATTAGGTAAGGTTTTTGACAATTTTTCTAGAAAATATTTTACATGCAAAACCAAACATCGGTGTATTTTACAGAACATAACCAAACAGATAAAAATATTTTTCTTTCCGTAAAATATTTTCAACATTTGGAAATTATTTTACATGTTGCCAAACATGACCTTTGTGATCTAAACTTCTTTTTTTTTTTTTTTTTTGTTGGTAAAATGTAAACTACCATATATTGAGGGATCTGTTTAAAGAAACGAACTGTTATGGTTGTTAAAAAGAAAGGGCCAAGATTCCAGAAATGAGCATACGTCGGACACGTGGGAGAAATCTGAGCTGTTAATAAACCTCGTAACGAGACAGAAGATAAAAAGAGAAAAAAAGAGAGGAGCGAAATTCCCGATACATCCCCCCTAGACATTGATCACCAGATAAACAGTGGAGTGCACAAAAACAAAAACCGTGACCATGTTCATCTCCATCTCCAAACAAACAAACAAGACTAACACTAGATTAGATAATATATTACATATATAGAAGTGAAACGTCAGGACACTGTGCCCCAGTCCTTATTATATAATAAACAAAGCGAGCTCATCAACTATAAGACTTACGGATAGAGAGAGATTCTTTTTTACACGTGACTCTGATTACTCTTTTTCTTTCATCTTCTTGCTTGTCATTTCAAAAAAATGGCTACGGATGCGAGTGTGTTGAAACATGGAGTGGTGGGGAATGAGAATAATGGGCACGCTGCTTGCTGCAACACGGGGGGACCTGGGTACGCAACTCCGCTGGAGGCCATGTCTGGTCCTAGAGAAGCTCTCATCTATGTCACTTGCGTTTACACTGGTACCTATATATATACTATCTTCATCTACCTTTCTTTTTTTCTTTTTTTCTTTTTTTTCATAGCAATTCGACTTAAATATGGAGGGAATTTGCAGTTATTATTGAATTTTCTTTTGGGTCTGTTTAAAAAAAAATAATAATAATCTGATATATATATAGGAGGGGGACAAGAGTATTTGTGGCCGATCGAAACATGAACATATTCTTATGTTAATATGGTTTGATGTTTAGTAAAGTTGTAATTTAGGAAGATTTTTGTTTTTGTTTTTGTTTTTTGAATATGTAGTTTTCTATAGTGAAATTGAAGTTAGTGAAGGATTGATTGAAGGGATATGCAGGAGTCATGATGAGGTAGTGAAGCCTTCTTAATTTTTTTTTTTTTGAAAGCTGAAGCCTTCTTAATTGGATAAGCCCACTGCCAGGGATTTTGGGCCTGAGAATTAAAATAGGGTCTTCTTATATTTATGTATTAATTAAATTAATATTTATTTAATATTTTTATATTATAATATATATTTAATTTAAAATTTATTTTTCTTACCTTTTTAGATGCAAATTGACTTATTAAATTTTTGTGTTCAAGTTCTTTTAAAATCTCATTTTTAATCGATAATATAACTAATTCACTTGGTCTTTCTTGGAATATTGTCGATTTTAGATATGATTTTATTAATTTTAATTTAAAAAAAATTCTTTCTGTAGGAGCAATTGTAACAGATATTGTTAGTAACATTCTATAAGCAATGCATGTATTTGGAAATGAATCTAACCTTTTTATATAATTTAGTATGTCAATTGGAGTATATTTTTTTATTTGTAAAGTTTCTTTTAAAACTTTTAACTCTGACAATAAATCTAAACCATCAATATTATAATAAACATCATGTTTGAGAAAAGATTCAAGATTAAGACAATAATTTTGCAAATTATTAGTGATTTCAATTTTGTGAAGTTAAATAGAAACCAAAAATATCTTCATATATTTGAAATTGTTCAAACCTATTCTCAATTAAACTAATTGCTTCATCTACTATATATAAGAAACGATAATATGAGTAAATTTTAGGAATTTGAGATTTTTGATTTGTTATTGTTTTGTGGTTAATTTTTTAGACCGGATTTGTATTTTATCTTGTTGAATTTTGGTTTGTCTAGAGGTTAAGGATGTTATTTTTGGGATAATTTATTTTGTTTAGACCAAATAATTTTTTGGAGTATCAATATTTACAGGATGTACCAAATTTTTTGTTCTTTGGTCACAAGGACATACCAGATTTTTTGAGTTTAATTTGAAACTAATATTTTTTTTATCTATCTACTGCCCCTTCTTTTCCAAAATTTTGGGGCCCCACTTGGGGGCCTTAGGCAATGGCCTAGTTGGCCTAGTGGAAGGGCCGACCCTGCCCACTGCTCACACACTGTTTGATGGAGATGTATATATTGGATGCATGAGATAGTTATTGCATACCAAAAAAGCCCCACCTTTTAAAACATAATAGGCTTTCCTTGTCTGGTTAAATGAGTGAAATAAGGACTTGCTTCAATTTGAATGCTTAACACAATCATATGATTTATACAACACAATAGCTTGTAGATCCTTTCAGCTTCCTCTGACTTTTGAACTGTCAATGGTATGAAAATGAAAGGTAGATTACTTAGTGCTCTCTTGATTTGAGTCACTTCACCTGCTTTGAGATAATACCATTGTTAAAGGCTATTAGATTTCTATTTTAAACTCTTCACCATTTGATCCTCAACTGTGTGAGAATGATCACTTAGTCCTAGGCCGAATTAGATGGGACTAAATGCTGCCTGCATAACCTGATTTCGTGAAACGCATCCTTAGTTGTGCATATAATAATCTTCATCTTTTTGTAAATAGTGTATATATATATATATATATATATATATATATATATATATATATATATATGGACAAAGTTTAGCTATAAAATTGGTTGTAGCTTTACTCAATAAAATAGACATTATTACATATTTTGAAAATTTAACTATTAAATTGCATGTTCTTTACGCTCTTAATACACATCAAATTTTGTGTCAATCGGATATTACTTACTATATAATTTATAAGCTTATATTTTATGCATAATTTCAAAATACAAAAACTTGCAATTTAAATAATTTATTGATAACATAGCTAATGATCTTTAATTTTTTAGAAATTTTGCAAGCATGGAAAATATAAGAAGAAGATGTAATCTAATGGTAGATTTGTTAAAATTCACCTTCAATAAAAAGATATTGAGTAGGATTGTAGCGTAAGGTTACAACCAATTTTGTAGCTAAACTTTGTCCTCGCTTTCTTGTATTTCTAAAATAAAATTTTTTTGACACTTCATGGCAAGAGTCTACAGCTCAACATGTAAGCATAATAGTGCCTATTGCATCTCCTCACTAACTGTTATTTCAGGGCACATTTCTAACACTCCCCTGCTATCTCATCAGTCTTTTGAGTTAAAAGATGAAACCAACCGGTGACTTGAAATCTAAAATTTTATTTCCTAGTTTACTTTTTATGATTCAAGAACTCAAACTTTATTATAACTAGTAAGTTACCCGTGCGATGCATGGATAATTTCATAATGTTTTATGTAAGACGGTTTTGGAGAATGTTGTATATGTATTAACATAACATAATTGTTATAGGATTTTATTAGAAATGTGTTCATCATAAAAAACAACAATTATAAATTGTACACACATATCTATTATAATTATTTAATCAAAGTAATGAGAAATTAAAAAAAAAAAAAAAACTTTTGAGGAATATTATAGAATAAAAGTTAACATAGGATGTGTCTTTCTCCTTTTCCTTAATTCTAAAACAAAATACATATTCCAAACACTCACAAACAATCACATCATTTACAAAACTTACAAATCTACAATGTCCGACCTTAACATCAAAATCGTAATTGCCATTGTCATTCAATATAAAGTGCAAGCCCCTCTTCCTTGGGTTTAGCCAACTCATATGAGTTAGGATTAGATGAGACAACAATGTTAGAGCTAGGTAGGAGTCGTCGAAAGATTGAAGGTAAATGACATCATTTTTGGTCTATGTGCATTTGACATAGGATGACATGAAGGGTTATGGGTAGGTATATATAAAAGGGTTGAAGTGCAAGAGGTGAAAATGGTGAATTAAAATGCAAAGAGTTATGTGTGCATGTGTAAGGGATGAAAAATCTTGAAACATTGAACCAAAGTATACAAAGAATATTTATTTGTTAATTATAAAAGCCTTGAAACATCGAACCAAATGAAACAAAAAGTCAAAAATTTAATTTGTTTTTATCTCTGATGTGGCACTTGAGAATATTTCAATTCTCTTTGCATAGAATGTGCCACTTGGTAGAACCTTATGCTTTCCCACATGAAGTCTCTACTTTTATATATGTATATATATATATATATATATATATATATATATTTGATTGATTGATTGATTTGAATAGTGAATATATTTTTCATATCTTTTGATATTTTATTGTTTTAAGTACTTTTATATTTGCATGACTTCATTCTCTGATTCTCTTAAAATTTTCCACTCAGTTGCTATGGTGGGATGACGATGAAAAATGAATTAACAGTTATAAATCAGAAACTCTGTGAAGGAAGAAATTGTCTAGATAATTTTTTGCTTAAAGAAATCACCCTTAGTGGCGGTCCTGTAAGTTTTTGATGGCAGAGGGATGCTTTGTTGCATTGTACAAAACTTAAATGTACTCCAGTGGGCAGCGCCCCATTTTTTCTGTGTCACAATGTGTGCCTTACTTGTGCATTTTTCCTCACTTTGATGTTCCATTTTATTGTGATTATTAATTAAAAAAAAATTGGGTTTCCCCATTTGGATATGAAACTTGGTTTTTTTCTTCTTCTAATCTTTTTTTTTTTTTTTTGGGATAAATTTGATAGTTATAGAGAGGGGGGGGGGGGGGGGGGGGTGGGGGTTGAACCCTAGATGTCTCCATTGGAAACACCAAGAGGTTCCAATTGAGCTTCAAGGATCTTGGCTTCTCTTCTTCTATTCTATTTTACAGTTTTATGGTTCCTTAACTTCTGAAAGGTCAATTGGCAAATTAGGGAATCTTTGTAGTTTACAGTGATGGGTTTTAGGTTGCTAATCTTCTTCTTCTTCTTCTTCTTATTATTATTATTATTATTATTATTATTATTTATTTTTATTTTATTATTATTTTTTTTCCAAATGATTTGTAGCTGATACTAGCACCAAATATAAGATAATATGGAAAGCAAATGATTCCTATTGAAAATCAGCCCTCAATTAAATTTTAAAATTTAGGATTTTGTTTTCCTGTTCTGCAGACTCTTGGATTTCAATGAAGCAGTTTCTTGCATCTCATTATTTATTTTGTGCAGTGCTATATATGGCCAGATTAGTTTCTTAATATGCTTTTGCCATCTTCATAATATATATTGTTGCTTTTAACCTTAAAGAGTTGAGACATATGTGTTGTGCCCTAGGCTCTTTATTCCTTTTTGTTCCTCACCTCCGAACTCTACCACTTAAAATCCTTTTCTATGCGTGGACTAGTTGATTTGAGCTGTTTTTCTATCTATAGCTTATTGCTTTTCTGCTGGTACGGAACCATTTTGGATTGTTTGTCTTAGTTGGGCATAATGTAGTAAGTTATAATATACTGGTTAATTGTATATACAGGAACAGGAAGACGGAAGCCTGATTACTTGGCTACAGTGGACATAGATCCAAGCTCTCCTACGTATTCAAAAGTTATCCACAGGCTGCCTGTGCCTTATTTAGGTGATGAACTACATCATTCAGGGTGGAATTCATGTAGCTCTTGCCATGGAGATCCCTCAGCAGATCGACGCTTTCTGATCCTACCTTCACTAGTGTATGAGTAAATTTTTTTTTTTTTGCATTAATGAATCTTTGCATACATAAATACATACGTAGGTTCATGTGTATATACATAAATATATGCGCACACGCATTGTTTGGTTAAGCACTGACCATATATTGATGAAAGGGTTAGGCAGGTGCTCCAACATAAAGAGGTAGAAAAATAATGTAAGCACTAAGTACAAGCTTTAGAGGCTACTTTATTTGGAAATTGCTATGAAAATGCTGGTAAATTGTTAGTCTAGAAACTGATTCATGCTTGCTAAATTGATTCTATAAATGAAGTTGTGAATGAAAATTTGATTAATGTAGATGTGGTTCTTGTTATTGAAATATTACTCAAATTATGAACTATTACATTTTGAACTCACAATTCAACAGTCTGAAGGCCACTTTATCTGTGGTAGTTGTGGATGCATTTGAAAAGATAAACACACATAAGATTATGGATAATGACTTTGTAGTTAGGCAAGCAGTCTAATTGCATGTCTTGTCTTGACTTGTGCTTAGGTTTGATTTGGTGTTTGCAGCTCACTGATTTCATATTTAAAAAAAAAAAAAAAAAAAAAGGTAAACTCACTATCCAATAAGATGGTAATTCCATTGCTTAATAGGTGTATGCTAATGACTTCATAGTAATCTCACGATGATTTCTTTGTTTAATAACCTATTATTGGTTCTCTAGTGTTCCTTAATTTAGTTTCACTAGCAGTATCAAACTCTTGAACTTCACTGGTATAGGTGGATTAGAAAATTATGGCTTAGGTTTGATACTTCATATTTATTATTATTTGAATATCCCCACAAAAGAAACACACGCGAGATAATCTGTTTCCTATTTAAGTCTTTTGTGTTTACCAAAAAGATCAAATTTATGGTTTAATGTAACATGATATTTTTTAACTTTTGAGAATTATTAACACCCCACCTCCTAAGAAAGAAAGAAAATTGTCTGGTATTGTACTTTTTTGTGTTTTCTTCTACTTCCAATGGATCGGTGCTGTATGATGGATATATGCCTTTAAAATGCTGAGGAAGCATTTTATAATGACTTCATTTCCGTAAAAGGCCTAATGTAGCCTTTTTGTAATTTCTGTTCTTTTTGTCAGAAGCTATGATTACTAGTATTGATGGTTCATCATTTGAAGAGGTGCATTAACTGTTGGTAATATATTCTTTAATAAGTCAAGCCTTTTCAGATCTGGTCGCATATATGTGATTGACACAAAAACCAATTCCAAGGCTCCATCACTGCATAAAGTTGTTGAGCCTGAAGATATTGTTCAGAAGACTGGTTTGGCTTATCCACACACATCCCATTGCCTTGCTTCTGGAGACTTACTGGTGTCATGCCTTGGTGATAAAGATGGAAATGCTGCAGGGAGTGGCTTTCTTCTTCTTGATTCTGAGTTTAATGTCAAAGGAAGGTACTGTTCTGAGACATACAAATAAATTTAATCTTTTACTGTTAGCAAACTAGTTTTAAATCACGTATCTATGTATCCAATTTTGGCGCAATTCGTTATTGATTAATGGAAACAATATATCAAATTTAAAGACAAGATTGACAATACACAAGTAATATGGTGAGATGGTGACAGTTTAATAGCATGACTGAATTCCTGGCATTGTAAATTGAGCATGTTCACTGTAGATTTGATTACGATGTAACCTTAAAGCTCCCTTCACCTCTACCAGGTGGGAGAAACCAGGGCACAGTCCACTTTTTGGCTATGATTTCTGGTACCAACCACGACACAAGACAATGATAAGCTCCTCATGGGGTGCCCCTGCTGCTTTCACTAAAGGTTTCAACCTTCAGCATGTTTCTGATGGTCTTTATGGGAGGCATCTACATGTGTACAGCTGGCCAGGTGGTGAACTGAAACAAACATTGGATCTTGGCAGTACAGGGCTCTTACCTTTGGAGGTGAGTGCATAGACAATCTACAGTCTGGTGTCCTACATCTAGAGTATGGCCAACATGATTATTTGTTAATTTATATTTTTTTTCTTTTAATCAGAACATAATAAGTCTGGATCTATTTTTGTCTCAATGTAATCCTTTTGCAGATAAGGTTCCTGCATGATCCTTCGAAAGATACAGGGTTTGTTGGTTGTGCCTTGACAAGTAACATGGTGCGATTTTTTCAGAACCAAGATGGCTCTTGGAGCCATGAGGTATGCACATAAGATATTTATATATGTCTGTATGTTAGTGTGCCATATTGTGTTCACCTTGTAATTTGCTCTGTATTGTCTTTTTATTTGAGGCATTGATTAATATTTGCAGATTGCAATATCAGTGAAGCCATTGAAGGTGCAAAATTGGATTCTTCCAGAAATGCCTGGGCTTATAACTGATTTTCTGATCTCTCTTGATGATCGTTTTCTGTATTTTGTGAACTGGCTGCATGGGGATGTGAGGCAGTATAACATTGAGGACCCAAAGAATCCTGTATTGACAGGCCAAGCATGGGTTGGGGGACTAATTCAAAAGGGAAGCCCAATAGTGGCCGAGGGAGAAGATGGAAAAACATGGCAATTTGATGTTCCAGAGATCCAGGTTTGTATGAACTCCATTGTAAAAGTTAAAACTCTTTCTGAGCTATAGCTTATTGCTGCCTAATTGATGATTGATTGGGTGCTTTTAGTAACAATTCCCTAAACAAGCTAGGCTTGGTTGGGAATGCTGCTTATGTGCAATTTAGATATCAGTTAAAACAGTTCCTGCACTAGAAGTATTTCACACAGGGATGCATCAGATAATCTGTTTGGTTCTTTCTGCTTCTGATTTACATCATGATTCTATAAAAAAAGATGTATTATTAATCTACTGAGTGCTTTATTCATTATCTGGTGACCATCAATCATTATCATTTAGTAATAGATGCACATGGACCACCTAAACCTCGATGTGATAACACTATACACTATATGTGAGTGGCTAGACAACGTATAAGTGACCTGTTAATATTCATCACTCGAGTGCCTTTATCCCATATTGGTATATGCCTAGTTCAGCTAGATGCCTAGACCATTCGTTTGATAGGCTGTAGAAAAATAATACTATTTGAGCATCTTCCTATCTCTGATGTTACATGTTAGTGTTCCACAACACTTTTTAACTCACACGTATTTCCACAATACTTAAACAATGTTACTAGAAATCTCATTCCAAACGGGCTAATCACTCATACTAAGACAGTACTTTAGCTCCATGTAGTTCCCTTAATTTAATATGTTGTTCATGTTAGTGTACACCAGTTTAATTATGTTTATGTGGTTTATGTGCATTGGTCTGGCACAAACTATTTAATCACTCAAACAAAGACAGTACTTTTGCTCCATGTAGTTCCCTTAATTTAATATGTTGTTCGCTTCATATTTTCCTTTCAGGGAAATCAGTTAAGAGGAGGGCCTCAAATGATCCAATTAAGTTTAGATGGGAAGAGACTCTATGTCACCAACTCACTCTTCAGTACATGGGATCGTCAATTTTATCCTGATCTTGTGGAGAAAGGATCTCACATGTTACAGATTGATGTTGATGCAGAGAAAGGTGGTCTGAAAATAAACCCCAATTTTTTCGTGGATTTTGCAACTGAACCTGATGGTCCTTCCCTAGCCCATGAGATGAGATATCCTGGTGGTGACTGCACTTCAGATATATGGATCTAAGCAACTTGAATCTATTTCTAGCAATAAACGACAATATTTTAAATATAGTAGTGGATATAATGAACTTTCCAAATTAAGTTGTTGGTGATGACAGTATGTGAAGGAAACATGGGATTTTAGGAATTATAAATAATATTTGTAATTTCTACCAATACATTGTCCAGACTTGAACTTGTTAGCTCTCCTCTCGTTAGGTTAGGACTTAGGAGTCTCTCTTTCTTGTCTTGGTTTTCCTAGGAGAGTTCCTTAGGGCTAGGAGTGTCTGTACGTGCTTAGGCTGTCGAGATGGACTTGGAATTCATAGAGCAACTTTAGATGCTTTAGATGACAACGGATGAAGAAGAGGGGATTCATATCTCCACTTCAAAAAGCCTAAGAGCATTCACATTGGGTCTTGTAAATGCCATATGTTGGCAATATTTAGCATCGGAGCCCCAAAACCCTCTGTTACCCAGTCTTGCAAAGTCTTAGAATTGTAAAAAAATTTGCAATTGTGCTACAGTGCCATCTTATTTTTATGATGGTACTGTAGCTCAATTGCAAAAAATAAAATATTCAAATTTATTCCTCATCTCATTCTTTTAATCTCTTTTATTCTCTCTCTCCTTTATCTTTCTCTTTCTCTTTCTCTAGTCTTAGTCCATTTCCTTCTCACTCTCTCTTTCCTCACATCTCTAGTGGTTGGGCCTCCACGCCGACGAAGTAAAGATCTACTGGCTAAGGGGTATTGTGAGTCGGATTTGGTGGCGGAGGAGTGGTGGGTTGTGGGTTTGAGTCGTGGTGGGTTTGAGGCATGGTGATTGTGGGTTTGGGTCTTGGTGGGTCTGTGGTGGGTGGGGCGTGGTGAGTCGCGATGGTGCAGTGGTGGCGTGTTGTTATGGGTTATGGGTTGTGGGTTTGTTTGGTTGTTGTGTGTGTTTGTTTGTTTGTTTGCAGTGGTGGCGTGGGGTTGTGGGTTTGTTTGTTTTTTTTTTTTTTTTTTTTTTTTTTTTTTTCCCTCTCCTTGGTGGTGGCGTGGTTTTTGTGGCCAGTGTTTGGTGGTTTTTGGCGGTTTGTTTGTGTGTGTGTGTTTTTTTTTTCTTCCTATTGGTGGTTCTTGTTGGTGGGTTTGGTGGTTTTTTTAATGGGTTTGCAAGTTGACATGGTGTGGCATGGTCGTTGTGGTGGTGGTTGCTGGCTAGTGTCTGGTGAGTTAAATGGGATGTGAGTGGCGGTTTTTTAATGGGTTTTGTTGGAGCTTGGTTGCCTGGAGGAAGAGGGAGAGAGAGGAAGAGGAAGAGAGAGAAACAGTAAAAAACGAATAAAAAAGAATATTTAAATAAAGTGACAAAAGAAATAAAGTTTGAGATATTAGGTGTGTTGTAAAATGGTATGGTAAAATAGATAAAGTAGCTTTTAAGATGGTAAAATGTGATATTTTTTACAAACCAAATGTGAATGCTAAGGGAGGTTTATAGCATCAAAACCAATAAATAAGAGAGTGGGTCGGATTTCGTGGGACTGTAATGTAACTAGTTTATAAATAAATAAGATTACACAATCTATCTAGGTCTTTTTCCCATACTGCAAGTTTGCTACATTGTCGCTATTGGTTGATTTTGTATGGTGCATTACTGCAAGTTTGTCCCTCATTTTAATCATCCACCTTCCCTTCCTCCCCTTATTTTATATATGGTTCTTCCTCCACCTCAATCCCTTTTATTCTCTATCCTAGTTTCTCCTTTAGCACCCTGACGACTTATGCCCTGATAGTTCGCAGTAATAATGGCATAAAAACAAAATTCTCTCTCTCAAACTGATAGCCCACCTCATATTTTCCTACTATCTGCAGATCCACCAACACTCCCACTTGTCTCAATGTTCAGTAAGATGGTCACATGGATGCACATTATCCTCTAATGTTTTCCACCTTCTCTCCCCTTTTATCTATCTCCTTAAAGACTGCATTTTTATTTAGTATCTTTTACCACTTTTGCCTAGAAGAGCTCAACTGGTAAACCCCAACTTGCACCATAAATGGGAATATGGTGAACCAGTCATCATCCAACTAAATACTACATACCCTTCTCCCATTGCAATAGTACTAGGACTTGGTTGTCGAAAAACCATGTATGTCACTCAATGATGCAGGGAAAAATGGTTGTTTGGCCTTAATTTTTGAACTATGTAGTCAAACAGCTCCCTGTTCAAATTATGTAGGAAAATACCTTAGTTTTGGAACTCGATATGATTGATATTGAGTTCTGACTGGAACTCGACAAAATTCTAAAAAAGAATTAAGTGGCAAAATATGTGATAGGCCAAGAATGTATTGACCCATTGTGATGAATTAACTAGTTAATTAGCTCAGTTAATTAATTAATTCAATTAACATGCAATATATGTGGTAGCACAAACAAATCACCAACTAAGTTAATATGCAGTGAAAAATAAAGTTGACATGGTGATTTGTACACAAATGGGGAAAACCTCCAAGGCAAAAACCCCACCGATTGATTTTAAAGTCACCACTCCTGAGAATCCACTATTATCACTGATACGCCAAGAATGTATTGACCCCTTGTAATGAATTAATTGATTAATTAGCCAAGTTGATTAATTAATCACATTAACATGCAATGTATGTGGCAGCACAAACAAATTACCAATTAAACTAAGTATGTAGCGGAAATTAAATTGACACGGTGATTTGTTTACGAATGGGGAAAACCTACATGGCAAAAATCCCACCGGGTGATTTTAAGGTCACCACTCCCGAGAATCCACTATTATCAAAACAAGTGGTTATAAGTAAAGGAATCCCAGTACCTTATACCAACCTACAGTCGAACCCTTACCCCAATACCCAATTGGACTTATTCTATTGTGACAATCTCTCCTTTTAATGCACGGCTCCCAGTACGTGACTAACCAATTGCGTAGATCCTAGTACGCGAC
Source organism: Quercus tomentella (assembly GCA_028535165.1). Lineage (NCBI taxonomy): Eukaryota > Viridiplantae > Streptophyta > Magnoliopsida > Fagales > Fagaceae > Quercus > Quercus tomentella. Next base: position 26,451,404 of record JAPQVY010000001.1, on the reverse strand, counting down.
TTCAATCACCAATTAGAAAAGGTTGTTGGCTGCAAAGTTCTTTAGTTCATCACACGATGAAGATCGAGAAGCTCCTTGGTTACAAAGCCCTACGGTGCACAAACACAACAGCTTCTTCACAAGAAAGATGAACTAGGACAAATTCTGTCTCCGGTCACAATTTACTTGAACAGACTTTGCTCAACACTTGTGCAACTTGTGTCACCGTTGACGGTCCTTAAAATAATCATTTTATATGTTTAGGGTTGTGAGAAAAGAAAGCACAAACATACAATCACGGACTGGATGAAAAACAGAACAGAAAATCTGAATTTCATAAACCTCAACAGATACCCTATCTATCAAGCTGCTGTCAAGCCACGGGTTGGAATAGCTCTTCAAGGCTCGATAGATGCTAGCTGTCGAGTTTTAATGAACAACACTTTTCACAATTGAATCTTGGACAGACTTGCATGGCTTTAACACTTGAACTTGAAACCTTGTTTCTTGAAGTATTAAACACATCTTAGATCTACCAAAATACAAGTAAAGTGCGTTTTGTCAAAAGATTAGCCAATTACATAAAATAGTGACATATGTTCCTAACAAGTGAATCACATATGTCCTAATAATCACGACAAACGGTTACAAGTAAAGGAATCCCAGTACCTTATACCAGCCTATAGTTGAACCCTTACCCCAATACCCAATTAGACTTGTTTTGTAGTGACAATCTCTCCTTTTAATGCATGACTCCCTGCACGTGACTAACCAATTGATGCAAGGATCCAAGTATGTGACTAATCACTAACTTGAGAAGGATGTTGGCTGCAATGTTTTTCAATTCATCAATACGATGAAGATCACGAAACTCCTTGGTTACAAAACCCTATGGTGTACAAACGTAGTAGCTTCTTGAAGAGAAAGATGAACTAGGACAAATTGTTTTCGGTTACAATATGCTTGTGAAAAACCTTTGCATCAAGTTGCACTCACTCGCATTTGCTGTGATGGCCCTTAAAATAATCTTTATATATGTTAAAAGTTGTGAGAAAAGAAAGCCTAAACATGTATACACAGATTGGAGTGAAATTAGATCTGAAAAACTGATTTTCTTAAATCTTGATAAATAGGGTATCTATTGAGTAGCTGTCGAGCATTGGGCAAAAGTTGCCTTTTAAACCTCGATACATGTTATTTGTCGAGTTAGCTGTCGAGCTTTAAAATCCAGCACTTCTTCACTTGATTCTTGGACAAATTTGCATGGCTTTAAAACTTGGACTTGAAACCTTGTTCCTTGAAGTATTAAATACATCCTAGGTCTACCCAATTACAAGTAAAGTGCATTTTGTCAAAAGATTAGCCAATTCTACATTGACATATGTTACTAACATGATTCACATATGTCCTAATAATGTGCATAAAAAGTTCCAAACTCGAGTTCCAAAACATAGGTATTTTGCTACATAGTTTGAAAATAGGGATGTTTTGTTTGGCTACGTAGTTCAAAAATTAAAGTTAAACAGTCATTTTTTCCGAAATGTGTACCATTATATGATAAATCCCATTCTCAATATTAAACTTAAAACTGGTACATATTGTCTCCTGCTTTTAGGATACAAATTTAGAACATTCTTATGGTGTTAAGGAGAAACCCTTTTGTTTAGAGGCTTCCATGCTAAAAACTTCCCAATATGTCTATTCTCGCATTCTTCCATTTCTCTTTGCCGTATGGAGTCCGTGATCTTTTTAATTTCATTTTCTTTATCTTCTATCAACCATCTCAAAAAAATCTATATCCATCTCTGAGGATTTTGTCATTGATGCAGTACAAAATCCTGAGATGGAGGAAAAACCCCTAGGCCAGCGAATGAGTTTTTTTAGCTACTATCATTGTGTGTTATAGTAATATCCAAAATGGAAAAAAGTACATTAAATATGATATGAATGTGCATTAAATAAGGTAATAACTGATGAATGTGAGGTTATCACTAGTTCCGTGCAAATAACTGTCACAAGCAATTTTGGTTGTAGCGTGTTAGTGTAATTAAAAAAAATATATTAAAAGTACTGTACTAAAAAAAAAAATAAGTATAATGAAAATTTGTTTTATATCATAACACTAATAAAATATGTGACTCTAGTCTATGTTGATGCCTCGCGGCAATTCGACCACCCATCGCAGTGATGCTCGTGTGCGCCTGCGTATGCAGGCTCGGGTGCTGTGAAGAAGGGGTAGACCTTTGGTGTGTGATTGGAAAATGAGTCAATTTTAATTGAGTTACCAAAGGTAAGTGAAGTCGCCACCAATCATTGAGATTTTTCTCAGGTGTGATTGATTACCTAACTCTATTTGATTTTATTATCGATCCTAGGCTAAGCATTTTTCCTAATCTAATATGGATTGGTAAAAAATCTTGATTCTTGAGTTCGGAAGTTTGGTTACGAGTGGGGAAAGTGATAGGCCAAGAATGTATTGACCCCCTGTGATAAATTAACCAATTAATTTAGCCAAGTGAATTAATTAAGTTAATTAACATGCAAAGCGCATGATAGCACAAACAAATCACCAATTAAACTAAATGCAGTGGAAATTAAATTGACACGGTGATTTGTTTACGAATGGGGAAAACCTATACAGCAAAAACCCCACCGGGTGATTTTAAGGTCACCATTCCCAAGAATCCACTATTATCAAAACAAGCAGTTACAAGTAAAGGAATCCCAGTACCTTATACCAACCTATAGTTGAACCCTTACCCCAATACCCAATTGGACTTGTTCTGTAGTGACAATCTCTTCTTTTCAATGCACGGCTCCCAGTACGTGACTAACCAATAGATGCATGGATCCTAGTACGCGACTACCTTAAGGTGTATAAACACAGCAGCTTCTTCAAAAGAAAGATTCACTAGGGCAAATTCTGTCTCCGATCACAATCTGTATGAACACAACTTTGCTTCACACTTGCGCAACATTTTACGGCCCTTAAAATAATCCTTATATATGTTTAGGGTTGTGAGAAAAGAAAGCCTAAACACATACTCACGGATTGGAGTGAAATTAGCTCTGAAAAACTGAATTTCATAAACCTCGACAGATAGGGTATTTATCGAGCTAGCTGTCGAGCTTCGGGCTTCAGCAGCTTTTTAAACCTCGATAGATACTAGCTGTCGAGCTTTAAAATCCAGTACTTTCTCACTTATTTCTTGGATAGACTTGCATGGCTTTAACACTTGAACTTGAAACTTTATTCCTTGAAGTATTAAACACATCCTAGATCTACCTAATTACAAGTAAAGTATGTTTTGTCAAAAAATTAGCCAATTATAAATTGACATATGTTCCTAACATCAAATCACATATGTCCTAATAGAAAGTATTAGGCACCCCACAATACCTGTCCGTAAACAGTCATTTGTTTTTGTAGAATCTTAATTTAAGGACATTGGCAATTAAAAACAAGCTATTGGCATTAACTTCCGGGGCTTTAAATGGATTGGGATTTGAGGTTTGGTTTCAAAAAGAGTGTGGTCTTGATCGATGCTCCCCTAGTGTGTTTGGGATCGGTGCCAAATTTCACGACAAAAATCCGGCTGCATTTCGCCTTATTTTCGTGGCGGGAATCCTGCAATGCTTCACCTTAGGTGCATCATAGCATACAAAATGCTATTCTCACCAAGCTTTCACTAGGAGAAGATGACTACGGAGGTGCCCCATTTTCACAGCAAAAATTCAGCAGAGTTTCATGTTTGGTGCGCTATGGTGCGCTGGCAGGGTTTCACTCCTGTGTATACGGCGCATGCCAACATGCTTGTGCTAGGACGAGTTCGAGCCCTTCAAAGCATCAAGCATATTGATGTGTGTTGCATACACTGGGAAACTGATGTCACTTAGGTGACATGGATCAAGACAATCACTCTGCAATGATTGTGCACACAATATAGCATGAGCATGCACCTATAGCAATTGCCTTGGGCACATGCCCACACTACAAGGTCAAGAGCACTCATGACTAGAGAGGGTTGCTCACATATCCATCATACAAAGTGCACGATCACCCACATACAAGCATATATATATATATATATATATATATATACACATACACATCATGCACAATGCTATCACACAGAGCTGGAAAGTAAAGCAGACATTGCCAACATTCCAAGGGTATGGTCTAGCAAGGTATAGGAAATGTAAAACAGACATTGCCATACCCATAGAACGTGGCCTGAGCGAAGTGCAGGAAAGATAAAGGATAAAAAGAGAGGGAACCTTAATACATGATTCTAGGGAAAGGCTAAGAGAGAAGGAGAGAGAAAACCACTCGAGGAGGCTAAGTCTCCTATGTGAGAGACCGGATAAACTTGGGTGCTCTCAGAAAAGGGTGTAGGCATCGGCACCTTCCCTTTTCAGGGTCATATGGAGTCGCCTCTTATTTTATAAGTAAAATAAGAAAACTTTACAAACTATAATATATCTTGAATAGTATGCATTCCCATTAATTGAAATTAATTACATCATGGTAGAAAGAACTTTACATTGCTTTGATTCCTAATTACAATCTAGTAAAAAAAAGGAAAATACAAAGCCTTGTTTCCTAGTTACAATCTACCCAAAATAAAATAAGACACTAAATCTACCAACTTAAGATTCTAATGTTCGGGGGCTAGGTTACAAGATGGGAAGGTGTTAGGCACCCACCCTACCCAAACAGAGTTTGGTTTTCTAGACTTTAAATGACCTTTTAAATATCCATTAAAATTGACATGAAAATTATTGTGTCAATATTCCTAGATCTAAAGTTGGTTAATGTGCAAAATACTAGATCTGTTGTATTTATGCAAGGAGAAATCATATTTAAATTTTATTTAGAAAAAAAAAAAATTTCTTAAAAGAAGTTTCAAATTAAAAAAAAAAAAGATTTTTTTTTTGATAAAAAATTCAAATCTTTTTTTTTTATAGCAAGGAATGGATTTTAAAAAAGGAGTTCCCAAATCTGATTTCTTAATTAAAGAACAATATGAATCTCCAAAAGGAAAATCCAAATCTGATTGTTTAATTAAGAAACAGAATGGTTTTCAAAAGAAATTTCAAATATGATTTTCCAAAGTAAAAAAGAATTAATTTTTAGATTAAAATTCACTGATTTTTCAAAGTAAAAAAAAAAAAAAAAAAAAAGAACGAATTTTTAGAATAAAATTTAGATATGATTTGTGGTTTTGGAAAACAAAGGAGATTTGAAAAATAATTTCAAATTTGATTTTTGGTTTAAGAAAACAATGGAGTTTGGAAAAAAATAATTCAGATATGATTTTTGGTTTAAGAAAACAATGGAGTTTTGAAAAATAATTCAAATCTGATTTTTGGTTTAAGAAAACAATGAAGTTTTGAAAAAATAATTTAGATCTGATTTTGTTTTACATAAAGCAACAAATTTAGGATTTAATCATATGCATCATATAACAATATGAAAACAACACATATGCATAAACATACATACATCATATAACCAAAAGAGAATCAAGGCAAACAAAAGGAAGAACATGTTAAGAGTATGGAGAATTGAATCAGTTATATGAACATGTAAATTAAGAGATGGAAACTTACCTGCATGAACAAATTCCACAAGAAAAAAATTACTTCAGAAATCAAGGAGAATAATTTTTTTTAAAGATCTAAAATAAGAGCCACTTAATAGAAAATAAATTCCTAAAGCAAAGCTTCCAGAATTTCTTTAATGCAAGGGAGAGAGAGAGGGGTCAGAGAGAGGGTCCTGATTTTTTTTATTTTAATTCCCTATTTATAGAGGTTTGGTGCTTAGAAAATAATCTAGGTTTGATTAGATACGAATTAGGTCGAATTTTTATCCCTAAAAAATCGAATCGGATGTGCTTTGGCTTGATCTAATCATTTCTAGGCCGAGCATTGGAGCTTTGCCAATTGGCACTATGGAAGTGCTGATTAGCACTTGCCATGTGTTGATTGGCACTCTCAAGTTCCGAACTCAATCTCATCTTTTAGTTCGATCTGGACTCCTTTTTAGGGGTTTTTTGAGTTAGGAATTGCACTTGGACGTATTTTCAACTTGTATTCCAAAATAAGTCCCTTTTATTTTGATAATCAGGTCCTTAAAATAATAATTATCTGATAGATAAATATTCTAAAAAGACTTAATTATTAACAATTCCCTTATTATTTTATCCATTTTATTCTTATGCAGCCAAGCTTACTTCTGATAAAATCCAACAGCTAATCACATAAATTATTCAATTAATTTTAATTGTTGACCAATTAGAATTAATTTCAATTAATCACATGTGATCAGCTTCACCCATATACGATGCATGCAGACCATGAAAACTTGATCTTGTGATATCTTTCAATCCGACGGTTCGATTTGGGAATTGGGCATATTCTCACGACCGTTAGGATCTCAAGATCATTTTTATGATATGTGATGAATGACTTAATGCATGAACTGCAACTATGATTTTTTGGGTACTTTAAATGGTCATTTTAGTCATCTTCCAAGATTAAATTATGGGTGCAAAATTGAGTGTCTACATCCTAATCTACTAAACATTGCCCTTTTTGGGCTTGTGTCCATGCCCTTTTTGCTCACGCCTAGGGGGTCGCACCCTCACTCCAAGCGTCCTTGCTCCAAGCATGTACATGCAACAAATAAAGAAAGCAGCCAGCAAACAAGCAAAGGGGAGAACAAAGAGGTAAAGGGAGCATGCAAAGAGACACACTAGCAATGAGGGCCAGACGGGGGCCAACAAACATGTTAAGCACATGAGGGGGCAAGCAAACATGTTATCAAACAAAATGGGGGTGTCCTAGGAGGACAAATGTAGGTTTAGATCGGGTGTCCATAGTTTCATTATATTGGAGTATGGATGGCACACGTGCCATCAAACAAAATTCCTAAAAGGGACTCGGGGTCTCGTGTATCAAAGACAGGTGTAAACCTATATGAGATAATAGGAATTAGGCTTGATGACACAAGCAAGCAAGGACTCATGCATGAACATGTAGGAAAGCGTGCAAAAAAGCAAAGAAGCAAAGAAATCCAAATAGGTGGCTGTAAATACTGCATTTTGAACCCCTTACGACTTAGGCCCCCGTTCCCTAATAATGCTGAATTCTAAGACCCAAGGTTGGTTTAGGGCCCAATCATAATTTAAATTGACTTGAGAAGTGTTAAAATGAAAGTTATAACTTTTAATGAACAAATAAATCAATTTTTGAAAAATAAGGCCAAAGGAAACCCTCGCTAAGCACACGTAGCTTTCTGCATGCGTACGCAGGCCCAATCTTGCGCACGCATAGCGATTTCCAAAAACTTAAACAAGGCAAGTTTTCTGCATTTATGTTGAGGTTTGGAATGAATCTCACATTGTCTGGCGATCGTTCCAAACCCATTTTTTCACACTATAAAAAGCCTTACATGGTATTGTTATGATAAGTGCCCTTTAAATCCTATTGTATGATGCTATGTATGATATTATGTTGTGATTAATAAAGTTATTTTATTATTATCTAAAATAATGGTAGCATGAATATTTGGACATTATCATATAATCCATGAGATGCATAGTATGTGATTTAGTCACAGAAGATATAAATCACAAGTTCTTTGTAAATTCAAAATTTTAGTTCGTAGTCAGTGATGAAATTGGGCATTTCATCTATGAAGACTATAACATATCAACTAAGATGAATTATCTTGATCATGGAAGTGGAGACTTTTAGTTGATATGTTGATATGTTTTAAGTGTTAAGACATATTGAACTGAACCGCTGTGAGATTTATTATTCTACTAACGACTGTCAAATTTATAATAAATCTCATGACTTCTGTTTACATGAACTCTCAATCTTGAGAGAATAATGAACCTGATCATGAAGTGTACGTTGCTTTGATATATCAGGAGTGAGGTTTAGAGTCATGATCAAAATCTCAGTATGTTGGGCAGTCACATTTAATGTTGAAGGAACATATATTCTTAAGAAAGAATTCATAATCTTTTAACAGAGATATAAAATATTCCCTTGAGATAAGTTTAATGAGTTTGGTTATTCAGAGTGTTAGGCCTAACCACTTTAGTAAGAAGTTACTAAAGTATATATTTATGAAATTGGATTTCATAAATATATGATTAATAACTTAAAGAATTAAACCGGGTACTCAATGATTAAGATGTAGTAATTTTCAAAGTGCCAGTCAACATTTATGACTTTGTATTACTACGAATATTTTAATGAAGGAATTGAATGTATAATAAAGTCTTGGGACATAATTTATTAATAAGGCCTAGAGTGCAATTATATTTATATAGTGGTATTAAATATAATTAATGGTAATTTTGGGCTTGTCAAGAGTTGATAGAAAGGCCTAAAACTCATTGGAGTTAGTGTCTTATTTGTCCCTTTTGGTCCCATTTCAAGCCACATACTAAAGCCAAATTGGAATGGCCCAAAAGGCTAGCCTAATAAGATAATCAGTTATATATAAGGAGAGAAATATATAGAATTTTGTAAGGTATGAAAATAGTGTGTATGTGAGTGTAAGCCACTCTCTTATTCTCCCTTGAACACATACGTATAAACTGATTGAGAGACCACACTTTTTGGGTTTAAGTGGAATTGGAGTGAAGATTAAAAGTGTTCCCAAGTACTTCTAATCTTTGGTTTTGAATTTCACCGCACCAAGGTATGCTCTCTTGTTCTTAAATTCTGAAATTTACATAGTACATGTTATCAATTGCGAATGAAGTAGATCCGTTAATTTTCCATTGCGAATGTTTTGTATGCGATACAAATTATGTTTTTCCTACAAATGGTATCAGAGCGGTCTTCAATTTCAAATTTGTATAACATGTTTTGTGAGTTTTGGAATCAAAGATAGTAATTTCATGATGTTAGAATATTCTACAATCAATTTTCTGCATGGTTGTCGAAATTATTGTCTGATAAAAGTTGAGATATATGTTATGATGTTGTTTAAGTTTGATATTAAGTATGTTAGATTGAACTTTAAGACTATAGCATCAATGAAATTCAGTTTTGATCTCAATCTCATTCTGATGTAATCAAGAAACTATGTTTTGTTCAAGTGAAACGTCAAAAACGGTTACCAGAAAAATTTGAAAATTTTTTCAGTTTCACGAGTTTCGATCAATCGAGAATTCCCTTCGATCGATCGAACAGGAATCGAGAATCGATCGAGTCAACCCAAGACTTTGTGATAAATTTCTTCAATTTTTTCAACCGATCGAGAATTCCCTTCGATTGATCGGATTTGCCTTTCGATCGATTGAATAGGAATTGAGAGTCGATCGAGTCATCCAGAAACTTCTAAATGAATTTGTTGAACATTTCAATAGATCGAGAAATACCTTCGATCGATCGAATGAACTGTTTTTTGAAATTTCACTAAGTGTTAAAACATAGATGAAGTGTAAGGCTATGTGTGATGAAATTACACATGATTTCTAATTAAAAACCTTTCTTTTAAAACATCTAGTGGGAGAGAGATACAAGGGTTGGATCTCACGGCCTCCATTATTGGTTCATAGTAGTGTGGGTAAGCACCTCGTCTTGGCGTATATGCCTCACGATCCCAAAGGAGGGTGTTTACTTCATAGTACTACAAGATTGAACTTACCCGTTTAAAGTAGTGTGAACAAGCACTGCGTCTTGGCATATATGCCTCGTGATCCCAAAGGAGGGTGTTTTGTTTCATGGTACTACAAGTTTAAACACGATAAGGTAGATGAAAAGTGGCAACACATGATTCTAGATAATGGTGTACACTAGACTAAGTGTAATGTTAACCTCCCAAAGGAGCTATATCATTATTTACTTAGAGGCTAAAGTTAATACGACATATTATTAGTGTTTGATAAGAGTTATCATGATAGCACTAATAATGAGAATAGTTCTCAATCAATCATAATGTTTATAATATACTTGCTACCAAGGAATTATAGACATGGATTGGGTTGTCGTTGCATATTTTATGTTATGATTTTATTAAGGTTCCATACTATATGTTTATATGCTAAATTGATAATGTTCGGTTTACTTATTATATTCATGTTTGTTATTTTCAGATTTAAATCACGGCTTCTTTTAGCCCACTTGTTGCTATTCTTAATCAAAACAAACTGACTGGATCCAATTGAAAGCTCACTTAGTGTGTAAAACACTAGTGAATGTTCAGACCCCTAATTACAAAATAACTAACACAAGCTTATACTCAAACAATATATGTGCGGAATGATAAATGTAAGCTATACCCAAACATGCAAACTACTTTAAGCCATAATTTAATCACAACATAGCAGTAATTAAAAGCAAAAAGTAAGGGATAGATAACACCAAGACGTGTTATCGAAGAGGAAACCGAAGAACTCGGTGAAAAACCTCTCTGCCATCCTCCGAGCGGTAAAATGATCCGCTAAAAAATCAGTTGGGATACATGAATAGCAATAGACCCTCCAAGCCTAATCTACCCGATGCACCTAGGCCTTCCAATCTTCTTGCTCCAACAGGGTTACGCCTAACCTTGTCTTCTCTAACTTACTGGATCCCGCAATTAGCCCATTGCATCAACCAAATTGGATTGGTTCTCTCTTGAACTACTTCCCAAACACCAATAACCTTCTCACTGCTCTGAATGTGGTGAGGTAAGGATTTGGCTTAAGATCCTCTCAAGGGTATGACAATAGAGAGGGTGAGAGTAAAGGAATTTGGAGAATCAAAGGTATAAGATTGTGGATGTATTAATCTTGTTGTTATCTAGGGTTTATCTCTCAAAATTCTCTCTGTAAGCTTTATACATTTCGTGGGTATAAGGGTACTTATAGTAGGGTATAAGAGGGAATGTGAAAAGTCATTTTTCTACAAAACAGGGTACACTAGCTAGTCACTCGTGACTGGGACAAGTCACGAGTTTCGGTCGCTAGTTAACAGAATGGTAAGACTGTACTTTTTGTCCTGTAGTGATCCAGCTATTCTGATCCTTCAACTTCCTGCATGCTTCACACGTGTGTTGGATTCTGACGAGTCACCACTCACGAGTCAGTTGCAAGGTCCAGTCGCAAGAAGCCTTTTGATGCATACACTTGATCAATTCTTCACACTCTCTCACACATAATCCTTACATTATTCCCACCTAAATACAGGGTTTCTAAATGTTGAATTATAAGCAAATTTGGCACAGAATAAAGATAACACATAGTTGAATAAATTCAACTTTACACCAACTATGTTGACTAGAAAAGAAACTTGGACATTGTTCTCACTGCTGAAGAGCATAAATTCATGCTTTATGAACCTTGTCCTAACTTCCCATCATTAGATGCTCATTTTGAGGAAAAACAGTGATATGATCGTTGGCCGAAATCTAATGAGATGGCCAAGTACTATATCCTAGCATCTATCTCAAATGTTCTACAGCATCAAATGCAGGATGTAGAACTAGCTTCGGATATAATGCTAAGTCTGAAGGAGATGTTTGGTGAGCAAGGCTGTTCTGCTAGGCAAGAAACTATGAGGTAGATTTATAATACCAAAATGGTTGAAGGTACTTCAGTAAGGGAGCATTGTCTTAGGATGATCTCTCATCTAAATACAATGGAGGTTTTAGATGCCGATATTGATGGAGAATCTCAAGCGGATATGATACTCCAATCACTAACAGAATCATTCAAGGAATTTAGACTTAATTATAACATGAACAAAAAGATTTATACATTGTCTGGATTTATATATCCAGTGTTGATGCTAATATAGTTGAAGCTTCTTCTTCTTAACCTAAGTCGAAAGGCAAGGGTAAAAAGAAGAAGAAGAAGGACTTCACCAAGCAAGATGGTAAACAAATTGCCTTAAGAGTTGCCAACAAGGGAAAGAAAAGGGACTACGCCAAAGGAAAATGTTTCCATTATGGCAAGAAAGGTCATTGGAAGAGGAATTGTCCAAAATTCAGAGCTGCCCAGAATAAGGGTATGAAAAGTTCATTCCTTCTTAAAATATGTTTAGTAAAAAATCCCATGGATTCCGAGTGTGTGGATTCATATTGTACTAATCATATCTGCAATTCTTTGCAGGGGTTCTCATAGACTAGAAAGTTGATGAAGGGGAAATGTTTCTTACTTTGGCTGATAGGAGCATAATTCTCGTTGTAGCTGTTGAAGTGTTTAATTTGTGTTTTGGTTTTAGAGTTTTAATATTGAAAGATTGTTTGTATTTACCTAATGTTCATAGGAATTTAATTTTTGCAACTTCTTTAGGTAGACATGGATATTATGTTATCTTGAAAGACAATGTTGTAATAAAGAAGGATAAAGTGTTTATCTGTTCTGGCAATATTGTTAATGGTATTTATATTTTAACTCTTGATAAGCATGAATTATAAAATTCTGAATTAGATAATTATTCTCATGTAAAATCATTAAAGAGAAAGTTTCCTTCTACTAATGATGCATATCTTTGGCACTTGCGTTTGGGTCATATTAATTCAAACAGAATTCAAAGACTGATCAATGATGGACTCTTAGAGCTATTGGACTTTTGATGGATTTCCAGTTTGTGAATCTTGTTTGGAGGGCAAAATGACCAAAAGACCTTTTAATACAGAAGGTAGAAAAGCCCAAGAGTTGCTTGAATTAGTTCATACGGATGTATGTGGTCCTATGTCAACCCAAGCAAAAGGAGTTATGAGTACTTCATCACTTTTACGGATGATTACTCAAGATATGGTTATGTGTACCTAATGAGACGGAAGTCCAAATCCTTTGAAAAGTTCAAAGAGTTTAGGGCTGAATTTAAGAATCAATTGGGTAAACGCATAAAGGCCATTCGATCTAATCGAGGTGGCGAATACCTTCTTAGGGATTTGAAGGATTACTTAACTCAAAATGGGATTGTATCCCAATTGACTGCACTTGGAACTCCTCAAAAAATGGTGTAGCAGAGAGAAGGAACATGACGCTTTTAGAAATGGTTAGGTCCAAGATGAGTTATTCAACTTTAACAATTTCCTTTTGGGGACATGCACTAAAAACTGCAATGCATATTTTAAATTTAGTTCCATCAAAATCAATTCCCAACACACCTAAGGAATTGTGGAGTGGGTGTAAGCCTAGTATGAAATACCTCCACATTTGGGGATGTCCAACACATGTGTTGAAAGGGAAGTCTGATAAGTTGGAAGCAAAAACAGAAGTATGCATGTTTTTAGGGTATTCAAAGGAAACTAAAGGTTATTTACTCTATAATCATAAAGATAACAAAGTGTTTGTTAGAACCAATGCCAAATTTTTGGAAGATGATTATGTGAATAATTTTAATTCTAGAAGTAAAGTTGTCTTGGCTGAAATAGAAGAACTTGTAATTGAACAACTAATGGATGAAACTAGGGATGATGTGGTTGTATTATGATAGGCCAAGAATGTATTGACCCCTTATGATGAATTAATTGATCAATTAGCCAAGTTTATTAATTAATCAAATTAACATGCAAAATGCATGGTAGCACAAAAAAATCACCAATTAAACTAAATGCAGCGGAAATTAAATTGACACGGTGATTTGTTTACGAATGGGGAAAACTAACACGGCAAAATCCCCACTGGGTGATTTTAAGGTCACCATTCTTGAGAATCCACTATTATCAAAACAAGCGGTTACAAGTAAAGGAATCCCGGTACCTTATACCAACCTACAGTTGAATCCCAGTGACAATCTCTTCTTTTCAATGCACGGCTCCCAGTACGTGACTAACCAATCGATGCGCAGATCCCAGTACGTAACTTGATCACCAACTTGAGAAGGATGTTGGCTGCAAAGTTCTTCAGTTCATCATACGATGAAGATCACGAAACTCCTTGGTCACAAAACCCTAAGGAATACAAACACAGCAGTTTCTTTAAGAGAAAGATGAACTAGGGCAAATTCTGTCTCCGGTCACAATTTATATGAACAAGACTTTGCTTCACACTTGTGCAACTTGTGTAACCTTTGACAGCCCTCAAAATAATCCTTATATATGTTTAGGGTGTTGGGATTTATGCCCTAAAATCCAATTTATTGGCAAGTCATAAATAATTAAATTGTTTAATTATATGAGACTATCTATAAATGAACTAATGGGACATTATCTTAGTCCATGAGATGCATAGTATGTGATTTATGTGAAAAGTCACAGAAGATATAAATCACAAGTTCTTTGTAAACTCAGAATTTTAGTTCGTAGTCGGTGATGAAATTGGGCATTTCATCTGCGAAGACTATAACATATCAACTAAGATGATTTGTCTTGATCATGAAAGTGGAGACTTCTAGTTGATATGTTGATATGTTTTAAGAGTTAAGACATATTGAATTGGACCGCTGTGAGATTTATTATTCTCCTAACGACTGTCAAATGAATAATAAATCTCATGACTTCTATTTACATCAACTTTAAATCCTGAGAGAATAATGGACCTGATCATGAGGTGTAGGTTGCTTTGATATATCAGGAGTGAGATCTATAAGACACGATCAAAACCTCAGTATGTTGGGCAGCCGCATTTAGTGTTGATGGAACATATATTCTCAAGATGGAATTCATAATCTCTTAACGGAGATATAAAATATTCCCTTGAGATAAGTTTAACGGGTTTGGTTATTCAGAGTGTTGGGCCAAACCACTTTGGCAAGGAGTTACTAAAGTATATATTTATAGAATTGGATTTCATAAATATATGATGAATAACGTAAAGGATTAAACTGGGTACTCAAGGACTAAGATGTAGTAATCTTCAAAGTGGCAGTCAACTTTCATGACTTTGTATTACTACGAATATTTTAATGAAGGGGTTGCATGTATAATAAAGTCTTGGGATATAATTTATAAATAAGGCCTAGAGTGCAACTATATTTATATAGTGGTATTAAATATAGTTAATGGTAACTTTGAACTTGTCAAGAGTTGACAGAAAAGTCCAAGGCCCATTGGAGCTAGTGTCTTATTGATCCTTTTTGGTCCCACTCCAAGCCACACACTTAAGCCCAATTGGAAATGCCCAAAAGGCTAGCCCGATTAGATAATCAGTTAGATATAAAGGGAGAAACATACAGAATTTGGTAACTAACAACATAGAGAGAAATCTTTATGAAATGGCTTTGTATGTGTAAGTAAAAGCCACTCTCTTACTCTCCCTTGGAAACTGATTAAGAGACCACACTTCTTGGGCATTAGTGGAATTGGAGTGAAGGTTAAAAGTCTTCCCAAGTACTTCTAATATTTAGTTTTGAATTTCTCCGCACCAAGGTACGCTTCCTATTCTTTGTTCTATCATTCAAGGTTACATGTTATCTCTCATGAATGAAGTAGATCTGTGATTGTTGCTTCCGCTGTGTGTCTTGTATAAGATACAAAACCAGATTTTCCAACAATTGATATCAGAGCGATCTTCAATATCATGCTTGTATAACATGTGATTGAGTTTTAGAATCAAAGAAAATAGTTTTCTTGATGATTTAATTTTCTGTAGTAAAATTTTTGCATATTTTTTGTTATCAATGGATCCATGTGACGTGTTCTTTAATGAAAGACATGGTTTGAGTTTTAAGAATATGAATGTTATTGAATTGCTTCGTTTGTTGGCAATTGGGCTTAGTTGTTGAATTTTATTCAATGACTATTGTTTATGAGTTTATGTTTTGAAAATTTTGCAGTCATTTTTCTGCATATTATATTTTTTGAAACTATTGTTTGATTAAAACTGATTTTGATGTTATGATGTTGTTTAAGTTTGATTTTAACCATGTAAAATTGAATTTTAACACTTAAACATCAATGAAATTCAAGTTTTAATCTTAATCTCATCGTTTTTGATCATTAAGAATGTGTTTTGTTCATTGGAAACGTCAAAAACAGTTAACAGAAAAAACAGTTGTTTCTAGGCTTTTCGCGACTGGCGAGTCGCGAGATGAGTCGCGAGTGAGTTGCAAGAGCTTCTGGATGAACTCGCAACTGGGCGAGTCGCCAATACTCGCGACTGGAGTCTCGCGACTGGGCGAGTTGCCAAAACGAGTCACCAAAAATTCTGACACTTGTTTATTACATGTATAAAAAGCAAAGCTATGTGATTAATTTTATAGTCCTTAAAAGTTAAGGACATTTATTAATCATTATCTAACTAAAAGACCTAATGAGATCAAAGATGTTAGTTAAATAGAACTCTTAGTCTTAAATTGTTTTATGATTAAAAGTTCTTAATTTATTTTAATTAGAGGTTTTTAATGAGATTAGAATTCTAATTAAAGTTATATAGTTTCTAATGAGATTAGAATACTTTATCTAGTAAATTAAGGATAGAGTTCTATATAACTAATTTTTGATTCATTAGTGTTTAAGGAATCCTAAATAGTTTAGGACTTCCATTTTAGTTAGTGATTCTAATGAGATTAGAGTCTTTATCAAGTGCAAGGTTATTAGTTGTGATGGGATCACAATTATTTAAAGAAAAACCCAAATAATGAGTGGGAGTGCTGAAATAACCCTTTTGTTAAGTTTATTGTAAAGTGAATAGATAGATACCTTGTCTTAACTTCGAGTCTTGCATTCCATGCGGAGGGTATTTACTTCACGGATTACAAGGTTAAACTTCTTTGTGATTACGCGAATGTTCGTTACGCTATTGTGACGTGACTTAGTAACATCACATTGAATTTAAACAATTAAACACATTTAATGTGTAGGGTTAAAATTGTGATTAGATCAAAATGATTTCATGTCAATCCACTTGTTTTAAAATTTCTAGTGGGAGAGAGATACAAGGGTTGGATCTCACGGCCTCCATTGTCGGTTCATAGTGGTGTGGGGTAAACATCTCGTCTTGGCCCCGAGCCTTGCATTCCATACGGAGGATGTTTATTTCATGGTACTACAAGATTGAACTTCCCAGTTTATAGTGGTGTGGGCAAGCACCTCGTCTTGGCCTCGAGCCTTGCGTTCCATGCGGAGGGTGTTTTGCATCATGGTACTACAAGATTAAACCTTACAAGGGTAGATTTATGTGGCTACACATGGGTCTAGGAAATGGTGTACACTAGACTAAGTTTGATAGTATCCTCTAGGCTGAGTTCTTGCTATTATTACTTAGAGGCTAAACGGAAAATTATTTTTGTTTCGTAAGAGTTACCATGATAGCATTAATAATGAGAATAATTCTCGCCTGATCATAGTGGTTGATATTCACTTTATGCTGAGGAATATTAATTGTGGGATTAGGTTGTCGTTGCACCCAGTATAGTATGTTTTTCGGGTTTCATATTATATGGTTATGGATGCAAAATGATAATGTCCTGGAATTTAAGTTCATAGTCTCAAAATAAAGTTGTCATAAATTTTTGTTCTCAAGCTACTATTTTATTAAATCACATCAACTAACAAATAATTTTGAACATGATGCTTAAAGGAGCTGAAGTACATAAATATGTTTTAATTCAGCATTGTCATAATTTTCTAAGCATGATGCATTATGGAAGATAGCTTATGATGTAATCATAGTCTCTATTGAAATGCTAAAATGTTACATTGGCTTCTATTTCAATTGTACTACAGCATGAGATGCAACAGTTAGTACTAGACTTAGACTTTATATTAAGTCTAAATGAGATGTTTGGTATGAATCATATTGAGTGCTAAGAAAGGCTTAAGGAGTTCCAATTCTAAATCATTTTATGAAAATGTTTTATTTTAAAAATGAATTGGAATTCTTGGATGTTGAGATTAAATATTAATCTCATATGGATATGATCCACAAGTCCTTGTTAGAATCATTTGATCAAATTCAGATTGTTTTTGTAAATAAGTAAATTCTTTTTATATTATCTGAATTGATGAGTGAGTTCTACACAACGGAAGACATCCTAAAAGCTAAGGCTAGGATCAATATGATTTAATTCAAATTCTTAGCCTAAACCGAAAGGTAAGGGTGGTAAGAAGAGAAATTATAATACCAGACAGTTGGACAAGTTAGTTGCCCTAGTAGTTGCCAAAAGGAAATTAGACTCAAAAGAATGACCAAAAAGGAAAGTATTTCTGTTTTGGTAAAGCTAAGCATTGTCCATGATTGTCTTCTAGATGGAAATTTACATGTTTTACTTTTTAGAGAGAAAGTTTCTATCCTTTGTTATTGTATATTTTGGTACTTATGTCTAGATCTTATTATTCTAAATGGTATTCAAGATTGGTGAAAAATGGGCTTTTAGAACCATTATTTTATTATATTCTCAATCTATGAATTCTATTTAGAGGATAATATGATCTAAGGATCCTTTATTGTAAAGGACCATAGTATCAATGACTTCTTTAAGTCATAATATACATTAAAGGAGGAATAAGAATCTTTTAGAAATAGTAAAGTACATGACAAGTATTTCCATTTGCTTATTTCTTTTGAAGATATACTCTAATAATTACTTTACATTTTCTAAAGTTGATTTCAAAAGTTTGTTCCTATGACATTTGTCAAATTGTGGATTGGGTGAAAACCTAGTATATGATACTTCCACTTTTGGAGATGTCCAGCACTTGTGCTAGAAAAGGAAGTCTGACAAATTGAAATCAAAAGGTAGAAAAATGTGTGTTTTATGATGGGTATCCAAAAGAAATTGTAGAAGATTTTTTTGGCAGTCATAAAGATGACAAAGTGTTTGTAAAGTACAAATACAAAGTTTCTTGATGATGACCATGTGAATAATCTTAAAGCTAAACGTAGAATTATTATAGAAGAAAAATGTCATAATTTGTTGTAAGACAACTATAAAATACATTTAGAAAGGAGATGGTTGTATACTTAGATACACCACAAGGCATTATTCTATATATATAGCTATAACACCGGTACAATATCGTAGTGGAAGGATTATCATTTACCAAGTAAATTCATACTTTTGGGATAAACTTTTGAAGTCATTCCACAAAGATATGAATTTGATCCTCGGTCCTACTTAAAGGCAATAGATGATATGAATATGGATTATTGGATCAAAGTTATGTGAATAGAATTAGATTCTATTTGAAGTCTAGAACTTGTAGAGGTGCCTAATGGCATTAAGCCTATTGTTTTCAAATAGGTCTACAAGTAAATGAGATTGATAGATTTGCAAGGTGAAAATCTTCAAAGTCAAGACTAGTGGCGAAAAGATTTATTCAGAAAGAAATGGTTCGATTATGAAAAGATTTTTTCACCAATAGTCAAGTTTGACTCTATCTAGATTCTCTTATTCATTATATTTCATAATGGATGAAATATGGTAATGGATATCAAGAAAGCTTCTTTTAGTAGCAATCTTGAGGAAGACATCTATATGATATAACTAGACTTGTTCATGGCAAAGAACCAGTGGTGATTAGCATGCAAGTTGCTTAAAGTCCATTTATGGACTAATGCAAGCATCTAGGTCATAAAATATCATCTTTGATCAAGCAATCAAATTGTTTGATTTTGATCAAGTATTAAAAGGCCTTATGTGTGTAAAGCTATATAGAATAATAAATTTCTTAATGTATGTTGATGACATTCTAATCATTTAGAATGGTGTAGAGTTATTGTCATCAATATTTTTTGTTGTCTGGTCCAGTATGATATAAAGTACTGGGAAAGACTTGTCACATCTTAAGAATTAAACTTTGGTTAAAATTCAGAAATTAGGATGTTGAGTCTATCTCAAACTGTTTAAATAGATTAGATTCTAGCCAAGTATAGCATGTAATACTTCAAGAAAGGATTCTTTCCTTTTAAGTTTGAAGTTCCTTTATAAAGGACCATGGTCCTTAGACATATAAAAGGAAGAGCATATAAGACGGTTCCTTATATCAAATCGATAGGAAGTCTTTATGCTATGCTATATACTAAGCTAAATATCTATTTTGCGGTAAGCATGGTAAGCAAATATCAATTGAATC
This sequence comes from Quercus tomentella, assembly GCA_028535165.1. Taxonomy (NCBI): domain Eukaryota; kingdom Viridiplantae; phylum Streptophyta; class Magnoliopsida; order Fagales; family Fagaceae; genus Quercus; species Quercus tomentella. The sequence goes on along the minus strand of JAPQVY010000001.1, from coordinate 26,431,447 downwards.
AAAGATCACTTAATTTAGTGGGAGTAAAGCATATACTCAAATATCTTAGGATAATGAGGGATTATATGCTTGTCCACAAAAGTGAAGTTTTGATGTTTACTGGATGTACAAATACTGATTTGTAGTTTGATTGTGATTCATGAAGTTGAACTTCAAGATATGTGTTCATCCTAGGTGGTGAAGATACACATTAAGCATAAGTATCATCTCATTAGAGAGATATGACTACGTGAAAAGTAGTAGTAGAAAAGAAAATTTATGCAATAAATCTGGCTGAAACTTGTTTCCAAACCTTGCCTTAGAGTGACTATGAATTACTCTAAAGGAAATAAGTGTCGGATATATGGTAAATTGTCTTTGAGGGCAAGTGGGAAATTGTTGGGATTTATGCAATAAAATCCAATTTATTGGCATGTCATAAATAATTAAATTGTTTAATTATATGAGACTATCTATAAATGAACTAATGGGACATTATCTTAGTCCATGAGATGCATAGTATGTGATTTATGTGAAAAGTCACAGAAGATATAAATCACAAGTTCTTTGTAAACTCAGAATTTTAGTTCGCAGTCGGTGATGAAATTGGGCATTTCATCTGAGAAGACCATAACATATCAACTAAGATGATTTGTCTAGATCATGAAAGTGGAGACTTCTAGTTGATATGTTGATATGTTTTAAGAGTTAAGACAAATTAAACTAGATCGTTGTGAGATTTATTATTCTCTTAATGACTGTCAAATGAATAATAAATCTCACGACTTCTATTTACATCAACTCTAAATCCTGAGAGAATAATGGACCTGATCATGAGGTGTAGGTTGCTTTGATATATCAGGAGTGAGATCTATAAGACACGATCAAAACCTCAGTATGTTGGGCAGCCGCATTTAGTGTTGATGGAACATATATTCTCAAGATGGAATTCATAATCTCTTAATGGAGATATAAAATATTCCCTTGAGATAAGTTTGACGGGTTTGGTTATTCAAAGTGTTGGGCCCAACCACTTTGGCCCAACCACTTTGGGAAGGAGTTACTAAAGTATATATTTATGGAATTGGATTTCATAAATATATGATGAATAACATAAAGGATTAAACTTGGTACTCAAGGATTAAGATGTAGTAATCTTCAAAGTGGTAGTCAACTTTCATGACTTTGTATTACTACGAATATTTTAATAAAGGGGTTGCATATATAATAAAGTCTTAGGATATAATTTATAGATAAGGCCTAGAGTGCAACTATATTTATATAGTGGTATTAAATATAGTTAATGGTAACTTTGGACTTGTCAAGAGTTGACAGAAAAACCCAAGGCCCATTGGAGCTAGTGTCTTATTGGTCCTTTTCGGTCTCACTCCAAGCCACACACTTAAGCCCAATTGGAAAGGCCCAAAAGGCTAGCTCAATTAGATAATCAGTTAGATATAAAGGGAGAAACATATAGAATTTGGTAACTAACAACATAGAGAGAAATCTTTATGAAATGGCTTTGTATGTGTGAGTAAAAGCCACTCTCTTACTCTCCCTTGGAAACTGATTGAGAGACCACACTTCTTGGGCATTAGTGGAATTGGAGTGAAGATTAAAAGTCTTCCCAAGTACTTCTAATCTTTAGTTTTGAATTTCACCGCACCAAGGTACGCTTCCTATTCTTTATTCTATCATTCAAGGTTACATGTTATCTCTCATGAATGAAGTAGATCCGTGATTGTTGTTTTCGCTGTGTGTTTTGTATGAGATACAAAACCAGATTTTCCAACATAGGGTTGTGAGAAAAGAAGGCCTAAACACATACTCATAGATTGGATGAAAAACAGCTCTGAAAACTGAGTTTCATAAACCTTGATAGATAGCCATCTATCGAGCTAGCTGTCGAGCCACGGGCTGAAACAACTTTTAAACCTCGATAGATGCTAGCTGTCAAACTAGTTGTTGAGCTTTAAAATCCAGCACTTTCTTACTTGATTCTTGGACAGACTTGCATGGCTTTAACACTTGAACTTGAAACCTTGTTCCTTGAAGTATTAAACTCATCCTAGATCTACCAAATTACAAGTAAAGTGTGTTTTGTCAAATGATTAGCCAATTACATAAAATAGTGACATATGTTCCTAACATTGAATCACATGTCCTAACATATTAGATAGACTACAAGATTCTACTCAAGAGATGACTAGTACGCAAGTGCCTCGTCGTAATGGGAGAATTGTTTGGCCACCTGTAAGATTTATAGGTTTTGGAGAAACTTATGAAGCTATCTTAGAAGAGGCTGAATTTGATCCTTACACTTATGAAGAGGCAATGAAAGATATAGATGCACATCATTGGGTCAAAGCTATGAAATCTAAATTGGATTCAATGTATTCCAAACAAGTTAGGGATCTTGTAAAGGCGCCTAACGGAATTAAACTTGTTGGTTGCAAATGGGTGTACAAGAGGAAGAGAGGGATAGATGGAAAGGTTGAAACCTTTAAAGGAAGGCTAGTGGCGAAGGGTATACACAAAAAGAAGGTATTGATTATGAAGAAACATTTTCACCAGTAGCAATGCGTAAATTTATCAGAATTCTCTTATCCATTGCTGCTCATTATGATTATGATATTTGGCAAATGGATGTCAAGACTGCATTTCTTAATGGAAATCTTGAAGAAGAAATCTATATGATGCAACCGGAAGGTTTCGTAGCAAAGAACCAAGAGCATATGGTATGCAAGTTGAAAAGGACCATTTATGGACTTAAGCAAGCATCTAGATCATGGAACATCAGATTTGATCAAGCAATCGAGTCATTTGGTTTTGAACAAAATCTTGATGAACCATGTGTGTACAAAAGACATCAAGATAAAGTAGCAATGATCTTAGTGTTTTATGTTGATGATATTCTACTCATTGGAAATGATGTAGGGGTAATGTCATCAGTGAAGATTTGGTTGTCAAGCCAATTTGATATGAAGGACTTAGGTGAAGCTAACTATATTCTAAGGATCAAGCTTTGGTGAGATCAAAAGAATAGAATGTTAGGCTTGTCATAAGCTTGATATATAGATAAGATTCTAGCAAGGTTTAGCATGCAAAACTCCCAAGAAAGGATTGCTTCCTTTCAGACATGGAGTTCCTCTGTCTGATGACCAAAGGCCTAAGACTCTTGAAGAGGAAAAGACAATGAGACAAGTTCTTTATGCTTTTGCAGTGGGAAGTCTCATGTATACCATGCTATGTACTAGGCCAGATATTTGTTATTTAGTTGGCATAGTCAGCCGAAATCAATCAAATCTAGGACCAAAACATTGGGAAGCTGTAAAGCATATTCTCAAGTATCTAAGGAGAATGAGAGAATATATGCTAGTTTATCGATGTGAGGATTTGATACCTGTTGGTTACACAGATTCTGATTTTTAGTCAGATCTTGATTTCAGAAAGTCCACTTTAGGTTGTGTGTTCACCTTGGGAGGTGGAGCCATAAGTTGGAGGAGTGTTAAGAAATCTTGTATTGCCGACTCCACCATGGAAGTTGAATATGTTGCTGCTTGTGAAGCGGCAAAGGAAGCTGTTTGGCTCAAGAAATTCCTTTCTGATCTTGGTGTTTTGAGAATGGAGCAAGTTCCTATCACATTTTTCTGCGACAATAGTGTAGCGGTTGCACACTCCAAGGATCCAAGAAATCACAAGAAAGGAAAGAATATTGAAATAAAGTACCACATCATTCGAGACATTGTTGCTCGAGGAGATGTAGTAGTAGCAAAGATTGATAGTGCAAATAATCTAACAGATCCATTTACCAAAACCTTGCCCCAAAGGACTTTTGAGTCACATTTGGAGGGAATGGGAGTTAGATTAGTGCACAATAGTCTTTAGGGCAAGTGGGAGATTGTTAGGATATATGCCCTTTAAATCCTATTGTATGATGCTATGTATGATATTATGTTGTGATTAATAAAGTTGTTTTACTTTTATCTAAAATAATGGTAACATGAATATTTGGACATTATTATATAGTCCATGAGATGCATAGTATGTGATTTATGTGATTTAGTCACAGAAGATATAAATCACAAGTTCTTTGTAAACTCAGAATTTTAGTTCATAGTCAATGATGAAATTGGGCATTTCATCTGCGAAGACTATAACATATCAACTAAGATGATTTGTTTCGATTGATAAGTGTAATTTTTACATGATTTTTATTATCCTCTTATTTATTAAAATTATTAGTTTTCCTTTATTTCTTTTGATTTGATTTGATTTTTATTTTTATTTATCTATTCATTTGTGCTTTGAAGGAATGAGAAGATTTCAAATTAATCTACAAGGGCTTTACATGCAAAGTGGGGCTAGGCCAATTGAATCAAGTCAACTTACATCCAACCAGGCATGAATTCAAGAGAAGATAAACCCAATTAAATTTAAGTCCAACTGGAGCAAGGAATCAAAGGAAATTTGCACCAAATCCAAGTCCAATTCGGATTAGGATTCCAGCCTGCACATCAGTTAATATTTTCAGCATAACTTTGGGCTCAGATGTCCAATCGAGATGATTCAAGTTGGGATGGAAAGTTAATTTAAAGGGCTACAACTTTGTAGTTTACCGAAAGCCTGAATTCTGAAGTTAAATGGGCCAAAATAGTCGGTTAAGTGAAGCCTAAAAATCTAGGATTTTCTCCAAATGGGAATTCAACTTGTAAAAGGATTCCTTTACCTATTTAAAGGCTCTTTAGGGCAAAAATTCAGTGTGCCGCTTTGAAGAATATTTCCTGGAGGCTTTCTGAGGAAAAGGCGAGAGCTTGATCAACCAATTCCGATGAAAGACATAAGTTTTATTTGTTTTCTTTTCAATTTTATTATGAACTAAATTTTATTTTCAAGAGCATTGATGTAGTCTAGCAATGAACACACAATTTATATTCTGAGTTATTTTATTTTTAATATTTCCATGATTGAGTGTTTAATTCTTATTCTTAATGCTATATATTTCTTTTTACGAATTATTGATTGATCAATTGAATTACAATGAGATCGAGAGGTGATTTGTTATTTTAGTTCTAGAATTAAACACCATTAGTTGAGCGAAAGTAGAGATGCTTTACCGCGATTAGTGTGATTTTTCAGAAAATTCAAAGTACATAATGAGTCTCCAGTTAATTAAATTCGCATAGAGATATGGAATTGTTAGTTGAAGATATTTTTGATATTATTCGAGAGAAGATATTGAATAGTTGAGGAATTTTTAATCATCAACGGGAGATTATTAGAATTTAATAATTAGGAAGAATAAATTGTGTGGGATTTGTTAGGTGAAATCAACCGCTCTAGATCCATTCTTATCATTTTTTTTTTACGCTTTTAGATTTTTACGTTTTGTATTCGTAGATTTATTTTTATTAAATAGTTTAATTTAATTCAGATAGTAGAACATTCCATTTATTTTCGATTTTCCAAATAGTAATTAATTTAGTGAATTTTGGTATTCAATAACATAGTTAATCCCTGTGGGTTCGACATTCGTTTTCTAAAAACACTTTACTACTTGTTACGATTCTGTGTGCTTGCAGATTATTTATCGCGAACATCGATCATGGAAGTGGAGACTTCAGAAAATTTATCATCTCTTATCCAAGCTGCTTCAAAGCGAAAGGGTCTATGTGCGAATGAGTCCTTAGGATTGGTGTCCAATAGTATTAAGGCATGGTCAGATTTAATTGTACCCAAATGAATGACATTGGCCTTAGGAAAAGTTAACCTCCATGAGATGCTAGAAAGACCTCTATCCAGCGTTGTTTTGCAAGAATCACTACCCTATATTCCTCTAGCGCAAGTAAATTTATTTATGGAATAGCCTAATCAATAGCTCAAAAATCAAAGAGTAGCTCCTTTAGATAGTTAGGTGTTGATGAATTTCATTCTTTGCTGCCTATGTAAGTTCCGTGATCCATACCCCCTTTAGATGACATATCAACATGTCAGTTCCTTCTCGCGAAGGTGAGGTATAAAGTACTTAACCTCCTAAGAACCAAAAAAATGACTCCATGAAAGTTTTCCAACGAAACAAGGTCTGGAATTAGGGTATAGGATGGGAAGAGGTTAGGCACCCTAAGCCTGCCCAACCGTAGCTAGCCTTCATATATCGCTACTGGATAGTGGATAAATGGTGCCTATCTAATGAACCTATGTGAACACGCTCATGCATCTAAGCCCTAGAGTTCGTCTATAGGTCATGTGAAACAGATATGGAAGCAAAGTAGACATGTGAATGGCAATCAAGCATGAAGGTCAAAGGAAGGTATGAGCATATGACAACTAATCATGTGAACATGGAAGCATGTGAACATCTAAATATGTGAATATCCAAGTATGTGAAGATTTGAGCACGCAAGCATGTGAGCCTGAGAACATACAAGTATGTGAGCATGTGAGAATTTAGGCATGAAGACATGTGAACAAGTGAGCATACAAACATATGAACATGAGAGCATACAAGCATGTGAGTATACGTGCATATAAACATGAGAGCATTCAAGCGTGTGAATATAAGAGCATATGAACATGAGAGCATTCAAGCATTTAAGTATGTGAGTCTGTAAGAATATATAAGCATGTGAACATCTAAACACGTATCTCTTACCGCCCAATCACCTTAGTATTTACGCACAATCATCAATACGTATGAGTGCATGACCATCTAAGAGCATGAGCACATCAATATCCAAGCACATAGGCATATCATCCAATTGTGTGCAAATGTGGACACAAACAAAGGGTTGATCATAATGAGAATTAATGATTAAGTCTTATGAAGGAGTGACACTAAATTGGAATGGAGTCTTCATTAAGTCTTAAATGTCTTTCCTTTAATAAACTTAACATCAATTATTAAATGTGCTCTTGTCTTTTAATATTTCTTTAATCAATTGACTTCTATTGCATTAAATATCACATTAGTTTGAATTCAAAGATCCAAGTATTTTAGAAAGGATCATGTAGATACCATATTTTGTCCGCCCTCGATTTGCATGCTGGACCCCTAAAAATTCAAAAATATTAAATTTTCATTGTGAGACTGTGGAAACATCTAGATTGATGAGTCACAACCCGTTCGAGCATTGGAGCACTCAAAGTGCCTTTTCAGGTTAAAATGACCAAAATGCCCCCGGTTAACCCTAGGTTAACCAAAAGTCAAAATCGGTCAAAATCACCCAAAACTTCATTTTTCATGTTTTTATATCAGACCTGAGCTATTCGGAGATTTTTATCAACTTTGACCTGGAGTTGACTCTTGAGGACACCAGAAACTCTAATTTTGATCCAAGCGCCAGAACGGGTTGAAACCAATGCCATTTCCAAGATTATTGAATTTCCTTTCCAACAACTATGCATGAGTCGAAATCAGAGTTAAAACAGTTGAGATATCTTGAAAATCATGCTAGGCATATCAACTTTCTTCTCGAGGCCATAACTTTTGATCTGACTATTGGATTTTCAATTTCTTTAGTGTTCTGAAAACTAGACATCCATACCTTTCTAGGGACACCAAGATCAGCTCAATCAGAGTCTTAGAAAGCCTTTAAATACGTGTTCAAAGTCAAGCAGGAACAGGATGGGACTACTGATGTCAGCAGTTAGCCCAAGCACACCCTAAAGGGCCGTCAGAGCTGGCTGGCGGCCCCTAAGGGTGGGCCATCATTTGAAAAGTCATATTTTGACTATAAATACCCCCAGACCCCCCCCCCCCCAAACTTAAAAATATAAAAATAAAAATAACAAAATGAATTTTGGGCTTTTAGGAGCATTTTTTGGGCAGATTCATTCTCTCTCTCTCTCTCTCTCTCTCTCTCTCTCTCTCTCTCTCTCTCTCTCTCTCTCTCTCTCTCCAAAAACATAAACAAAAACCTTTCATTTCTTAGCTTTTCTACAACAATCAAGAGATAGTGTTCTTGCTCCCATTCTTCCCTCCTTGGTCTTGGAACCTTGGATTTGAGGTTTAGGGGTGTAGATGTAGCTTTTTAGCTACTATCTACACCCATTTAATTTTATAGATTTTATATTGCTTTATCTTGCTTTATAACATGTTTTATAGATTTTCATTGTATAGCTCTTGTTTTATTCTGCTTCCTAGCATGTTTTATAGCTTCCTTAGCATGTCTACTTGTTTTATAACATATTTTATTGCTTTGATGTTGTTGGCCTAGCCTTTTGGGCTAGGATATGTCTAAATTTCATGTTTTTGATTAGATCTACTTGTTTATGTGCTTTTTACCATGTTTGTGTTTAGATCTACATGTTTATGTGTCTCTTACCATGTTTGTGCTTATATCTACTCTGTTTATGTGTCTCTTACCATGTTTGTGCTTAGATTGTGTTCAAAGCTTTGTTTGGATGCTATGCCTTATGCTTGTTATAGCTTTTTTTCTCTTGTTTATGCCTTGGTTTTTGGGTAGGGTGAAGATCTAGATCTAGTGGTCTAGGCCTACATCCATACACCCAAGTTTCTCAATAAAGGGTTCGGATTACTTTCCTTTATGCATGTGTTTGCTTTCTCATGTGTTTATGCTTTAGAAGCACAAGTGACAAAAAGGCCTATAGAAGCACATGACATAGCAGCCAACATGTAGATCTAGACACTTGAACATTGCAAGGAGCACATGAACACATAGATCTAAGTTTAAGCATGGCAAAAAGCACCTAGGCACATGGATCTAAGCACAAACATAGTATTTAGGCATATCCTAGCCCAAGAAGGCTAGGCCAACATCATCAAAGCAATAAAACATGTTAGAAAGCAAGGAGACATGCTAGGAAAACCATAAAACATGCTAGGAAGCATGATAAAGCAAAGATATACTAAGGAAAGCAATAAAACATATTATAAAGCAAGATAAAGCAAAGGGTGTAGATTGTAGCTAAAAAGCTACATCTACACCCTTAAAACCTCAAATCCAAGGTCCTAAGACCAAGGAGAGAAAAAAGGGTGCAAGAACACTACCTCTTGATTGTTGAGAAAAGAGAGGAATCAAAGGTTTTTAGATGTGTTTAGGAGAGAATTTAGAGAGGAAAAGAGAGAGAATCTACCCAGAAAAGTGCTCCAAAAATCGCAGAATCTTTTTTTTGGTCTAAAGGGGGGTCTAGGAGTTAAATAGCTGAAAAAATGACCTTTTAGCAACCGCCAGGCCTAATGTTGACATCAGCAATCCTGGCCTTTTCCCCGGTTCAACTTCAGATGCATATTTGATGGTCTTTCCGAACTCCGATTGAGCTGATCTTAGCGTCCTTGGAACGATCTGGATGTCTAGTTTCTAGAACACTAAAGCAAATGAAATTTCGACGGTCAAATCAAAAGTTATGGCTTTGGGAAGTGAGCTGATGCGCTTTGCACGATTTTTAGGATATCTCAACCGTTTTAACTCCGATTTCAACCCATGAATAGTCGTTGGAAAAGGAATTCAATAATCTTCACAATGACACTAGTCTTAACCGTTACAATGGTCAGATCAAAATTATGGTTTTTGGTGTCCTCAAGGGTCACCTTCGGGTTAAACTTGGTCAAAGTTAACGAAATATTACCAAGAAGCTCGGGTTTGATGTAGAAACATAAAAAAAAAAAAGTTGTTTTGGATGATTTTGACCAACTTTGACTTTCGGTCAACCTAGGGTTGACTAGGGCCATTTTGGTTAATTTGACCTAAAACGGCACTTTAAGTACTCTAATGCCCAAACGGGTTGCGCCTTGTCAATCTAGGTGTTTCCGCAGCCCCATGGAAGAAAGTTAATATTTTTGGAATTTTCATGGTCTAGTATATAAATCAAGGGCCGATAAAATACGGTATCTACACCACCTAGAATACCCAAAGGTGAAAGATTATTTTGTCTAGGGAATACCCGAAGGAAACACCTAAACTACCTGAAGATGAAATAAAGCTTTTTTGAGGAAGACCCGAATGAACCACCTAGACTACCCAAAGTTGAATGAAAACTTTGTCTGAGGGAAACCCGAAGCAACCATCTAGACTACCCGAAGGTGAAAGAAGATTTTATCCAGAGGAGACCCAAAGGAAAACCCATTGAGGAAAGCTAAAGAAAACCAAGTCTGAGCTAGTTGATCTTACTTGAGAGATGTTAGGTTCTTTTCATCCTTTTTAGATGCCTTGATAGAAGTGCTTGCAAGCCGTACGAATCGACCCCAACTTTTGGCTGAATTCCACTCATAGACTTGCAGTAGCTAGTCTTTAATGGTAGTGTGGGGGTTCCTAGATGGATTTTTAGTGGTCTTATGGGAATGAGACCACTAAAAATCTGCCCTAGTATCATATTGAGAGCACCTAAAGGCTCAGCCTTCTTCTAGTCCATACGGACGTCTTGTGGATCACTAATCTCACCAATCACTCTTTTAATGCCTCAATAAGATTGGCTGATACTAAAATTTGAGATAGAGAATTAGGGCCCTTGGTGGCTTCCATTAAGGAAATTGGTCAACATTATTGGAGTAGACAACTTAGGTTGTGCCTCTCTTGTTTAATACTTGATAGGTCGAAGCAAGTTCCTAAAAAGGAAATTCAAAAGAACCAAGGTTAGCTAGAAATCTTGGCCCTGAAAGGATCCAACAAAATTGGAAATACCTAGGCCCTCCTCCTATAGAGTGATCTTATGCATCCTTTTAAATGTCCCTTCCCATGTTTAGTATAGGCATCTCATGTTGGTTGATTTAGATGTTGCATTTGCAAGGTAACCAAAGTAGGTTTATTGCAATCTTCAACTTCTTGGAATGAGTTACTCATGGTTTGTGTATTCAAAAATGGCTCCACAAGCTTTTATCATGACTTCAGTTGAGGTAAATTCCCGTCAATCTTATGGAGGCGGTCCCATATGGGTTTGGTATAGGAATTCATGACGCTTTTACGATCATAGGCTCCATCCCTTTTTACAGGAGAGAAGAATCGAGAAAAATTCTTCCCCAGTATTTATTTTTTTTGGTTCTTTGACCATTTAAATGGCCTCTTGAAGATTCGTAGTGAAGATGAGCCATTTTCGCTCTACCTTCCTGAGTCTAGCATTGGCAATGCATTTCCTCTAAAGAAGATCTTGATCCTACATAGGTCTTCAGACCAAGCCAAACTTCATCATCCTAACTATTCTTAGAGATTTCTTGAGAATCTTGGGAGTGAAGTCAAGGTTCCTTAAGAAGCACTACAAGCAAAGGTTGACTACATATCGGCTTGATCTCAAGAGCCCACCATCATGTCTTAATTTCCAAACTTGGAAGTAATGTCAGGGAAATTCCATAGTTTTTCTCAAAACAGTATTGAAAAATAAATCCCTTTGAGATGAATAACTAAGATCTTTTCCTAAGATAATTTCTCTCCAACTTGTGATTAACAAGATTTGACAAAGGTCTCCTTACAAGGCATAGGAACCCAACAAAAACTACCCCGGTATAAGGATATGCCAGACCCGACTCATCTATCTTCTACCACCTTAGATTCAATGTGACCTCTTGGTTGAGACTTTGTGAGTGCTAGTGTGCGTGCCCAAAGGGCTAATTATGGAATTCCTTTCTTCAGTGCCAAGAATAGTTGAATCTAGACTAGAAATGAAATCATCTTGACAAGCAGTGGAAGGGTAGGTCACCTTAGGAGTTTATGTCATTGATAGCCATTTCAGAAGAATTGACTACAAATACTTTGACAACACCAATCTTGATGGTATGAGTCAACTGGCTTCGATTGGAAAAGACCAATCAAGGGTCTTTTTGGTAGTACTAGCCTTTTCAGTCTATCGCTTGAAGTATGACACACAAGAGAACATCTCTAGAAGCTTCCTTTTCTTCGGATCATCTTCGATGCATTCCCCTAAGGTTATGAGATTGGCAAAAACCATGGACTCAAGTCCCGATAATCACCAAGTAGACTAGAGCCTCAGACATGTTTGGAAAGGTGTTGATCATCTCATTTTCAAATTTCAGAGAATGCACCCGGGTGGCCTTTTCTCTTTTCGTTTCTGAGTACTCCTTAAGAAAGTTTCCCCATCCTTTTCTCCCAACTTCTATTAACTGGAATGTCAAGGAACTACCACAATGTTGAGATAATGATGGTATGCGCATTTAATAGAAATTCATGCTTCTCCCTTTCTAGATTCAAATGCCAGGTGGTAACGAGTCCGACTGAACCGTCTTGAAGAGGTTGTATGTGAACCAAGACCCCGGTTTGCCATAAATGAATGCAACTAGTTGGCAAAAACTAGTTCCCAGTTTTCAATCCCCACAATTTGATTAGGGTGAGTAACTCTTAATGTCCTCAGCTTAAGAACGATTAAATAAATCTTGTCTTGTAATTGTTTAGGAAGAACTAGTTTTCAATCCGAATACTTATCATCACTGTTACCCCAAAGAATGTTGGCTTTCAACTAAAATGGTCCATTGCTTCTATTTAGTATTCGACTCACTCTTCATTATTGTCACATATCCTTTTGTACAAACTCGGAGTTGCAAGGATCTTGAACTTCCCACATGTTATCTCATACCTCAAGAAAGAATGGGATAGCAAGGAGTTGGGGTTACAGTTGAAATATTTTCAAATTGGAAACAAAAGACCAAAGTCCATGTTAGTTTCAAATCCAATTGCTTTAAGCATGACCCTATTTCATTGTGCAAGTAATAAGGAGAAGTTCCATGATTTGGACCTCTTGTTATTGAATGGGTTTCTAAAGTGATGCAAGTTTTAACACAACCTCTTTGTGGCAAGCTACTAAATAATTGCATAGGTTTTGAAAAACTTTTTAGGATGAACCATTTTTTCACAATGAAAAATTTTAAGGTACAACTAAATTTGTCACAATTTGTATAACATGGGTTTTTGCAACGATCAAAGCAAAAACAAAGCCTTTTCTTTTGATACAACATTTACAATGATCCTTGAACAATGAAACCAATTTTAATACAAAAGGTGTTTGATACAAGGAAAGCAAGGTTTGATCCCTTTGAAAATTTGAAGAAAAACTTGGCCACTTGCTTGTCTCTATGCAAAAACTCAGCTACTTGTCACCCGATTCATTATTTGTGTAGTTAGGTGAAAGATATTAGCAAATGCATGCATGCCCTCGTAGGGTTGAGGACCCTTAAGGCTTGGATAGATGCTAATGTACGAGTGGTTTTGGGACCATCTCTCCTACGGTTTCTCATTGTTATGCAAACATGAAAAGATCATACCTTAATTTGGAAATTGTTCCCTTGCAATCGAAATGCTTATGGACATGATCCTATCAGTTTCAAAAAATTGACTTGAACCCTTGATTGGGTTTTTGTTATGTTGAGTTTCTATAGTGATGCTGAATTAATACAAAAGCCTTGGCAAGTCACTGGAACGTTTACATCATGCTTGAAAATACAGAATGAACCTCTCTTTACATTTCATCAAAAGAATGCTTTTACAAAACTTGGATTTTTACAATGCCCCAAAATTCAGACATATTACAATGACCCAAAAACTAGGCTTTTTACAATGCCCTAAGGCAAGTACAAACAATTTCCACATTACAAAATGTAGAGGCTTCATTCTTGATAGCTCGGCTTTCTTCAAAAAGATCTTGAACTTTTGGCAATGTCTTCCTTGGTGCAGAGTTTTGGCTACTTGCCACCAATTTTATCTGTACACATTTAAATGACGAAGTCATTAACGTATGCATGCATATACCCTTAAAGGGTTCGAAACCCTTAGGGTTAGGGGATGATCTAATGTGCAAGCAACTTAGTTGCTTTTCCCTAGGGATTGGACACAAATGCTATGCAAGTGGAGTGGAAAGAACTTGGAGTAGAGCAAAACTTTCCAATGCAAGAAATAATGCATAACTTGGAAAAAGCAAATGGACACTTTCCTCTTGACTCATTTTGAAAAAAAATCCTAACAAGGATATCGTACCCTAGGCTTGGATGTTCACTCGGCTTGGCTCTTCCTAGTCCTCACCGGAATTTGACTTACTCTAGGCCAACTATATGAGACAAGACTTAACAAGGTGAGTTGGTCCTATTCTTAGGGGGGACCTTGATCATCTAATCCTTCCCTTCATAGAAGTTGTGGGATAGAGCGGATCAAGGGGGGCCTTTTTAGCTACTTCTGTCCACTTATGGACCCAAAAATGCCTACAAGTCAGTGCCCAATAACTACCTAAGGTATGCGCATCAGATTGTAATCTTAAAGCGTTGAGCCCGGGTTCGACTCAAAATGAGGGGTGATGTCATGCATTTTGAAATGAAAGGGGAAAGACTTTCCAAACAAGCACAACAGATATATGAAAAGATAAAGGTGTAGCAGAAATCAAATCTTACTACCCTAGGTCCTCACATGTGAAGGAAAGCTGTAAAACATGCTTACAAAAGCATGAAAGCTTCACACATACGAAAATACCTCAAAGCCGGTTTTGAAAACCATTTAAAATTTTTTTTGAAATAAATCTTTGATTTTGAAAATAGTAAACTAGCTAAAGTAAAAAGAAAAAAAAAAAGAAAAAAAATTAAATAAAAATTAAAAAATTAAAAAAGAAAAGCCCTGAAGGCTAATGCCAATGTCCAAAGATTAAGATTTCATCAAAAACTCTAAAGGCTAAACTCTCTAAGTATTCCCAGTGGAGTTGCCAATCTGTCAATGCCTCACGACGGTCGACCACTTATCACGACAATGCGAGTCACTGGATTGAGTCGATTTTAACCTATTATTACCAAAGGTAAGTGAAATCACCACCAATCATTGATTTTTAAGTTTGGAAGTCTAGTTACGTGTGGGGAAGGTGTTAGGTAACCCACAATGCCTGTCCGGAGAAAGTCCTTTATTTTGGTAAAATCTTAATTTTCAAAAATTGGCAGTTAAAAGAAAGCTATTGGCGTTATCTTTCGGGCCTTTAAAAGATGCGTGCTTTGAGGTTTGATTTTGGAAAGGGGTGTGGCCTTTATTGATGCTTTGCTAGCACATTTGGAATTGTTACCAAATTTCCACAACGAAAATCTAGCAGCATTTCACTTTATTTTCGTGGCGGAAATCCGGCAGCATTTCACCTTAGGTGCATCATAGCACACAAAACACTATCCTCACCAAGTTTTCGCTATGAGAATATGGCAAAAAGATGCCCCATTTTCATGGCGAAAATCCGATAGAGTTTCACGTTTGGTGGCGCATCAACAGGGTTTCGTGCTTGTGTGGACGGCACGCATCAGCATGTTCATACCAAGGTGAGTCGAAGCTCACCAAGGCATCAAACATGTTGATGCATGTCGCATACACAGGGAAACCAATGTCATTAGCTGACATGGATTGAGACAATCATACTATGATGATCATGGACACAATCTAGCATGAATACATACCTATAGCATTCGCCTTGAATGCATACCCACACTTAAAGGTCAAGAGCACCCATGATCACAAGAGGGTTGTGTAGACACCGCATTTTGTACCCCTTACGACATGGTCCCCCCCATTCACCAATAACGTTAGAATTCTAAAACTCAAGGTTGGTTTAGGGCCCAATCAGATGAAAATTGACTTGAGAAAAGTGTCTATGGAAAAGAAAGGCCACAGAAACCCTAAGGCGTGCATACGTATACATTCGCATGCGTACGCATGCTTAAGCTTTGCGTACGCATACTTCATCACATACATGTGCATGCGTACGCATGCTAGGGTTCTAGAAATTATGTAAGGAATGTTTTTTGCATTTAAAACTTGGTTTGGAACGAATTCCACATTGTTTGGGAGCCGCCCTAAACCCTAATTTTTCGACTATATAGAGCCATAAAAGGTACTTTTTCAAGGAGGATGGATTCCATTGGTAAAACACATAAGATTCATTAGAAAATAGTGAATCAAACAGCGAGTTTTTCACAAAACATCCTCAAGTCAATTTTATTTGATTGGAACCTCTTTTTGTCTTGATCTTTGAGTTTTGAAGTTTACTAACTTCTTTTGAATTGGTTGTGACTAGATTGACTGAAGGAAACAATCAAAATCAAGCTTTAAATGGTTCTAGTGTAAAAGTAAAGTTTCTAACTTTGGCTCTTCGCTTTTTCTTTGATTTTATTTGTTTATTTATGTTTTTATATGAGTTTATGTGTTCATAATATGTTTGTTTAGTCTAGTTTTACTTTATGTTTCTATTTAGAGCATGTTCGGGAACTAGATTCCTTGTTTCTGTGTTTTTGTTCTGCTGTTTCTGGATTAGGGTTCTTGGGCGTGTATGCATGCGCATACTGCTTATATGCGTATGCATACTCGTAGTATGCGTACGCATACAGATGGGCTATGTACACATGTGCTATGTATGCGCACGCATACTCTTGCCCAAAAAACCTAATTCACTTTCTGTTTGTTTTTTTCGTTGTTTACTTTCATGTTTTACCTTCGGTTTAACTTGTTTTGTCTGTCCTTGGGTCTTGTCTCTCTGTTTTGTTTTGTTTGCTTTATTTTATTCCTTTTTATGCTTATTAGGGTTTTAGCTTGTTTTAATACTATGAACAAGCATATGAATGTGATCATGCATTAATGTATAGGTGCTATGATGCAGTGAGGTAAGTTATACATTATCTCGTGAACATGCACCTGTTTGATGAATATGATATAGGTGATGAACATGTTATGCTTGGTTTAATCCCATGCTTTGATGTTTAGATGTTATAATATGTTTATCCTGATCTACCTTGTGATGTTTCTACCCTTAGAGATATGTGTTTATATGTCATGATAAATGAATGCTAGGTTTAGGGATGATTATGTCATGTTGATAGCTTTAGATGCATGCTAGAGTGTGTTTGAGTTAGAATAACATGTTAAATATGTCTTTAACAAAATTAAGACTTGGAACACAATGAGTGGAAGCCGACCCACGGGCTGGGTAAGATTAGGTGCATAACTCCTTCGCATCCCCATACCTAAGATTAATCCTTCCATGAAAGGGCGCTATATTAGGTACACCCTCTGCCATGGTCCACCCTAGGCCAAGGCGTACTTCCCATGAAGGAGAGGATGAACCAAATCGCAGGCACTTGCTCCCATAAGTTGCTTTCCTAACCATGTGAGTCCATAATACAAAGTGCATGACCGTCTTTAAACAAAAAAACATAAAATACACACACACACACACACACACACACACACACATATGTATATATATACATATCATGCACAATGCAAGTACACATAGCAGGAAAGTAAAACAGACATCACCAACGTTCCAGGGGTATGGCCTAACAAGATACAGGAAAAGTAAATCATACATTGCCATACCCAAGGAATGCGACCCAAGTAAGCAACAGGACATCGCATACATCCAAAAGGTATGGCCCAACAAGGTACAAGAAATATAAATCAGACATTGCCATACCCTAAGAATGTGGCCTAAGCAAGGTACAAGGAAAGAAAGCCCTAATCTAGATACATGGTTCTAAAGAAAAGGCTAAGAGAAAGAGAGAGAGAAGACCAAACTGGGAGACTAAGCCTCCTAATCTACTGAACATTGCCCTCTTTGGGCCTACGTCTTCTTGCTTGCATTTTGCTATTTTTATCTTTCATTTTGGAAGTTGCGCCCTCACTCCAAGCGTGTACATGAAATAACAAAGAAAATACAAACCAACAGACAAGCAAAAGAGATAGCAAAGAGTCAAGGAAGGCACACAAAAGGTTAAACAAGGAAAAAAAACACACACAAAGGGGCAAACAAGCATATTATCAAAAGAACAAGCAAAAGAAGGTGTCCTAGAAGGACAAATGTAGGTTTGGATTGGTTTCCGTAGTTCCATTAGAAACCCTAACATGAAAAGCAAAGCAAATGAGAGAAAGGCAAGTGACAAGCTAGCCAACTTCACTAAAATGTACTCTCACGCAAGATTGTATCCAAACAAGCCACAAAAGGGGAATGGATACAACCAAACAAACATGAAGGCCCCAAAGACAAACAAGCATAAACCCACAAAAGGAGAGCAAACAAGAACATAGCAAAGGCCTAGATCTAAGCGGACAAGCATGAATCCAAACATAAACACATGGAAAAGAGAAAATAAGGCATAAACATGCAAAAAGAAACAAATCGAAACCCTTTATTGAAACCTGGGTGTATGGATGTAGGCTTAGACCACTAGATTTAGATCTACACCCTACCCAAAAGCTGGACACAAGAAAAAGGCACTGAAAAGGTACACAAAAGCTAAAAAAGCACAAGGCATAGTATCTAAAGATGTAGATCTAACACATAAGCAAAGCAAGAAGCACATAAACAAGGCAAAGAGTACAAACATGAAATTTAGACATATCCTAGCCTAAGAAGGCTAGGACAACAACATCATAGCAAAATAAAACATGTTGAGAAAGTAAGTAGACATGCTAGGAAAGCAATAAAACATACTAAGAAGCAAGATAAAGCAATAAACATGCTAGGAAATCAAAAGAAAGCAAAAGACAACTAGGAAATATAAATGTGTGTAGATTGTAGCTAAAAAGCTGCATCTACACTCCTAAACCTCAAATCCAAGGTACCAAGACCAAGGAGACAAGATAAGAGCAAGAACACTACCTCTTGATTGACGGGAGAAATGAGAAATCAAAGATTTTTTTTGTGTGTTTTGGAGAGAGAGAGAGAGAGAGAAACTGCCCAGAAAATGCTCCAAAATGCCTTTTTTTTTTTTTTGAAATCTAGGGGGTTTGGGGGTATTATAGACGCTTGGCACTGTTCTCGAGGCTCAGCGGCCCTTGAAAGAGTGCCAAACCCGTATGCTGACATCAGCAATTTTGTCTTTTTCTGGTTCTGACTTTGATTCATATTTAAAGCCCTTCCTGAACTCGGATTGAGTTTCTCTTGATGTCCATGGAAAGGTATGGATGTCTAGTTTCTAGAACACTAAAGAAATTGAATATCCAATGGCCAAATCAAAAGATATGGCCTCGGGAAGCGAGCTGATGCGCCCAAAAACATTTTCAAGATATCTCAACCGTTTTAACTTTGATTTCAACCCATGAATAGTCATTGGATAGAGAATTCAATGCTCTTAAAAATGACATTGGTTCCAACCCATTCCGACTGTCGGATCAAAATTTAGTTTTCTGGTCGCTCTTGAGAGTTAACCTCAGGTCAAAGTTGTCAAAATTTTTTGATAAGCTCGAGCTTGATGTAAAAACATGAAAAATATTGTTTTAGGGTGGTTTTGACCAATTTTGACCTTCGGTCAACCCTGAGTTGACCAAGAGCAGTTTGATCATTTTGACCAAAAATAGCACTTTGAGTACTCCGATACCCAAACGGGTTGTACCATGTCAATCTAGAAGTTCCCACGGTCCCTTGGTGAAAAGTTAATATTTTTGGAATTTTTAAGGTCTGGCTCACAAATCAAAGGCAAACAAAATACGGTATTATAGACACCGCATTTTGAACCCCTTACGACTCGGGCCCCCATTCCCCAATGATGCTGAATTCTAAGACTCAGGGTTGGTTTTGGGCCCAATCAAATGTTAAATTGTTATGAGAAATTTTAAAATGAAAAATATAACTTTTAATGAGCAAATAAATCTTTTTGAAAAAATAAGGCCAAGGAAACCCTCGCTATGCACACACGAAAATCAGCCTGCACACACAACTTTCTACATGCGTAGGTAGACCCGATCTTGCACGCGCATAGCAAATTCTAGAAACCTAACAAGGAAAGTTTTCAGCATTAATGTTGAGGTTTGGAACGAATCCCACATCATCTGGGAGTCGTTTTAAACCCCCTTTTTCACATTATAAGTAGACTTATATGGTATATTTTCAAAATACACAAAAATCCCACGGGAAAACACTAAGATTCACTAGAAATAGTGAATCAAAGAGGGAGTTCTTCACAAAACATACTCAAGTTAATTTTCTTTTGATTAGGGCCTTTTTTGGCCTTGATCTTTAAGATTAAGATTACTAATCACTCTTTTATTGAATTGCGAATAGATTTGATGAGGGGAATAGTCAAAAATCAAGCTTGGAGAGCTTTTGTTTGAGGTATTAGTTTTAAACTTTTCTTCTTCTTTTCCTTTCTTTTTTGCTCTTTAATCTTTTTGTTTGCCTTAGTTTCTTGTTATAATATGTTTTAATATGTTTAGATAGTTGTATGTTTTAAAAGCATGTGAGGATGTTAGATTTCTCGTTTTGAAGTTTTATTGCATCTGTTGTGTTTTTAGGGTTTTCTAGGCAGAAACCCTGCGTGCGCATAATCTTGCCTGCGCACGTAGGATTGATTATACGTACGCAGGGTTGTTCATGCATGCACATGAACTTGCCCAGAAACCCTAAATTTATTTATCTGTTTTTGTTTTTGCCTTCACATGTATGTTTCTGTTTAGTTTCTTTTCTGTATTTTTATGCTTTCAAAGCTTCTGTTTCACATGTTTAATTGTTTGTTTGCTTTCACGTGTTAGAATTAGGGTTTTATTGCTTTAATGCTATGAAGATGCATTCACATGCTCATGCATAATGCCATAGGTACTGAGTTGCTGCAAGATAAGTAAAGGTGAGTCATGCATTTGTAATGTACATTCATTTGTGATATGATCTTGCTTAGGTTTTAGGTTATGATTTTGATCTCGATGCCGTGGATGATGACATGTTTTGATTGGCTTTTTTTCTACTTTTGATCTTAAATGCTCATATGTTTCTGCCTTGGATATGTTGATGGAGTTTGTGATGAAGCATGTTTAGATGTATGATGATTAGGGCTTGTGATGTGATGAAGTATGTTAGATGAATGATAGGTTCTTTGATATACATGATTAGATGTATGGTAGGCTTTGGTTGATAAGCATGATAGATGTATGGTTAGGGACGTTTGATGCCATGTTGATTGTTAGATGTATGTTAGTGTGTGTGTGTGTGTGTGTGTGTGTGTGTGTTTGTGTGTAAGTTAGATACAAGTATCGAGTGTGCCTTTAATGAGGTTGACATAAGACACAATGATGGGAAACCAACCTTAGGTTTGGGCAATTTTGGGTGCCTAACACCTTTCCAAGACTGTACCTTAACTCCAAACCCATATCTCTGATAGTAAGATCAAAAGGTCTTTCCTCGAGAGGACGCTATATATATGGTTCCTAGACCATTGCAAAAACTAGGTGGCGACTCCACCGGGGATGGTGAGTTTAATTCCTATGTGTCCTATGTTTTAACTTTAATAAAGGCTTATTCAATATTTGTTTGCACACACATCACATGGTTCTTTTGTCCCTTAACTTCAGTTGGTGATGAGTGGGAAGATGGAAGGCTCCATTCAGGCCTTAGTCTTTTGAAGTTCATCCCACCAACTCACAATGTGTGTCATTGCCTATGATGGGCTTTGAGTATGTTAACAGTTTGCCACCAATCCATAAAGGTCCACTTAGGCCCTCAGTTGGAATCATGGCCCTCTTAGTTGTGAGTGACCTACTTATCTATCCCTTTAGCCTTAAGGAGCCTACTCACACTTAGAGAGATCCTAGATCCTATCCAAAAGAGGGTACCCTTTATATCTCTTGTTTGTTCAATCATATATCTTGTGATCACCTAATTCTAAAGAACAATTAAAAGATGTAAAAAATGGAAGGATGACCCTAAAGTTATGGCATACCCTAAGAAAAATGGGACAAAAGAAAATAAGTTCTCACATATAAGAGGCTTGTCCCTAATCTAAAGGGTATGTCTTAACTTGAAAGGTTTATAAGACCATAGCCTAATTGCTATCATAAGGCCAAACCAAAAAGCCCTTTTGAAAAAGAGGACTTTGGGCCTAAGATAACAAGTATGCTATGGACTTAGCATCCATGATCCTACAAAGTTGATATGAATTTCCTTAATTGTAAGCTTGTGTTTGAGACTAAAGGTTGAAAATCTCTAAGTACATTCTAATGAAAGCCCATGAGAGTAAGATGAGAGCATTGTTGTAAATGGACCAAAGCCCAATGAAACCAGAGGTAATGTCCATGAGAGGAAAAGGAGTGACTTTGTAATTGGGCCTTCATTAAAATGGACTTAATGATTTTCTAAGGACATCTAAAAACAAAAGGAAACCTTTTAATTAGGACGTGGACTTAAATGAAAAAGGGGCTTCTTTTCAGGCACCATTGCACCACCAAAGTCAAGAAAACACGTCCCTACTCCAATTTGGATTCGAGAAAAGAACATAAGGTGTTTGGTCAAGATTGAGGACACACATCAAGAAGAAGAGTTCCAAGTAGGGGAATCTTCTCAAGCAACAATGGCCGCTCCAATTAGTAATGAAATTACATAAAAGATATTCATGGCAATGGAAGAACAAAGTGACGCTCTCAAAAGGATGGGGAGTCGCCTCACTAAGCTAAAAAAGGCCAAGTTAAAGAAGCCCCCACATGTAGAGGTTCTCGATGAGGAAAAAAGGGAAGATTGGGATGAAAGGGACAAAGCTGATTATGAAAGGAACAAGAAATTTGAAAAACTCATGGTGGAAACCATAGCCATAAGAGAGAAGATTGAGAAAATGAAACTAGCCTTTTGCAAAGCCTAAGGGATGGATGATTGTCTCTATAAAATGGGGGGCATAAGCTCCAAGACTCCCATTGCACTACCTCCAAAGTTCAAGATTTCTGATGCAGAAATATTCGATGGAACTAAGATCTAAAGCAACATGTTAGGAGGTATCTAAGCATCACTGAAATGAAGGGATTGAATGAGAAGCAAACTTTGCATGCATTTCCTCTCTCACTCACGAAGGGTGCATCAAGATGGAACTATAGTCTAGATCCTAGCAAGACTAAGGTGTGGAATGAGCTAATGGAGTTGTTTGTGGATCAATTCATCTTCAATACCATGATAGATGTGACTTTAAGAGATTTGGAGACCGCTAAGCAAGGAGTAGGGGAAACATTCTCCGAATACATGACAAGGTGGAAGGGAAAGGCTAGGATGGATAATAGGCCAAATGAGAAAGATCAAATCAACATGATTATCAAGAATTTGCTCCCGACATATAATAGTAGGCTCTTGTTATCGCCTATTAGTTCTTTTGGAGAGTTGTGTGATTGTGGAACTAGGATAGAGAATGCCATCAATAATGGACAATTAGAGAAGGGTGAAAGCAAACTTCTAATCAAGAAGACATATGGAGGAGGAGCAACTACCCCTAAAGCTCCTAATCCCATGAATGTAAGCGCCATCATAACTCAACAAACCTTAGCCTACCTAAGTTTCACAAAGAAAGCCTGTCGAGAATTTTCCGACCTAGGAATGACCCTAGCCCAAGCATATAAGAATTTATCTTCCAAAGGATTCATCAAACCCCTAGATTCCACACCTATGCCTAATCACGTACCTCCTACTTTGAACCTCAATGAGTATTGTCACTTCCATCAAAAATCCGACCTTAAAATCGACAATTGCTTCCTCCTCAAACACAAGATACAAGACCTCATAAACAATGAAACCCTCCTAAATCCCAATATCATCACCAAGCCTACCATTAGGAAGAACCCTTTGCCTGATTATCATAGAGCTCCTCTTCCATTTCAAAATTGGGTGCAAATCGATGAGATTGAATGGTATTATTCAAAGTTGATAGAGACCGTGGAAGTTAATACCATGGAAGTCCAAGGAATATGGGATGAAGAAGATAAGGTTTTGAAGAATGCGTTGGCTGTGTGGGGTATACTCCCCAAAGGAATGACTAAGCTAAAGAAAAGAGTCATAGAGGACAATGTGGCCAATATTACTAAGAGTGGGAAACACTGCAAACCATCCTTTTTAGAGAAGGATCATCCTAGTAGGGACATAGGAGAAGGGTTCAAGCCCACGGAACTTAAAGGGAAGGAAGAGAAAGAGGAAGAAGATCGAGTTTTGACTCAATTGAAGAAGACTTAAGCTCATGTATCGGTATGGAGCTTTCATAGTGCTCTCTTGGATGCTTTGAATGGGAAAGAGGTGCCTATAGAAACTACACCACAAGAAGTGTTATCTCTCATGGGAGTTGAGGCCCCATCCTATCCTCTTCTTACCTTTTCCAATGAAGAACTTCCTCCCAAAGGAGCCACTCAAACTAGACCTCTACAAATCACCGTCGAATGCATGGGCACCAAAGTCCCTATGGTGTTGATTGATAATGGATCCGCATTAAATGTATGCCCTTTTAGGACTGCCCTTACCATTGGCCTAGATGTGGAGACCATTATACCCTTTCCTTTGACCGTTAAGGCATATGATAATACCTCAAGGAAAGTTATGGGTAATTTCAAAACTCCTTGCAAGATTGGCCCAATGGAGATAATTGTGGAATTCCATGCCATGGACATCACTCCTAACTACAACCTTCTTTTAAGAAAAGCATGACTTAACCCTATTGGGGCTATTCCCTATTCTCTACACCAAAGGATGGATTCGAATTTATGAACATGGCTGATTATGGATTGAAGGATGAAAGGTATACTTTGGATTTGGTCCCATATTGTAGTCATGAGGTAATTGCAATGATGAAGAACATGGGGTATATGTCTGGTATGGGTCTTGGAAAGGAAGGAAAAAGGGTGGTTGAATTCCCTAATGTCAAGACTCAACTGACGAAGGTAGGTTTGGGATTCTTTGAAGGCTCTGACAGAATCAAGAAAAACCGTAGTGTAAACTTTGTGAAGGAAGGGGGAGACTTCCCGTTTTATGGCTTTCCCGAACTTTAGGTAGGTAAGGATGTGAAAGCTCGAAAATGTGTTAAAACGCAAGAGCTATTTAGACCTCCAAATTAAAAAATTACGGCTCGATTGATTTTACTCTAACTTATACTAAGTGCGGAGTAGAGTAAATACGAGCAGATAAACAATATAACTACTTTAAGCCATATTTAATAAAACATAACAGAAATATAAAAGAGTAGGGAAGAAGAATGCAAACACAAGATAACACGCCGATGTGTTATCGAAGAGGAAACCGAAGTACTCGGCGTAAAACCTCTCTGCCGCCCTCTAAGTGGTAAATCAATCCACTAGACAATCAGTTGGGATACAGGAGTAGTAAGAGACCCTCTAAGCCTAATCTACCCAATGCACCTAAGATCTCCAAGCTCCTACTCCAACAAGGCTTCTCGGAACCGTGTCTTGTCTAGCTCTTCGGATCCCGCAATACGCCCGATTGCATCCGCCAAAGCTTGGCTTCTTCCAATGCTTCCTAGCAGCACCAAAACCTCACTTGACACTCAGAATGGGTGTGGTAAGTGTTTGGGCTATCAACCTCTCAAGGATATAGAAATGGAGAGGTAGGAGTTGAGGAAAAACCACAATAGATTGTGTAGAGAAATGTGGGTATAACAATCTCTAACTCTCAAGGATAGTGGCTAGGGTTTTCTTTTAGAAGCACTCCTTAACATCTATGGGTAATGTGGGTATATATAGTGTGGCTACAGATAGTGTGTATCAGATATGACAGTTCAGCAAAACAGAATGTTTTACAGGTATCTCGTGGGAAGGCCTTACTCGTGAAAACCAACTGTCTCCATCCTGTCTTGACTCTTCGCATTCTAGTCATGTGCAGGACACATTCTTCACTTCGCGGGAAGCCTACTCGCGAGCTACCCGCGAAAACTGCTTTAGTCTTCAATTGCCTTGAGTCTTCACACTCTTTCTCTCACACACAACCCTTACAAATAAATCCCACAAAAAATATAGGGTACATAAGATTGAACAATATTACAATCAAATTTGGCACGGAATTAAAGCCAACATAAACTAGTTGTAAATTACAACTTTACAGGATGGAAAGGTGTATCCAGGTTGGGAGATATTCTTCAATGAGAAGCCCACCTTTAAGGACTGGGTGGACTACATGGATGTTAAAGTAATGTAGACTATGCAGAAGATGGAGGGGGCATGTTCGCCATCACCAACGAGGATCCAAGTGATCCTTTCGCCTTTTTCATGCTCGTTGTGGGGCGGCTTAATAATTGGACTTGGGTTAGGTTTTCTGAAAATGTGGGAAAGAAAATGTGTAATGCAAGTCCCAATGTACTTTTCAACATTTTTAATAAGATGAATTCTTATTTGGTTATTTTGATGTGTCCTATATTATTGAAATTTTGCACTTAAATGATTTAAATGAATTTGAAAATGAAATTAATCAGCAATTGGAAAAGAAAATTAAACCTATGGAACCAACTTTTGAAACTCTTAATTTGGGCAATGATGAGAATTCATGTTAAATTAAAATTGGCTCAACCCTCAATGAAAAAGAAAGAAAAGATCTCAAAGAGTTGCTCACTGAATTTCAAGAGGTGTTTGCATGGTCCTACGAAGATATGCCTAGCATTGATCACGAGATAGCTTAACATCACATTGACACTCATGCTCACATGGTGCCCGTCAAGCAAAAGTTGAGGCATATAAGAACCGAATGGCTTCTAGAGATCAAAGAAGAGTTCACCAAGCAATTGAAGGTAGGGTTCATTAAACCCATACACCAAGCCAAGTGGATAGCTAATGTTGTGCCCGTACCCAAGAAAGATGGGAAGGTAAGAATGTATGTGGATTTTAGGAATTTGAACAAAGTTTGCCCTAAAGACAACTTCCCTCTTCCTTACATAGATGTCTTAGTGGATAATACCGCCGGTAATGCCTTTCAGTCTTTCATGGATGGTTTCTTAGGATACAACAAAATCAAGATGGCTCCAAGGGATATGACTAAGAGTACCTTCATCATAGAATGGGGAATTTATTGTTACACCGTAATGCCATTTGGGCTCAAGAATTTGGGTGTGACCTACCAAAGAATGGCCACAGCCTTGTTACATGATATGATGCACAATAAGGTAGAAGTGTATATCAATGATATGATTGTTAAATCCAAGGAAAGAGAGGGTCACATCGTTAACTTAAGGAATTTTTTTGATAGGATCAAGGAGTATAGGCTGAGATTGAACCCATAGAAATGCACCTTTGGAGTAACCGCAGGGAAGTTGTTAGGCTTTTTGGCAAGTGATAGAGGGATAGAAGTTGACCAATTAAAGATCAAAGCCATATTTGAAATGCCTCCCTCTAAAAATGAAAAGGAGATAAAGGGATTTTTGGGCCGATTGCAATATATCAGCCGATTCATTGCCAAACTCACCTTCACTTGTGAACCCATCTTCAAGCTCTTAAGGAAGAATGAACCTCATGGATGGAATGATGAATGTCAGAAAGCTTTCGAGCTCATTAAGGAGTATCTCCTCCATCCACCTATCTTGATACCCCCGATGCATGGGAAACCATTACTCCTCTATCTCTCTATCATAGAGGATGTAGTTGGAAGTATGCTTGCATAAGAAGGCGATGATAAGAATGAGAGAGCTGTATACTATTTGAGCAAAAGGTTCCATGATTATGAGACTAGATACACACCCATAGAAAAATCATGCTTTGCTCTCATGTGGGCTGTACAGAAGTTGAGACACATCATCCTACCTTTCCAGATATGGGTAGTAGCCCAGATGGATCCATTGAAGTATTTGTTTAAGAAGCCTACTTTGAGTGGAAGACTATTAAGGTGGTTGATCCTATTAGTCGAATTTGATCTGAAGTATGTGGCGAGGAAAACTATCAAAAGGAGTATCGTATCAGATTTTTGTGCGGGGAACCCCGTGGTGGGAGAAGATGGTAGAGAAGATTTTTCGGACGAGGATATTTTGGATATTGAGCTAAGGTTAGGGAAGATGTATTTCAATGGATCCGTGAACCAATATGGAAATGGGATAAGAGTACTCTTGATCAATCCTGAAGGATCTCACATACCCTTAGTAGTTAAGTTGAACTTTGAGGCAACCAATAACATGGCAGAATATGAGACTTGTATCACCAGAATATAAGCTCTCCAAGAATTGGGGGTAAAGGAGGTTGAGGTCTTTGGAAATTCAACTTTGGTTATAGCTCAAGCACAAAGGTTGTGGAAAGTGAAGGAAGTGCGCTTAAAACTTTATCAGCAGTATCTAGAGGATTTGACCAAAAATTTTGACAGAATTGAGTACACGATCATCCCTAGAGCTCTAAATCAATTTACAGATGCCTTGGATACCTTAACTTCCAGGGTTGAAATACCTAATGAAGTGTGGACACGACCCTTAGAGATTGAACAAAGTTATGGGGTGGTACACAAAGAGAAGGCTGAAGCTTCAGTCTTGGTTATAAAAGAAGAAAGGATTCCTTGGTATTATGACATCATGAAATACTTGGAGTTGGGGGTATATTCGGATGGTGCTGACAAGAGAGAGCGTCGTTCGATTAGGATGATGGTAGTGCAACACATCTTATGTGGAGGATAGCTCTATAGGAGATCCTATGATGGTATACACATTCGTTGTCTAAAGAAAGAAGAAGCCGAGAAAGTTATGGAAGAAACACATCAAGGGATTTGTGGTCCTCATATAAATGGGAGAATGTTAGCCAAGAAGATCTTAAGGATAGGGTACTATTGGAACACGATAGAAATTGATTGAGTAGACTTTGTGAGGAGTTGCCATGATTGCTAAACGCACTCAAATTTGAATCACGTGCCACCTAGTGAACTATACAGCATAACCTCTCCATGACCTTTCTCATTTTGGGGCATAGATGTGATTGGAAGGATAGCCCCTAAGGCCTTGAATGGACACAAATACATCCTAGTGGCAATTGACTTCTTCACCAAGTGGGTGGAGGCAGCCTCTTACTCCCTGTTAAAAGCCAAGCATGTGGCTTAATTCATAGAGAATAATATCATTTGTCAATATGAGGTACACCAAGAGATCATCTCCGATAATGGTTCTCACTTTGAGGGAGAGGTTAGAACTATCATGAAATTGTACAACATTAAGCATCATAAGTCTTCGCCATATCGACCACAGACCAATGGGGCTGTAGAAGCAGCCAATAAGAACAGCAAGAACATCCTAGCCAAGAAGGTAGTGACATACAAAGATTGGACCAAGAAGCTCCCATTTGCCTTATGGGGTTACAAAACTTCTATCTGTGCATCAACTGGGGCAACTCCCTACTCTTTGGTCTACGGTAGTGAAACAGTACTTCCCATTGAGGTGGAGATACAATCTTTGAGGGTACTAGCAAAAACCAAGGTCCTAGAGGAAGATTGGGTGAAATAAAAATATGAGCAATTGGCTTTGATAGATGAGAAGAGAGCTAGGGCACAATACCACACACAAGGGTACCAAAAGAGGATTGCTAGAGTATTTAACAAAAAGGTGAGACCTAGAAACCTTAAAGAAAGGGATTTGGTTCTAAAAGTGCTTAGCGATGAAACTTTTGATCCGAGAGGAAAGATGAAGCCAAGATGGTCTAGTCCTTTTATTATCAAGAAGATCATGTCAAAAGGTGCTACTAGAATTACAGATTTGGATGGGGAAGAGATACTTTGCCTAATCAACATGGATAGACTCCAAAGATACAATCTTTGAAAGAAAAAAAAAATGCCTGCTAGGTAGAAAACCCAAAAGGGCGGCCTAGGCAAAAGTTAAGGCAAAAGGACCCCATTAGGTTGAAAACTCAAAAGGGAAATCTAGGCAAAAGATAGGGGAAAAGACTGTGGGCATGGCAAAAATTCCTCAAAGGACGTTATGGGAAAAAATTACATGGCATGGAAAAAAGAAAAGAAGAAGAAGAAGAAGAAGAAGAAGAAGAAAAATGATGACAATAAGCAAAGATAATAAATGGGTGGTTCTCTTATTGCTCAAATTAAAAGATGATAAGTTGTTTCTATAGGGGATGTGGAACATTCCAATCATTTATTAAATTCATAAGAAAAGACACGAGAATCATAAAGTGCAGAAAAGTAAAATTCGGGGCATATCAAGGTGGTTGGTCAGTTTTTCTTTCTTTTGACTGGACTTTTTATAAGCTTTCTCTTGCATGGCCATGTTTGGAAAAGGGGAAAGAGAGAAGGAGAGAGATGTGAGTAAAAGGAAAAGAAAGAGAGAGAGAAAAAAAGTTTAAAGACGATATAAGGAGGCTCGATGGATTGAAAACTGAAAGGCAATATCCATGCAAAAGTTAGAGGAATCTCATTAGGTCGAAGACCTAGGAAAAAATTAGGGATTAAGAGAAAAGATTCATCCTTTTTAACTTGATGGTATGGGAAGGTTCAAGGGAGAGACTAAAGGGACTACTCAAGGCACAATTCATGCACAAAGTTTCCAAGAACAATGGAATGGCATAAAATTCCCACAAGTTTGTAATTTGAGTACATATCCCAACTAAAAGTATAAATGTAAAAGGTGTTCTTAAAATATAACCCAATGTCTCAAACAAAGTCTAAAGGTGCAAGCATGTGTGCTAAAAAGAAAAATAATAAAAGCAACAAAAAGAAAAAAAAAGTATGTTATGCTATGTTGTCTGTCTGTCTACAGGATCATTAGAAACGCCTCTTCCTCAGCTGATGGCTCAGAGTCGACTCTGAACCTCCTGCACCATCACCACCATTATCATCATCATCATCATCATCCCTGCCATCGTACAGCCGTCAAGAGTACTCAGTCAACTCTAGCTTAAGGTTGCTTCGGTCGAAGGACTCCATATGATCTATAACAACACATGGGGTTAGAAAGAGAACCTTAAGAAGCATGCAAATAAGGAAAATAATATGTGCCTAACTTACATCATCGGGAGGGAGCCAGTCAAGGTGAGCCCGTAACGACGTGATCCTCCTCAAGTCCACTATAGCCCCCCTAGCAATAAGAACATACTCCACGGCTCAGCGCTAAAATTATGACAGTGTACAAGATTCAGAAAGAGTAGTTTGCAAGATGATAGTCTGCAAGATTCAAAGACGACAGTTTACAAGATTTAGAAATGACAATTTGCAAGGTTCAAATATGGTAGAGTTTACAAGACACATATGGTAGGGTAACAGTTTGCAAGATATGGGTATGGATGTGGTTAACAAGAATATGGTGCATAACCCTAACCTACATGGCATGTATGGTTATAAGAATGCATGAACTTCAAGAGAAAAGAGAGAGAAACTAACTTTAAGGAGCTTCCAAAGCCCACTAGTTGGCGTAGTGTCCCCCAATTGAGAGTGTCTGATGAGTAGAGATAGGCCAAACACATCGACCCCAAGTTAGCAGTTCGAGCCCTCTCAAAGTGTCGAAAAAGAGCCAACCACCCCAAGGACATTGTTTGCCCACCATTGACGAACAGGTACGCCCCCAACAGGTACAGTAGAAAGACTCTAGCCATCTAAAGGCACTCCTTAGCCATCCCCTGTGGACGATGCATGAAGTTTGCCTCAAGATCAGTATAGTGGATTGTCTCAGTAGCATACCTCCTCCCCAGCAAGTCTATACCTAACCGAATGCCTGACTCGTCCTCTAGACCAATCAAGACCCCATTAAACCACAAGCCAATCATGCGGTAAAAGTCGTGAGGAGTGATGGTCATCTCTTGGCCAGCAAGGTGGAAGGTGTGGGTAGTGTCCCACCACCTCTCAGCCAAAGTCTACACCAAGATAGCACTGGCAAACCTCTCCTGCATCAGATGGATAACGAGCTCAAAACTCACAGCAAGGATATGCCCCCAAGTCTCCTCAGTAAGGATGTTGTACCACACCAAGACCTGGTTGGTACTTCCCTTTCCAGAATATGGGGTTGAAACTTGCAAAAAGAGAATGGGATTAAATTCATGAGTAGGAGAAGCAAACGTTGAGAAAATGATATTGGATGCATAATGAGATGAAATGTGACATGAAACATACATTTGAGTTCAAAAATGGTGAAGGATGATGTAAAAATTGCAAACAGATGAAAAACAGATGAAAAAGGAGTTAAAATGTCCAAATTAGGGTTTCTACCAGGCGTCATGCATACGCAGGAAAGACCCTGCATACGCAGAATTCTGTACGCGTACGTAGGATAAAATCTACGCTCGCATAAACTGAAGAACAAATACACACACGTATGAACAAACCTACGTACGCATGAATCAAGGCTGTGCACGCAAGAACAAGTTTGCGCACGCAAGCTCGAATCTGTGCACGCAAGAATGAACACAAAAGGTTGTTCTTGATATTTTCCAATTTTTCTCAACCAAAACTCATCCTAAACATTTTCTACCCTTCATAAAGTGTTAGGTTTTCATCTAAACCCATCCCAAAGCAAAACCCAAGCATTTACAGGCTTAAAAATAGATTAAAATGAAAGATCAAAGGAAAACTTGAAAAATGAGAAAAGTTTGAAAAACTTACTGATCTGACCCTTGCACCCTCTGAAAGGTGTTGTTGTAATCTGTAGGTCAAGGAAAAATTCGTTATTAGCCTCACTGCTCCATTCCAACAGGTGAGATAGAAAGCATCGATGGAAAGGACATAAGAACTCTTTCTGGACTTGGGTGCCATTGAAGGAGATGAGAGAGTTTGAGAGAGAAATTGAGATTGAAGAAGAAGATGAGAGTCAAATTGTGAGGGAGTGAGAAAGAGGCAGAAAACTTTAGTAGAGGGAGTTAAAGAATATGAAGAGATGAGGGAGATGAAGAGAATGAAAAGAAAAGAAACGGTTGGTAACCATTGGAGAAAAATAAAGAGGTGGGAACACGCTTAATGGCTAAACTACGTGTAGTTTAGGAAAAAACAAAATTCAAGAAATCCCCACGGAGTTCCCAGGATGCCAGAAGTGCAAAGGAAAATTCAAAAATACACCCAGATATGACAGAAATGCCCTCAGTAGGCTAGGAGCACAAAGACCCTAAAAAAGCATCCCTAGTGGATTGAAGCCACCAAAAATATTCCTAGTGGATCAAAAGCATCATACATCTCTCAGTGGACTAGAAATCATCATAAAAACTTCTCTGTAAGTCAAAATCATCAACTATATCCCAAGTAAATCCAGTATCATAGATAGACTCCCCCATGATTCCGAGACACAAGAGCAGCCCCCTCAAAAGTTGCAAAATAAACCTCCCTAGTAGAGTTTGGTAAAACCCCCCCTCGAGGGTGGAGTTAACATCAATCCTCAGTAATTCATAAGAAAGAAGAAGATAATCATCCCCCTATGGAAGGAAGTTCCCCAGTGAACAACACACCATTAGAAAATCCCCAACAAGCTACCCCCCACCTCAGTGAGCTATACATCATCAAGACTTCGTGGTAGGTTGGAATCCTCATCAAAACACTTTTCAACAAAATTATACTCCCTAGTGAGTCCTCCAGCATTCCTAGTGGATATTTCATCCAAAATAGTCAAGCATGTCAGAATACAGAACTTGTGCACCTATCCTACAGGAATTGAATATGCAGGCACAGATCCCATGTAACATAGAATTCGTGCACATATCTTATGAGAATTGAACATGTAAGCATGAAACCCCATACAAGTCAGAAATGAAAAATACAGAATTTGTGCACATATCCTATGAGAATTGAATATGCAAGCACATATCCCATATAACATAGAATTCATGCATATATCCTACGGGAATTGAACATGCAAGCGCGGTAGAAGAGGCAGAGATAGAGATAGAGACCAAGGTCACGCCGAGGCAAGAGTTTCACTTGAACAAGTAGAGATAGAGATAGAAGACAAGTACCACCCGAAGAAGTTTGAGGCAAAAGCCCCAGATGGACACCATAAATAAATATATATATATATATATATATATATCATTTTAAGCTCGTAAGAGCATCTTTGTTTGTTTGTTTGAGCTTATAAAAGCACCTTCGTTTGTTTGTTTGAGCTCCTAAGAGCACCCTTGTTTGTTTGTTTGAGCTCGTAAAAGAACCTTCATTTTTCTTTTTAATAACTCTAGGATAGTAAGTCACTTATCGTTTGCTTGCAATTGACAAAACAAGTTCTGGGATAGTGAACCTGTCGTTGCTTGTTTCCTAAGTAACAAAGGTGGGAATTCGGACATACGAATCCCATACAGCTCTTCGGAGTTGCACCCTGCACCATGTATGCGTGATGTGTGTTGTGTGCGTGGGTTGAGCTTGAACCGTACGTCCAAAAAAAATATTGTCTCCTATTCTTTTGATTACATTAGTGAAGCTCACGAATCAAAAGAGAGGCATCTATAAACACCGCATTTTGTACCCTTTACGACTCGGGCCCTCATTCGCCAATGATGCTGAATTCTAAGACCCAAGGTCGGTTTAGTTACCAATCAGATGTTAAATTGACTTGAGAAATGTTAAAATGAAAAATATAACTTTTAATGAGCAAATAAATCTTTTTGAAAAAATAAGGCCAAGGAAACCCTTGCTATGCGCACGCAAGAATCAGCCTGCACACGCCCCTTTTTCACACTATAAGTAGCCTTACATGGTATATTTTCAAAACACACAGAAATCTCATGGGAAAACACTAAGATTCATAAGAAATAGTGAATCAAAAGAGGGAGTTTTTCACAAAACATCCTCAAGTCAATTTTCTTTCGATTAGGGCCTTTTCCAGCCTTGATCTTTGAGTTTAATATTACTAATCACTCTTTTATTGAATTGTGAATAAATTTTGATAGGCCAAAAATGTATTGACCCCTTGTCATAAATTAATTGATTAATTAGCCAAGTTTATTAATTAATCAAATTAACATGCAATGTACGTGGTAGCACAAACCAATCACCAATTAAACTAAGTATGCAACGGAAATTAAATTGACACAATGATTTGTTTACGAATGGGGAAAACTTACACGGCAAAAACTCCACCGGGTGATTTTAAGGTCATCACTCCTGAGAATCCACTATTATCAAAACAAGCGGTTACAAGTACAGGAATCCTAATACCTTATACCAACATACAGTTGAACCCTTACCCCAATACCCAATTGGACTTGTTCTGTAGTGACAATCTCTCATTTTCAATGCATGGCTCCCAATATGTGACTAAACAATTGCGCGGATCCCAGTACGCGACTTCAATCACCAACTAGAAAAGGTTGTTGGCTGCAAAGTTCTTCTGTTCATCACACGATGAAGATCATGAAGCTCTTTGGTCACAAAATCCTACGGTGTACAAACACAGTAACTTCTTCACAAGAAAGATGAACTAGGGCAAATTCTGTTTCCGGTCACAATTCGCTTGAACAAAACTTTGCTCAACACTTGTGCAACTTGTGTCACCTTTGACAGCCCTTAAAATAATCTTTATATATGTTTAGGATTGTAAGAAAAGAAAGCCCAAACACATAATTACAGATTGGATGAAAAACAGACTCGAAAATCTGAGTTTCATAAACCTCGACAAATACCCTATCTGTCGAGCTACTGTCGAGCCACGGGATTCAGATAGCTCTAAGTCTCGATAGATACTAGCTATCGAGCTTTAATGAACAGCACTTTTCACAATTGATTCTTGGACAGACTTGTATGGCTTTAACACTTGAACTTGAAACCTTGTTTCTTGAAGCATTAAACTCATCCTAGATCTACCCAATTACAAGTAAAGTGCGTTTTGTCAAAGGATTAGCCAATTACATAAAATAGTGACATATGTTCCTAACATTGAATCACATATGTCTTAACAAATTTGACTGAGGTAAACGGTAAAAAATCAAGCTTGGAGAGCTTTTGTTTAAGATATTAATTTCAAACTTTTCTTTTTCTTTTCCTTTCTTTTCTGTTCTTTAATCTTTTTGTTTGCTTTAGTTTCTTTTTATAATATGCTTTAATATGTTTATCTAGTTTAGGTTTAGATAGTTGTATGTTTTAAAAGCATGTTAGGATGTTAGATTTCTTGTTTTGAAGTTTTATTGAATTTGTTGTGTTTTTAGGGTTTTCTGGGCAGAAACCCACGTGTGCATAATCTTGCCTGCGCACGCGGGCTTGATTATGCGCATGTAGGGTTGTTCATGCATGCACATGAACTTGCCTAGAAATCCTAAATTTACCACTTTTTGTTTCATGTATGTTTCTGTTTAGTTTCTTTTCCGTATTTTTATATTTTCAGGGCTTCTGTTTCACATGTTTAATTGTTTGTTTGTTTTCACATGTTAGAATTAGGATTTTATTGCTTTAATGCTATGAACATGCATTCACATGCTCATGCATAATGCCATAGTTTGCTGCAAGGTAAGAGAAGGTGAGTCATGCATTTGTAATGTACATGCATTTGTGATATGATCTTGCTTAGGTTTGAGGATTGTGATCTTGATGCCTTGGATGATGACATGTTTTGATTGGCTTTGTTTCTACTTTTGATCTTAAATGCTCATATGTTTCTGCATTGGATATGATGATGGAGTTTATGATGAAGCATGTTTAGATGTATGATGATTAGGGATTATGATGTGATGAAGTATATTAGATGAATGATAGGTTGTTTGATATGCATGATTAGATGTATGGTAGGCTTTGGTTGATAAGCATGATAGATGTATGGTTAGGGATGTTTGATGCCATATTGATTGTTAGATGTATGTTAGTGTGTGTGTGAGTTAGATACAAGTATTGAGTGTGCCTTTAATAGTGTTAAGACATAAGACACAATGATAGGAAGCCAACCTTAGGGTTGGGCGATTTTGGGTGCCTAACACCTTCCCAAGACCGTACTTTAACTCCAAACCCATATCTCTGGTAGTAAGATCAAAAGGTCCTTCCTTGAGAAGATGCTATATATATGGTTCCTAGGCCATTGCAAAAACTAGGTAGCGACTCCCCCTTGCATCCACAGGTATTTACACCCAACTATTAAATTATTAATAAAAACAAATATCAACCCAACCCACCTAAAGGGAATAATAAATTAGAATTAAACTCAAAAAGTGAAAATACATGTGATAAGTAGCTTGCTTAACATCGAATAAGATAATACCTGTATTTTTTGGTTGCGTCCTAACAGGCCTAAATTGCTATATACCTCTGTTTGGGAAAATATGTATGGATCTACCACTGTTTGTGAAATATTTAGCAATCTACCACTTTTTAAACTTGATTTTGTGGAAATTGAGTTTTCTATGGTACTTGAGTTCATTGAACTCAAGTTACATCAAAAAATTTCAAACTTTTTTCATGGTACTCGAGTTCATGGAACTCAAGTACCATGGAAAACTCGAGTACCCCTCCAAATCTGCCCATATTTGGGTTATGTAATGTTTCGCAATTGTTTGTTTTAGCTGTAGCTTAAAGGAAAATAAGAAAAAGTGATTTCATTGAATCAAAGCAAAGTTACCATCTAAGGAACACAAAAGGTGGTCAAAGATAGTAAGGATCATAGAATGTCCCTCTACCATGGGTTCCTACACAAAAAGGTACTTAAACAAAATTCATAACAAAAAGTAAAGAACGATGAAACACTTAACAGGTTAGAGAGCTGGCAAAAAGGTCTTGGTGTACTGAGGTCTCTCCATTTTTCATGCGTAGTACTGTTTCAGCCACTTCCCATTTATAGGATCTGTTAGGACTGTCCCATCTTCCTTTGTGAGGTAGTAGTACCCACTATCATGGGCTTTTCTGATGATGTAGGGCCCTTCCCAATTTGGGGAAGATTTGGAGGGTCTTGGGAGATTTTTCCTTACATGCTCTGCTGTTTTTAACACCAGCTACCCCTTAGTGAAGGCCCTTGGGTGTACAGTCTATGCATATGCCTTAGCCATCCTTTGCTGGTACCTCTGGCTTCTTCTTCTGGCCACTTATCTTTCTTCCTCTAAGCCCTCCAGATCCGCCAATCTTCTTTCATTATTTGTGTCCTCGGTGCCTTCTTGGTTTTCTTCAAGCACTACTCTTGGCATAGGGACGACTAACTCTACAGGGCTGATGGCTTCTGTCCCATAAACTAGGGAGAATGGTGAAAATCCCGTGGTTGTCTTCATAGAGCTCCTGCATGCCCAAAGTACATCTGCCAAGTGGTCACTCCATTTTCCCCAATACTCATGTTTCATTTTTTTAAGCATCTTCATCACCACCCTGTTAGTGGCTTCAGCCTAACCATTTCCTTGTGGGTAGTATGGTGTAGACCTTCCATGCTCAATGTAATATGCCTCAGTCAGGTTCTTCATGTCTTTATTTATGAACGAGGTCCCATTGTCACTAATCAGTCTCCTGGGGATCTCAAACCTTGTAATGATGTGTTCTCGAATGGAGTTTACCACAACTACTCCAGTGGCTTTTTTTAAAGGGATAGCTTCTACCCATTTTGTAAAGTAATTGGTGGCTACTAGGATCTATATGTAACCATTGGAAGGAGGGTTTATAGGCCCTATAAGATCAAGTCCCCAAGTGTGGAAAGGCCACGGTGTTGTCATATCTTGCAGCACATTTGGATGAGTGTGGATTGCATCTCCAAGTACTTGGCACGCATGACACGTTTTAACTAGCTCTTCGGAGTCCTTTTTCATTGTTGGCCAAAAGTACCCCTACAGAAACAACTGCTAGTAGAGTCTTCTTTTCCCTAGGTGACTTCCACAGTCACCGGAATGGACTTCCCTAACTACTTCCCTGGCTTCCTTTAGCCCTAGGCATCTTAAGGGATCCCCGCTGTATCCCTTTTTGAATAGGATCCCGTTCTGTAAGAAATATCTGAGTACCAGTTTCTTAAGCTAGTGGGCTAATGTCCTGTCAATTGGTAGGATCCTTTGAGCCAAGTATTCCATGAATGGAGTTCTCGAATCTTTTGTAACAAATACAACATAGCTTTCTTCCTTATCTACTGAAAGTTAACATCTTTGATATCTCTCATGTACAGTTGCAGCCTCTTTGTTCATATTTGGCCAGTAGTACCCCATGCGCTGCATCCTTCTGTATAGCTGATTTTTTTCTCCAACCCCACAGACCTGGCTATGTAGTTCTTCCAATCTCAGCTTTCCTTCTTTCTCGTTGATACATCTGGATAGGATCCCTTTGGGCAGCCTCCTGTACAGCTCCCCTTCTATCAGAGTGTAATCCCTCAGCTCCTTGATACTTCCTCCATGTCCTGCCTCTTTTATTTTTTCTTTAACCTCATTCCTTCAAATCCTGCTGCTCTGGTTCTTTAGGGAACATCTTTTTGTGGATCCCTATGATGGAATGTTCCTGCTTACTTACTCTTATCAGAGTGTCTCTTCCTTTAAATGGTACTTGGGATCCCAGGGTGGCTAGTGCATCAGCGAACCTGTTCTCACTCCTTTGGGTGTACTCCACGCTAAAGGTCTGGAATTCCTGCTCTAGCCTTTGCGCCCAAGTTTTGTAGGCTGCCAAACTCTGCTCCCTTAGTGCAAAGTCACCCTTCACCTGAGGGACCACAAGATTGGAGTCTTCTAAAACCCTTATATGTTTTACTCCTATGCTGAGTGCTATGGTCAGCCCAGTCAAGTATGCCTCGTACTCAGCAGCATTATTTGAATAGGAAAACCCAAGCTTGAAAGATAAGGGCATGATGTCCCCTTCTTCGCAACTTAGTACAATTCCCAGTCCATTTGAGGTTGTCATTGCTGACCCATCAAATCTCATTGTCCACTTCTTTCCCGAGAGCTCTGCCACTGTCACTTCCCTGGTAATCTCCTCGCTTAGTGAACATTCCTCTTTCCTTGGGAACTAGGCTAGCAAATCTGCTATGGCTTGACTTTTGATAGTCTTAGGGGTCCTGAAACCGATGTCATATTGTGAGAGCAAGACCAGCCACTGTGCTATCCTTCCTGCCAGGAGAGGCTGGTGAAGGAGTGCTTTTATGGGATGTGACTTAGTCAACAAGAGGATCTGGTAGGCTGAGAAGTATCGTTTTAGCCTTTAGGATGCGTAGATAAACCACCAGACATGCTCTTTCTATCCTAGGGTACCTGGTCTTGGTATCCTTAAGTGTCTTGCTTACGTAATAAATGGGTTGCTCATTCCCATCATTGTCTTCCTATGCTAGCAGAGCTCCTATAGCCTAGGAGTTTGATGCTAAATATAGCAACAGGGGTCGCCCATGTACTGGTGCTTGTAGGGTGGCATAATCTGCTGGATCCTCTAAAAGGCTTCCTGCTGCTCAGTTCCCCAAGTGAACTTAGCCCCCTTTTTCAACAATTTGGATAAACTACTTGTGACCAAAGCCAATCCTAGCACAAACCTCCTGATGTAGGAGGCCCTCCTTAGAAAACTTTTGAACTCTCTTACCATTGTAGGCCTTTTCATTGTTGCAATTACTATGGCTTTGGCTGGATCCACACTTAATCCTCTGTGATGTACTAGGAACCCAAGAAACTTTCCAGTAGATACTCCGAAGGCACACTTCATGGGTGTTGGGTTCTAAGACTTTAGGTTTAAATGTATTAGAACTTCAATTTGTAATGTTGGCAAACCATGATCAAAACGTTTTAGTCTTTGTTTTAGACTTGCTCAAAGTATGTTTATATGTAAAGTTGGAATCAAGTGTTCTGCAGGATTTACTGTGTAAATCTGCCTGGCTCGATCGATTGAGAATTAGACTCGATAGATCGAAAGTCGTGCAGATTGTTTTTTCTGCAGAATTTCCAACTCAGCCCAAGCCCATTTAACGTGTAGGGTTTTATGTTTTGTCTTAAGTATAAAAGGGAAAACCCTAGCCACGTTTTCAGGTGGCTCCTTATGCTGTGTGTGTGAATCTTTTGTGAGATCAAAAGGTGGTTGCCTTCACACATACTTAGGGTTTCCAAGATTCAAGATTATGTCAAGAACTTGGTGATCGATTCAGTTGCTGCTTTAAGAGCTTAAAGATACACAAGCGGGTGTGCTTGTACTTGCTAGGAATCCAAGAAAGAAGTAGTCCATGGACTCGGAGCTGTCACGTGGTCGTGGTAGTAAGTTTCCTACTCAAGGTAGCAATAGGATGTTAGTGGTCTAAGTCGCTATTGTGTAAACTTCAATTCTTTCATAGTGGATTCAGTTTTACCTTGAGGATAGCTAGGTTAAATCCTCCCCAGGTTTTTTACCGATTTGGTTTTCCTTGGTTATCATATTGTTGTGTTCTTTATTTTCCGCACTTTACAATAATATGATATTTGTGTTAACCTAGACTTGATATTTTGACTAAGTA
Organism: Quercus tomentella; assembly: GCA_028535165.1. Lineage (NCBI taxonomy): Eukaryota > Viridiplantae > Streptophyta > Magnoliopsida > Fagales > Fagaceae > Quercus > Quercus tomentella. Next base: position 26,390,553 of record JAPQVY010000001.1, on the reverse strand, counting down.
ATCACTTGGCTAATTACCTAGGTTAATCTAGTTGTGTTTTAAGGGGTCTAAAAACAAACAATGGGGTTCATGCGTAGTTTGTACTTCCTACACCTTTCAAAAACCTATTCAAGTATCTGGAAGTGTCCTGCCCTGGTATTTGATTTTACCACAATATCATCCATATAATCTTCCATTTCCTTGTGCATCACATCATGGAAGATAGTTGTCATGGTTGGTACGTGGCCCTTGCATTTTTAAGGCCAAAGGGCATCACAGTGTAATAAAAGTTTCCAATTGAAATCCTGAATGCTGTCTTCTTTGCATCTTTGGCAGCCATGCGGATTTGGTTGTACCCACTATACCCATCCATAAATGAAAACATAAAGTTTCCTGCAGTTGAATCTACGAGGAGGTCAACATTGGGCAGGGGAAACTCATCTTTTGGACATGCCTAGTTCAGATTGCGATAGTCCACGCAACACTGAATTTGGCCATTCTTTTTCTTCACGGGTACCATGTTGGAAAGCCACTTGGGGTGCTGGATGGGCTTGATAAAACCAGCTGCTAGCAGCTTCTTGACTTCTTGAGTTATTTAAGCTTCCACATTAGTGTGAAAGACCCTGGCTGGCTGAACTACTGGCTTAACTCCTGGGTCTTCATTGAGAGAATGTACCACCAGTCCTGAATCCTGACCAGGCATCTCATCATAGGTCCATGCAAACACATCCATATATTTCTTGAGTAAGGCTACTAATTGCTCCTTCTTTTGTGCTGTCAACTGACTACTAATGAAAACAGGCTTCTGGGATCCTAGCTTAGCCCCCAAGTTTATCTATCCCAATTCTTCCTCTGGCTGAATTTGTGCTTCCTTAACTGGGTCCTCTAGAATTTCTTCTTGAGCCATCATACAATCTGGTGGTCCAGGACCCTCCTGCATGATGCATTTGAGCCCCGTGCACCTTCATAAACGATAAATTAACCTTCCTCCAGGTTCTCGTACTACCACGCATTCTTGAGATCCTGAGGAGCTGGGCTCCCTCTTTTTCCTTTTTCTCTCTAGGAGGTTTCTTAGGTCACGGGTACCCCCTCATTCTTCTTCTTCCAAGATAGGTGCTCCTAGGGTCCCCGGCGTGGGGCTCTCATCATCTTGGTTCCAACTCATTGTAAAACATTGTTTCCACAAAGTTCACTTCTCCTTGGCTGAAAGGGTTAGGGTTTGCAGGGATCCTTACGGCCTCCCATTCAATCTCCCTTTAACACATTAATGGTACGTGGAAGAAATAAAGCGATGCTTATGGAGCCATGGGCATCCCAACAGCACATGGTAAGAAACTTTTAAGTTGATCACATGAAATCTGATTAGGGCTACTATTGGGCCTACCCTTAAGGCCAGTTGCACATATCCCTCAGTTGATTCTGTTGATCCTCCAAATCCTGTTATCTCCATGGGAGCCCCCAAGATCCTTCTACCAGTCAAGCCCATGACTTCCAGGGTACTCAGAGTTATGAGGTTAAGTGATGCCCCTATATCTACTAATACTTTTCTAACTTGAACACCGTTTATGGTGGCCATCAGATAAAGAGGTCTGCAATGGTCTGGATGCTCAACCTCTATGTCCTTATCAGTGAAGGTTATTGCATTGATTGTCTCCAAGTAAGCTCGACTAGCACGAGATTCTACTGTGAAACATTCCATCCCCGAATCTGCTGCTACACTAATGAGGGACTCTGTGGCCACCCTTCTTGCTTCTGGCCAAAATCCCAACTGGTTGAATAGCGATCTGAACTTGGGGTTCTTCTGAAGGGTCTTGACAGTGCTTGGATGGAAGGATGCTTCAGATTCTTCTGCTTCTGCTGGGTTCCCATAGATCACTACAGCCACCACTCCCTTTCCCTTGTGGTTGGGTAGAGGGTTCCTTTGCACTTCGGATTCCTTTTGAGTGAGCTTCAGGGTTCCCTCCCTTAGCTTCTTGTGAAAAAGCTACGGACGGTCCAACAGTCCTTGGTGACATAGTTATGAATCCTGCAAAATAGGTGATTCTTCCTTTCTTCCTCAATTGGTGGCCTGGATACAGTAAATGGCCTGACAATTCCATCTCCAATCCATTTGTCCAAAACATGATTCAATTCTTCTGTAGTACATGGGATCACGGGTGGCTCCTCGGCCATTTTTCCTTCAGGCCTCTTCCTTTTTTCTCCAACTGACGTTGTCATGGCCTGGGGTACTGGCACCCATTCTGTTCTCATGGTCTGCGTTGTCCTTCTAGTTCTTTGCAACAGGTCACCAAATTGGGTTATGCATAAGTTTTCGAGGTTAAGCCTGTAATCAAAGAGCATGTTGGATATGCAGGTCTCCACGAGCTCTTTTTCTTCATGGTCTCCATAACAGTCCAGAGAAACGTCTTCAAACCTTTTAATGAACTGGACAGGATCCTCTCCAGGTCTTTGTCTCACCATGTGAAGGCTTTGGAAGGTGACCTTGTCCTCACCTGGGTAATATTTTGCACAGAACCTCTCCATCATTTCGTCCTAGGTCTTGATGGACCCAGGCCTCAAGGTGGTGTACCATGTATATGCTTTGTCCACTAGGGACTTAGCAAACTCCCTTAGACACAACTCCCTGTCCCTTGCATAAGGCCCCATAGTGTGAATAAACCTACTCACGTGTTCCACAGTACTTCCATTTCTTCCATCAAAAGAATGGAACTTCAGGGGTTCATAGCCTTTGGGATATGGCTTGCCAAGGAGCTCTGGCGGGAATGGAGGATCCTGAGAAAATTGCTTGGGGATCCCCGAGAGTTTTTCCCTTTCTCCAAAAGGGCATTGACATCTACTAGCATTAGATACTGGGGGTTGGCTCCCCCTCCTACTGCTTACCTTCTCTCTGGTTGGGCTCTGTCCTAGTTGACCACAGGGGGGACGTTATCCCTGATTTCCTGGGTCCTGCCCTCTTTGAGGAGGCGAATCACTTGCTGCAAATCTTTCAGCATTTCTGCCATTTGAGCCACAAGGTCTGGCTTTTGTCTTGCGCGCCTCTGTCCTGATACGACCTCATGTTTTACCAGAGGTACCTCGTTCCTCTGTCTGGAGGCCACTTCATTTTCTCCTACAGGCTCAGAGGTCGCAGGTGCCACATTGGTACCTTTGCTGTTCCTTGGTCTTGGAGCCATGCTTTGCGAAGGGACTGCTTCTTTCCTCTCCTTTACCCAGTCCCCAGTGGAGTTGCCAAAATGTGAGGGTCCTTTTCAGACAATGTCTAGGCCCAAGTAGAAGCAAGGACACTGGGCCTTTTAGTTGTTGTTTTTAAGGGACTGGGCTTGATTCATCGTGGCTAAATGGGCCGATTACAAACCAAGTGGTGCACAAAGTAAGAATCTTACAATACATACATACTAGCAAACAAGAAATATATATGTATGGAATATCAAGAAATAGTAAAGGAGCAATGCAATAAAGAAAGACGCAAAATAAATGCTAGGGATCCTTAAAATTATGTGAGATATTTCATTACTTTTCTTAATTGTGAATTACAATGTGCTCACTAAGACGTGTTACAAGGTCCAAATAAGTTCAAAAATTACAGACTTAGATGGCTCCCCAAGCCTCTAAGACTTGCAAAGTTTAAATCCCTTTGAATCCAAGTATGTTCTATAGTGGCTGTTTTTAGGATACCGGGCAATATTTCTCTTTCTTTTACTACTTTCTTTGAGTTTTTTTACAAAGTTTTCTCAACGATTCTATTCTAATTCACTGTTGCTGAATGCCCTTTCACTGTTGGATGCTTCCCCTTTTATAGTGTCATCCTAAGGTTCCGGGGTACCACTGATTCCCCTCCTTTGCTCCCTTGGGTACCAGAGCCCATGTTGTGCCAGCAACTTTGGTGGTTGGTCCCTTCCTTGCTTCTCATAGTTTTCTTATTTTTGTGCTTTTTCCCCAAAAACCTCTTGCTGACTTTCCGTTCTGGGGTATCCCTAAAAAGCTGACCTCTAATCTCTCTTCTTTCAAGGCTTCTACACCTCACCTTTTCAGATTCAGCTTTTTGGCTACCTTTCCTTTTGTCATTTTTCCCGAGTGAGCTGATTCCGTCTCTGCCAAGTTAAAAGTTTTCCCAACTACTTCCCTTCGTGATTCTTCTTTCTGGGTTCCCCGAGGTACCAGCCCTTTGTTCATGAATTGTTAGTCCTCAAGCTTTCTGATTCCTTTCTGCATCATTGGGTGGCTGATAAGGATGTACCTAAAGAGCTGACCTCTAATCTCTCTTCTTTCAAGGCTTCTACACCTCACCTTTTCAGATTCAGCTTTTTGGCTACCTTTCTTTTTGTCATTTTTCCCGAGTGAGCTGATTCCGTCTCTACTAGGTTGAAAGTTTTCCCAACTACTTTCCTTTGTGGTTCTTCTTTCTGGGTTCCCCGAGGTACCAGCCCTTCGTTCATGAATTGTTAGTCCTCAAGCTCTTTGATTCCTTTCTGTATCATTGGGTGGCTGATAAGGACGTATCTATGCTTCGTTCATTGTGTTTCTAGGCACTCCTTTTGAGCTATCTTAATCTCGTCATAACTTTGCTGCATGTCCCGAGGACCCCGAGCTCCTGGCAGTCCCTAGGTATCCCGACCCAGTTCTTATTACTGGACTCCCTTTTGATTTTCAGATTTTGGCAGGCAGGGCTTCTTCCTTTCTTCCTTTCGTTTCTAAGGCCTATCCCTTCGTGGGTCTTGGGCTTAAATCTTTTTTAATGGATTTGGGCCCACCATCCTTTTTTCCTTGTTGTGAGCTCAAGCCTTTTTTTTCATGGAGTTTAACTTATTGTGCCACTATAGGCCTTGATACAGCATTATAACTTTTTAGACCTCAACAAGCATCAATGCAATCGGCTTTGAATCGATGTCCATACGAGTTGCGAATAAGCACGACATTTTTGAAACAACTAGGCTCATCATGACTAGTAAGTCTACAGTTATAGAAAATGTCAACAAGCTTCTCATACTTTAGATTAATCCAGAGGTAATTTTGATTGGAATGAGGTAGAAAATTTCCTGGAAGCAAAGGCTAGGATAGATCTACTTCAACTTTAATTCGAATGAACTTTTTCCAAACATTTCCACCATCTCCAACGACATCCACCTCTGAAACTATACTGGCGTGGGAGCCAATCTTCCTTAGATTTTCTTCTGATTTTCACAAAGTTGGGGAGATCGTGGACTTGAACCCAGAACATGGACATACAGAAATCCACTTCACGCCAGTCTAACTTTGGGTTCCATTGATTATCAAAAAACTTTGGCTTCCATTATTTCAAGATAAGATGCCCACCATGGATGGAACATGCTCGCCTCTAGAAAGCTCTATGGCGGTCTACTTCGTGCTTGAAACTAAACATGAACACATTGCTTTCTAGTCAAATGACCTCAAGAGGGTAAACTGGTCTCTAGGCTTTGTGGACCAAAATCCTTGACAATACTTAGCCCTATCGAACTAAAGGAGATGAGCTTTCCCAAGAGGTTGAGGCCTAAGAAAGGTTGGACTTGGTTTGGAGGGAGCTCAAGTCGGACACATCTTTTAGTCTGAGTGATGAGGTTGTAGACCTCCATAGAGATGTGGGTAGGCAGAACAAATTTTCAAAAGAAAAATAGGTACAGAGAGGACCACGAATTAAGGGAAAGGAAAGTAGGAAAAAAAAAGTGGAAAATGGTTATTAGGTTAGGTGGGCAGAAAAAAAACAAGGAGAAAATACATTGTGTTTCCGATGCATGCATCTTCCCTCACTTGTGAGGTCCACCTTCATGTGAGAGGGAGGATGCATTAACCCAAAACACCATATTCCACCTCAAAAACAAGGACTGTGGGCAGAAGAAAACAAGGATGAAATGAGGTATGTAGGGAGACTAGCTCAGGGAAAGGTCAGGGAAAAGGTGTAACAGAAAGCAGAGAGTAAAAAATAGGCCTGTTTTATTTTCCTTGGCCTATTATAGTATCTGCATCTTCACAATTCTGTTGGGTATATTTTCAAGGTTGAGGCATCTTTATTTGCTCTTAGAGTAAAAGCACAAAAGTAATAAGTTACGATCTCCAACTTCTAATTTTAATATCAACATAACCTACCGAAAATCTAATAATTAAATTAGTTGACACTTCTTAATATTTTTAACAAAAATATTCAAGAGTTAAATCTCATGTCCCCCAATTTTTTTTTAATTTTTATTTTAGAAGAGTGCCTCCCAACTATTGAATTATCAATAAAAACAAATATAAAATATCACCCCGCCTAAATGGAATAATAAATTAAAATTAAACACAAAAAGTGGAAAAATACAAAATAGCACATAAATAACAAAATGAAAGCGGTAGCATCAAAAGGTTTGGTGAAGTGCGGTCCCTCAGCTACTCGCTAGTGCGGCTTCCACTATGAGATACTATGAAGTGCAAAAAGTCTATTACCTTATGAATGAGATAGATCTTTTTTTTCAGCTTAAAAAAGTGGGAAGAGTAGAAACCCCATTAGAATTGGAAACAAGCTCTAACATGAAATCTCTCCAATATTTCTGCTGCTTCCTTTTTCTCCTTGGCCTTGTCTATTTCATCCACCCTGCTTCATCAGCAAACGATGACTATACACCATGCAACGGTTCGATTGCAGAGTGCAACGAAGAAGATGAGAAGTTGATGGGGTCAGAGATAAGTCAAAGATTTCTTGCACAACAGAAATCCATATCATATGGAGCCCTAAAAAAAAACCAACCAGTCTGCAATGGAGGGTCTAGTGGTGAAGCTTACAGCAAAAGTGGTGGTTGTCTGCCTCCTCCATCCAACCCTCAAACTAGAGGGTGCTCTAAATATTATCGCTGTAGGACTGGCTCCTGATCTAAACTTCATCTATGTTATCTGACATAATGATCCAAGCTTCAAATATATACTCTTCTACTCCAAATTTTTAATTATAATAATCGTCTCTCTATTTGTCCCTATTTGTAACATGTAGTGATTTTCTTAATTCCTCAAAATTCCATGACACCTAAAGTGTCTCAATTTATATGGCACTTAATTACTTCTATTTCACATTATTGTGAATTTCACTTATAAGTAACTCTATAATTTATGACTTCTATTTCATATTAATGTGTATTTCACTTTTTAAGTAACTCTATAATTTATTTGCCATAAATTTGATATATGTTCTATGTTTTCATTTGTGAATTAACAACTCAATTGCTTTCATATTATTTTCAACTATATCTTTTTATCAAATTTACAGTCAAATTCAATAATTAGCTTTTAATTTCCATCATGCTAATTCTGTTCATTTTTCTTTTGAGCAACTTTATGATTTTGTTTGTTTTTATACATTTTTTACCTGTCGTTTTACTTCAAATTTTTATTCATTTTTTACCTGTCCTTTTACTTCAAATTAATAGCCATAGGATTCTCAAAAAAAATAAATAAATAAATAAAAATAAAAGCCGTAGAATTCGTAGCTGGCCTCCACTTGGCTTCAATATTCCCATCCCCACTGGACCATGCAATGATGCTATAACCGATACTTTTTTTCTTTTCTTTTTTCTTTTCTTTTTTTATCAAATCGAACCTATTTATACCTGACTGATTCCTAAAACTTAAAATTAAAAAAAATAAATAATAATAATATTAAAAATAAACCAAAACCTGGGGGAAACTAGCATTTTGCCCTTATTTTTTTAAAAATTTAGCAATGTCCCTGTTTTGAAACTATTTAGGTTCATGCCCCTGTTTTGAAACTTGATTTTCTCAAAATCAAGTTTCAATGAAAAACTCGGTTTGTAAAAAATCAAGTATAGGGCGATCAAACTTTAAAAAATAAAAATAAATAAATAAATTTTCATGAAACTTGAGTTCATTAAGCTCGAGTTCCATTTAATGAACGCAGCTATAGGTTTGGGGCGATCAAACTTTAAAAAAAATAAAAAAAAAATTGCATAGAACTCGAGTTCATAGAGCTCGAGTTCCATTTAAAACGCCACTATAGGACGATCAAAACGTAGCTGTAGGCTCCGGAAGTGAGGCTGTTGGGCCTGGATACACTTGGGCTAACAATTTATTTGTAAAGTGGGTTTTAGGATTTCCTACTAAGGGTCGTTCTCGGCAGAGAGACTCAATACAATATTCACTCTCCTCTCCTTTTTTCTGAACCCCTTTCTCTCCCCAAACTCTTGCTATTTATAGCCAAGGTTAGTGGAGGGATTATGATTGCAGCTGCCAATAGTGCTATTGAAGGTCCAATATCGTTTGCTTTAAGTGGGTGTTTAGGTGAAGGTGGGTTGCAGTAATTGTGGCCTAGGAACTTGGTTCCAGCCTAGTCAATTGTGCTCGGCATTGGGGTTCCCCGACCATTTCGTGACCTCCCTGGACGGGATTTATGAGCTCGTTAAGAAATACTCATGCCGAGCACCTCCCAGGATCCGTGACCCGAACTCCGCCCCTGCACGAAGGCAGTTTCAAGGACTTCGGGCAATTGGGACGCTACGTTGGGCTTGGGTCCAGGGCCCATACAAGTCTAGGGATCCTGGTACCGTACATTAGCCCCCCCTTGATTCATCCCCGGTTATCGGGAAGAATCAAGGAGCTGGACGGGCTTCTTTCTCTCGGGGATCCAAGGGCCTGGGACTCGTGATTATGGTTTCCCATTAATGCTCATCTCAAAAGACGTGCCGTTTCGCGGCGTTAGGTACAATCATCATTATTACCTGACGGTTCGAGAACCGAAGCGACACGCGAATGGGCTTCCTTTGGTATTCGCAGGGCCGCTCGTAAAGCGTGCCCATTTATTGTTTGATTAACCGTCTCTTCGTCCCTCCTCCTGATCCTATAAATAGTTTCCCTTAGAACTTTCTCTCATTTTTCCTTCATCTCCGATTTTTTTTGAGCTTACTCTCTGCCGACCAACTCTCTCTGCGCTTTCTCACCTGCTCAGTGTTCCTTTCCTCCTTAGAGCCCCAAGTAAGTTTTCTTCCCCTTCCTATTCCTTTAGCTTTATTTCTTCAAATCCCCTTTCACAGCATTAAGCGTCAGGGATGGGTTACTCTTACCTTTTAGAGACCTCGGCTGCCTTGGCCACCTTTAGGAGCAAATTTAGCATCCCCGATGACGTGGAAGTGGCATACTGCCACGAGAGTGACATCGCTCTCCACCGAGGACAAGGCACAGTCTTTTTTCCTTTGATGTCAATCTTAGAGGGCGGGGTTAGGTTTCCCGTGGACCCCCTTCTCACGGATACACTTAGGTACTATGGACTGTGTCCCGACCAGCTTTCCCCCAATTTTTACCGGGTGGTCAGCTGCGTCAGTAGGTTGAATCACACCTTTAATTTACAGTTAAATCATCATGACATTAACCAAATGTATAGCCTCTGTGGGAACAAAGCTTCCAACTATTACCTAAAGACAAGAGATAATCGGGTACGGTTGATATCATGCCTGCCCGATTCGAATAGGAACTCCGCCGGGGAGTTCGTTCGCGTGCGCGGCAATTGGTTTGCCGGGGACGTCCCTTGCCCCCTTTCACGGCGTGAAGTGGGTTCGTTCCATTCCCTTAATCTAACTGCTTTCCTCCCCTTTTTCATTTCTGTTCATTAAGGTAAAGCTTCACTAACAGATATTGACATGATGTTTGCTCTTTTGCAGACGGCAAGGTTTTCGTTCCGGATCTCAGAGCCGTCCACGTCAGGGATTTGAACTTCACTCTTCGCTCCGAGATATACGTGCATTGGGACGGCCAACTCCGGGCCTCGCACCTGATCCTCGGAGTAGAACCGGTCTACTCCACCTGGCAGAGTTTTAAACAAGCACTTCTAGTGGATAGTCCCCTGCTCTCATACATTGACGTTCGGTACGTCAACTTCCTGCCACCGAAGCTTACAACCGGGGAGGCGAGGGAATTTGGACGGCGCTTCACCGCCTCGGACGAGCTAGCTCCTTTGCGAGAGGAGTCCGCGGAGCGCGTTTCTCGGCGCCTCAGAGAGTTAGCCCACGAAGCCATCCGAGAAGAGAATCCCGTGCAGGAGCAGGCGCAGCCCGAGAACCAAAACGTCGAGCCCCAGCAACCAGCGTTTGAAGCGGCTACCTTGTCGGCTGAAGATACCCGGTCTGGAGGAAGGATGGTGTCAAGGAGGGTCATGACCATCGATCGTTTCGTGCCCGGTGCACGGCAGCCCACGCAGCCCCCGCCTCCATCTCAAACTGGACGGGCCAAGAAGAAACAAAAGGTCACCGATCAACCCTCCACGGGGCCAGGAGATACAACCGTCCAGACCCCTCCGCACCCAACGGGGGGGGTTGTCATTCGTGAGCCGCAGACCCAGATTGGCCCGAGGGCTGCGTCCTCCTCTCAAGCGGCTCCAGCGTGGAAGCCTAAGTTTCTGTTGGACGGCAAGCCTTTGCCTTCAACTGCTTGCGTGCGGATATGGGACAAAGGCGAGGGTGGCCGTGTTGCCCAAACCCTGGCCGAGGGCCTCCTTCTTCCAGAGGACGTGCACGCCTTCGAGGAAGGATCTGAGGAGTCTGTGGGGCGCCGATTAGAATGGCATGCTATCGCGGTAACTCCTTAGTCATCTATTTTATCCCGTACATTTTATTCCTGTTTTATCGCTAACTTTTTGTGATTGCTAGGCTGCTCAATTGGCTCACATCATGGCCGGCCGAGCACGAGATCTCGCCGAGGAGGTCGAGCGCGAAAAAAGTGCACGGGAGTCAGCGGCCAGATCAGTGAAAGAAAAGCTTAAGGCAGCTGAGGACGCCGAGAATAAGGCTGCCGTAGCGGAGCAAAACTGGGCGCTGGCAGAAAAAAGATGTGCCGAGCTTCTGACCAAGCAGAATGAAACTGACGTGAAGCTGGCCGAAGCCATCAGCCTGAACACTTCAAACGCCGAGGAGCTAGCTGACCTAAGGGCGGCCCTGACGGAGTGCGAGCAGAAGTGGTATAACGAAGGCTTCGCTGATGCCGAGCAGTCTGCAGAGCCGGTCGTGACTCAGGCGCGGAAATTGGGTTTCGAGGCTGGATGGTATGCCGCTCTTCATGCAATGGGAGTTGCCCAGGATTCCCACCTGAGAGATCCCGGCCAGATTCCCTTTCCGAGAGATGTAATTGCCGCGCACGATCCCCCGGTCACTGTTGACGAGGAGGAAACGGCAAGCATGAGGGAGCTTGTTGAACAAATTGACGCTCATGCCGAGCCGGAGGACATGGAGGCCACCAGTATCCCAACCGTGCAGGACCTTCTCGGCGAGGACTCGTGCTACCCCCTCACTGACCAGACAGAAGTGAGAGATCCGACCCGACCTTCCAGCTGAATAATTTTACGCTTTCATTATTTTTCATTGCACTTGTAGTTTTCATGTTTGTCGGTTTATTTGCCTACGTCACCGGGATGTGGCGGACGAACAATTTACGGTTTAATTTGCCCGTTTGATCGGTAATCAACTTCCCTGCTTAACTTTGGTTTTGGTTTGTTGAATGAATTTTTATCTTCTTGATTGTTTCGCTTTGACTGTGTCAATGTTTATGCCGTGCATGTGATGATACCCATAGCCTATCATGCCGTTCCTTGAATAGTCCGAGATGAATTTTAATGTTCGGAGGGTTGGGGTTTCCACATGCTTGGTGGCTTGACCCTGCCGAGGAATATGATTTCATCTTTTGATCCTTTACCTTTTTGCCTCAAAGGCGTTTCCCCCCGCTCGGTGTTTTTAATCCTGTCGTGGGCCGGGTCTTTGTCCTTAGAGCTTTTAGCGATAAGGTTTACACCTCCTCGGCGATTGTAATCGAGCCGACGCCAGGTTTCCGTCCTTAGAATTTTTAGCGATAAGGTTTCCACCTGCTCGGCGATTGTGATCGAGCCGAGGCCAGGTTTCCGTCCTTAGAATTTTTAGCGATAAGGTTTACACCTGCTCGGCGATTGTAATCGAGCCGAGGCCTGGTTTCTGTCCTTAGAATTTTTAGCGATAAGGTTTCCACCTGCTCGGCGATTGTGATCGAGCCGAGGCCAGGTTTCCGTCCTTAGAATTTTTAGCGATAAGGTTTCCACCTGCTCGGCGATTGTAATCGAGCCGAGGCCAGGTTTCTGTCCTTAGAAATTTTTAGAGATAAGGTTTACACCTGCTCGGCGATTGTGATCGAGCCGAGGGCCAGGTTTCTGTCCTTAGAATTTTCAAAGATAAGGTTTACACCTGCTCGGCGATTGTAATCGAGCCGAGGCCAGGTTTCTGTCCTTAGAGTTTTCATTTGCAGTTCTCTTGGTGCGTATTGACGGGAACAAAAACAGCATATACAAATGAACTTCATCATAATTTAAACCTTAGCAAAATACAAGCTTTTGACTTACATGTAGAACTTCTTTAAGTTGCTAGCGTTCCACGGCCGAGGAAGCGGCCTCTCGTCAAGGTCTTCCAAGAAGTAGGCCCCCGCACCAGCGATGGCTGTAACTCTGTACGGTCCTTCCCAGGTTTGACCAAGCTTGCCTGCAGATATGTCTCGCATGCTTCCCACAACTTTTCTCAAGACTAATTCTCCGGCACTGAACTCCCTTTCCTTTACATTCCGGTTGTACCTTCGGGCTAATCTTTGCTGATACTCGGCGAGCCGTATGGTCGCCGCCTCCCTGCATTCCTCTAGCCAGTCCAAATGCTCCATCATCAGGTCGGCGTTCTGGACGGGGTCAAACCCTGCGACCCGTGCACTGCACAAGCTCACCTCGGTTGGTATCACGGCCTCTGCTCCGTATGCCAAGGAGAACGGGGTCTCGCCCGTAGATCTTCTGGGGGTTGTGCGATAAGCCCATAATACACTGGGTAGCTCGTCTGCCCATCTTCCTTTCGCCCCGTCCAACCTTCTCTTCAACCCGTTCAAAATAGTCTTGTTCACTGCCTCAGCTTGGCCGTTGCTTTGTGGGTAAGCCGGTGTTGAGTACTTGTTTTTGATGCCAAGTTCGCTGCAGAAGGCCCGGAAAGCTTTGCTATCAAACTGTAGCCCATTGTCGGTTATCAGAGAATTCGGCACCCCAAACCTTGTGACTATGTTCTTCCATACAAACCTTTTCACGTCAGTATCTCGGATATTGGCAAGGGCTTCGGCTTCCGCCCATTTTGTGAAGTAATCTACTGCCACCAATACAAAACGGCGGTTCCCCGTTGCTCGGGGGAATGGTCCTAGGATGTCAAGCCCCCACTGCGCGAACGGCCACGGGCTGCTGACGGGGTTTAGACGACCTGCCGGCTGATGGATCAAAGGGGCGTGCTTTTGACACTGTTCGCAGCTCCGAACATATTCAGCGGCATCCTTCTGCATCTGTGGCCACCAGAACCCCTGAGTCATCGCTCTGTGTGCTAGAGATCGTCCCCCAACATGGCCGCCACACACTCCCTCATGTAGCTCGGTCAGAAGCTCTCTGACTCTTTCGGGATGTAAGCATAAAAGGTAAGGGCCTGCAAAGGACCTTCGGTACAGTTTGCGGTCCGAAGAAAGCCAGTACCGGGGAGCCATCCGGCGAATCTTGTTGGCCTCGCCTTCGTCCTCTGGAACCTTATCCTCGGCCAGGAAATCTATGATCGGGTTCATCCAACACGGCTTGGCCACTGCTACCTCCGTGACCTCTATTCTGGCTTGGTCGGGGATGCACTTCTCACTGATACTTGGCTCTTTTATGAGTTCTATTGTGACTAGTCGGGGTGTATCCTCGGTTGCTGATGAGGCTAACGTGGCAAGTGAGTCGGCGTGTTTGTTTCGTGACCGAGCCACCTGGGACACCTTTACCTTTCCGAACTGACCGATAATCTGCTTGGCTGCACTCAGATAAGCTTTCATTCTGGAGTCCCGAGCCTCGAAGTCCCCTGTGATCTGGTAAACAACCAGCCGTGAGTCCGAGTAAACCTCAACATCTTTCGCACCCAGATGCAATACGGCCCTCAAACCGGCTAGTAGGGCCTCATACTCGGCCTCGTTGTTTGAGGCTTTAAATCCCAACCTGAAGGAGTGTTCCAATCGTATGCCCTCGGGGGTGATAATGACTATACCAGCCCCGGCGCCCATAGCATTCGAGGCGCCGTCCACAAATACCTTCCACGGGCGCATCTCTGCACTACAAATTACCTTGCCGTCGTTTTTGGGTGTGAATTCCGCGATGAAATCTGCGAGAACCTGCCCCTTCACCGAGCTTCTAGGTCGGTATCTTATGTCAAACGACGCCAGCCGAGTCCCCCATTTGGCAATTCGGCCTGTGAAGTCTGATCTCTTTAACAGTGACTGTAATGGATACTCGGTGAGGACGAACACCGTATGAGCCATAAAGTAATGTGGCAACTTTCTCGTGGCGTGCACCAGGGCTAAAACCAACTTCTCCAGGGGCAAGTACCTTGTCTCGGCATCAACTAAGGTTTTGCTTATGTAATACACGGGCAATTGTACTCCTTGGTCCCTTAGTAATACAGCACTTACGGCATGATCGGTGACTGCGAGGTACATAAACAAATCTTCCCCGGGTTCCGGGGCCGTCAACTTTGGCACCTTTGCCAAGTATTCCTTCAGCTCTCGAAAAGCCTCATCACATCCCTCATCCCAGCAAAATCCCTTCCACTTCTTCAGAAGTTGATAAAATGGTCGGCAGCGATCGGCAAACTTTGAGATGAACCGGTTCAGGGCGGCTAACATCCCAGTGAGCACTTGCACCTCCTTGGGATTGTTTGGTGGTTTGAGGCGGTTCACGGCCTCTATTTGGTCGGGGTTAGCCTCAATCCCCCGAGTAGAAATCAGGTAACCCAGGAACTTACCAGCCCCCACTCCGAAAGTGCACTTCTCGGCATTCAGGCGCAATTTATGCCGCCGCAGTATCTCGAATACTCCCCGGAGGTCTTCCGTATGCTGTGACTCTTTTCTGCTTTTTACCACCATGTCGTCAATATATACTTCAACCGTGCCTCCAATTTTTTCCCGGAACATTCTCGTCATCATTCGTTGGTACGTGGCACCGGCGTTCTTCAATCCAAACGGCATGACCTCGTAGTGATAGTTTGCTCCCGGGGAGATAAATGCGGTCTTTTCCCGATCCTCGGGTGCCAAGGCAATCTGGTGGTAGCCCTGAAAGGCATCCAGGAAACTCATTCTCGGGTGTCCATACGTGGCGTCTACTAGTTGATCAATCTTGGGCATCGGGAACGGGTCCTTTGGACATGCCCTGTTCAAGTCTGTGAAGTCCACACAAACTCTCCATTTACCGTTCTTCTTCTTCACTACAACAGTGTTTGCTAGCCATTTCGGGAAGAATATTTCCTTTATGACTCCGGCTTCCTTCAGCCGCTGGACCTCCAGGTTTACTGCATCGACATGTTCCTTTGATGCTCTTCTCGGTTTCTGCTTCTTCGGGGGGAATGATGGGTCCACGTTGAGTTTGTGGACAATGAACTCGGGATCTACGCCGGGCACTTCATACGGGTTCCAAGCAAAAACATCTACGTTCTGCAAAAGGAGCAATAACATCTCTACTCTTTCCCGGTCATTCATGCTCGTACCTATCTGGAAATACCTGTCAGTATCTGGAAGAATTTTAACCCTCAATACCTCCTCGGCGACGTCCGCCCCCGTCTCCCCTCGGGGGTTCTGTAATTGCTATGAAGTTTCTTTATCAGCCTGCTCAGCTTGCCCGAGCTGTTCATTTTTCCATCTGACCGCGGCAACAAGACACTGCCTCGCCACTTGTTGGTTGCCCCTTACCTCGGCAACACCATACTCAGTAGGAAATTTTACTTTCACGTGGAGTGTGGACGGAACAGCCTTCATGGCGTGAATCCATGGCCTCCCCAAGATCGCGGTATATGGTGAGAATGACCGGACTACTATGAAGGTAACAATAACTCCCTTGCCTTCCATGTCTACCGGGAGAGAGATTTGCCCCTCAGGAATTACGACTCTCCCGTCAAATGAGACCAGTGGCGTGTCATACTTCTCCAAATCCCCGGTCTTCAATCCGAGCCCCACGAAGAGATCCGGGTACATGACGTCAGCTCCGCTCCCTTGGTCGATCATTACCCTCTTCACCAGGAACCCGCCTATCCTGGCCGCCACCACTAAAGCATCATCATGAGGTTGGATCGTTCCTTCAAAATCGTTATCTCCGAATGAGATGGTCGGCCTTTCAACTTTCTTCTTCTTCCCGGCGGATTCTCCTCCCGCGCACGCCACTGTTAATACCCTCTTTGCCGCTGCCGTTCCTCTTGGTGCAGCGTGGATAACTTCGATTACCCCAAGCGGGGGCGGGAGGGGGTTCCTTTTCTGTTGGACGCCCTGGCCGGTTTCTCGGTTGGTGGAGTCTACTACAAACTCTTTTAGGTACCCCGCCTTCACTAGCTGCCCGAGATGATCTTTTAATACCCGACACTGCTCGGTGGTGTGTCCTTTGTCCCTGTGATAGGTGCAGTACAGGTTTTGGTTCCTCCGGGACGGGTCGCCTCCCATTTTGTTTGGCCATCTGAAAAATGACTCGTTCTTGATCCGCTCCAAGATTTTGTGTACGGGTTCTTTAAACGCCACATTAACCCCTTCAATTTGCACCTCTGGTTCCTGCATTCTGAAGTCTTTTTTGGGCCTTGCCGGCACAACGCCTTGCCGAGGCTTCCCAATTAATGGGGCTTTCCCCCTGCTCTGCAACCGGTCGTCTTCTAAGCGTTTGTATTCCTCTATGCGTCTCATCAGCTGCCTCATGTTCTCGGGGGGTCTTCTTGTCAACGACTCCCGTAATTCAGAGTCTTCGGGGAGCCCTATCCTGAAGGTGCTTGCCGCAATTTTCTCATTCCCTCCACCAATCTCGTTGTAGAGCTCCCAGTATCGGCTGGCATAACTCCGAAGGGTTTCTCCCTCCCTCATCTTCATGGAAAGTAGCGCGTCAACCGGCTGTTGCACTCGGCTGCATGTCACGAATCTACTGCCGAACTCTTGAATCAACTCGGCAAAGCTGCGTATGGAACCTTTCCGTAACCCATTGAACCATCTCAGGGCTGTTGAGCCGAGACTAGAGGGAAATACTTTACACATCAGCGCATCATTGCGTGCATGCAAAGACATCATGTGAATGTAATGACTGACATGCTCCACGGGGTCTGTCTTGCCCTCATAGGAATTGAATGGCGGGCGCGTGAATCTGCTCGGCATTGGGGCCCGTTCAATCTCATCGGAAAACGGTGACCGAGCGGCCAATCGTAAGGCTCGGCTCATGGCGTCCATGGCGGCGTTGTGGTGCAGCTGTTCCTCTGGCGATTCTGACCCTTGGTCATCGTGTCCACGCGACCGTGACCGGTTCCTCCGACGATGTCTCTCCCGGGAGTGTCGGCGTGACTCATGAGAGCGTGAGCGGTCTCGGTGGCGGTGCGCATTAGATCGGCTGGAACCTTCCTCGCCCTGATTTCTCCTTTGCTGGGAGTTGCGGTCCCTCTCCTGGCGCTGATTCCGTGCGTCCAGCTCCAAATCCATTACCAACCTGCGCAACCGCTCCAGCTCTCGGTCTCTATCGTCATGCTGCTGATGTGCCGAGACGCCGGAAACCATTCTGTGTGTCTGGTCCGACCCTTCCTCTCCTCTGGGTTGATGTCTATCCTCCTGCCGTTTCTGCCTTCTCTCCCTCCACGTCGATCCCCGAGAAGATCCTGCCGAATTGCTCGGTACACGCTCTCCCGAACGCTCTTCAGACATTTCCCTTGTTTGAGTCTCGGTTGAACCACAGCTTCGTAGGAGGGCCCCACGGTGGGCGCCAATTGTAGGCTCCGGAAGTGAGGCTGTTGGGCCTGGATACACTTGGGCTAACAATTTATTTGTAAAGTGGGTTTTAGGATTTCCTACTAAGGGTCGTTCTCGGCAGAGAGACTCAATACAATATTCACTCTCCTCTCCTTTTTTCTGAACCCCTTTCTCTCCCCAAACTCTTGCTATTTATAGCCAAGGTTAGTGGAGGGATTATGATTGCAGCTGCCAATAGTGCTATTGAAGGTCCAATATCGTTTGCTTTAAGTGGGTGTTTAGGTGAAGGTGGGTTGCAGTAATTGTGGCCTGGGAACTTGGTTCCAGCCTAGTCAATTGTGCTCGGCATTGGGGTTCCCCGACCATTTCGTGACCTCCCTGGACGGGATTTATGAGCTCGTTAAGAAATACTCATGCCGAGCACCTCCCAGGATCCGTGACCCGAACTCCGCCCCTGCACGAAGGCAGTTTCAAGGACTTCGGGCAATTGGGACGCTACGTTGGGCTTGGGTCCAGGGCCCATACAAGTCTAGGGATCCTGGTACCGTACAGTAGCTATAGGTGTGGAACTCGAGCTCCATGAACTCGAGTTCCATGCAAATTATTATTATTATTATTTTTTTTTTTTATAGTTTGATAGGCATAACTTGAGTTTAAACCCATCGTTCAAAATAGGGACATATGCCTAAATAGTTTCAAAATATGGACATAATGCTAAATTTTTAAAAAAATAAGGGCAAAATGCTAGAATCCCCCCAAAACCTGACCATCTGAAAAGGTTATTAATAAATGAAATGCACTGTTCCGTTAGCTTGCATCTCTCTCCCATTTGTCTATAGATGCGGTTCGAAGCAAGGAGTTGACAATTGATGGAAATTATAAGATATTAAGATTTTTTTTTTTTCTTTTGAAAACAAGATATTAAGATATTTAACTTAAAACCAAATTATATAGGAGGTTTCTCTGTCGCTAGGAAAGTGGGTAATTCCTCTTTTCTTAGGCTGTAGAACTGGTTATCCGTTCTAGTAAGGAGAATGGTCCCTCGGGTAATCATTTTTACTGGTAGGTTTGTGAGTGTTGTGTCTTTCAAGGGGTTTGTGGGTTTATCTGAGTTTATTCTTTCTTGGGGTTGAGGAAACATTGAGAGGTTAGTCTGCTCGGGTTGTTCTTTGGAAGGGTTGACAAAGCGATGGGGCAAGATGTCCTTGAATGACAGAGAAGGGGGGAGAGCTTGTTTGTCTAAAGAACTGGGTTCTAATGAGTTTATCATTGCAGCGAAATTTCAAACAAAAAGGGCTTTGAGTAGAGATGCAATAGTCTGAACTTTCAGTCCTTTTTGGCGGTGTCGTAATGGATTCAAAGTGAGGAGTGCAAGGGATCATATACTTCTGTTTGTGTTGGATAATGAGGAAGAGGTGGACAAAATCCTGCATGGTGAGCCATGGAGTTTTGACAGACACCTTGTCATCCTTCAACGGTATGATATGGATACACCTGTAATCGAGCTGCCATTTGATTACGTATCTATTTGGGTACAAGTTCATGGTATCCTGGCACGATTCTTGAACAGAGAAGTTGCAGAAAAATTATGTGAAGTGGTGGGTGAGGTAGATCAGTCTCCAAAGACCTCAAAAATGGAAGGAGGTAACTTTATTCGTGTTCGAGTGAAGGTTGATGTAAATTTGCCTCTCCATTGAGGGCGTGTATTTTCTATCGAAGGTAGTAAAGAAGGTTGGGTTTCTTTCAAATATGAACGCCTTCCTAACATTTGTTATTAGTGTGGGTGCCTTAATCATGTAGATAGAGATTGTGAACTCTAGATTGAAAGTGAAGGTTCTCTGAAGGTCGAGGAGTAGGAGTATGGACCCTAGATTCGAGCCTCCTCTACTGTGTTGAGAAAGAGTCTGGTGGTGGTAGTTCCTGGGAACTATGTGGCAAAGAAAAATGCAGCCATTTTAGTCAGGGGGGAGGGGGGAAGAAGTCAAGTCCACTATACATGGCCAACACGGAGGTTGAATCGGAGGGAGGGCAATCAGCCAATATGGATAGCACAGGTCTAGGACGGATATCACAAAAAATTTAATGCCCATAAAATCAATTTCGTTGAAACCAACACCCGTTGGAGAAGAGAGTTGTACGTTACAAAAAGAGGTGTTAAATAATCAATTTTTTGAAATTGATAGGGAGTTAAGGAGGAGTGAAAATTTGGGAGGCGGGAATTATGAGGAGGATAATATTCTATATAAAGGAGGAGACATCAATTTTCCTTTAATTAAGGAAAACGTGGTTGACTTAATTAAGGAGTGTGTGATAGAGGCACATGATGGGGGGTATGCCATGACTTATCACAAAATATCTTCAGGGGCACCCAATAACACGCCTGGCAATGCAGAGGCAGAATTAAAACCAACGCAGAAAATAGCTTCTTGGAAGAGAGTTATCAAGTCAGATGCTGAAGGGAGTTCATCAGTCAGAGTACCTTCTTCCCAAAAACGTTCCTCAACAGAATTGGACCTAGGTGACTTACCACTCACAAAAAAAAGGTTAGCATCTTACTCTGGGATTAATAATGATATATTGGCGGCAGCTGCATCCCAGCGCCGCCAAGAGCAATGAATCTCTTGTGCTGGAATTGTTGGGGGCTTGGGAACCCTTAGACAAAACAAGAGCTTGGAGATATGATCCGGGCACAAGATCCCTCAATCGTGTTCTTAGCCGAAACATGGTTGGATAAAGCAAGGCTAGAGGATATTCGGGTACGTTTTAAGTTTGGTGGTCTAATCGAAGTATGTAGAGAGGGGTGGGGTGGTGGAATTGTTGTATTCTAGAAAAAGGATTTTGATTATTCTTTGGATACTTTTTCTTTGAATCATATAAACGGGTTTATTAATAAGGGAAAAGAAAATGAATGGCACTTCATGGGATTTTATGGTGAGCCAGATACAAATAATCACCATTTATCTTGGTCATGCTTGAGAAATTTGAAAGCCAGAAATTCGGTCCCTAGGCTTTGTGCGGGGGACTTCAATGAGATTGTCAGAAGTCATGAGAAGTTGGGTGGTAGGTTGCGGCCAGAGAGACAAATGCAAGAGTTCAGAGATGCTTTGGATGAATGTGGTTTTCGGGATTTAGGTTACGAAGGTGGTAAGTTCACTTGGTGGAATGGGCAAGGTGATGGATTTTCGGTGTGGGAAAGATTGGACAGAGCGGTAGCAACAATGGATTGGCTAGCTCTTTTCCCGGCTACCAAAGTAGTTAACATGGATTGTGGGTCATCTGATCATAAACCGGTTGCTATCTATCCTAACGGTATCCTAAAAATTAGCCACAAACCTTGGAGGTTTGAGCATATGTGGCTTGAGGAGGCAGGTTGTAGGGTCACAGTTGAGGATGCGTGGAGCCAAGAATTCTCAGGTCAGCCCATGAATCGGGTTGAACAAAAAATTATGTGTTGTCAAAAGAAACTGAGGTGGTGGAGCTCGATGGCAGTGGGGAATATCACAAGGTTGTTGAAGGAAAAAAAACAACTCCGGAAAGCTAAAGAAGCTGCTATGAGAGGCAGTAGTGTGGTCCGAATTTCAGAATTAAAAGAGGAAATAAATGGGCTGTTAAGAAAGGAGGAAAAAATGTGGAAGCAAAGGTCTCGCGCTCTATGGCTTCATGAGGGCAACAGTAACACTCGGTACTTCCATAGTAGAGCCACACATAGATATCGAAGAAATAAAATTGATAGTCTTGAGAATGCAGCGGGGGAATTAAGTACTGATGAGAAGGAGATTGCAAGCATTTTGGTTGCTTATTATCAAAATTTATTTGATTCATCACACCCAACGCATATTGAGGAAGCATTGGCTGCCACTCCAAGTTTGGTTACTGAAGAGATGAATGAAAAGTTGATAGCTACCTTTTTGAGGTCAGAAGTTGATATTGCTTTGAAGCAAATGGAGCCACTAAAAGCCCCGGGGCCGGATGGCATGCCACCCCTATTTTATCAACAATTTTGGCCTACCATTGGTGAGGAAGTTTCTGATGTTGTACTAGAGTGCCTTAATTCAGGTTCTATTTCCCCATCCTTAAATCTAACTTTTATTACATTGATTCCAAAGGTTAAAAGTCCCACTAAAGTCTCTAAATACCATCCCATTGCTTTGTGTAATATTCTCTATAAGCTTATATCAAAAGTGTTAGCAAATAGGCTTAAGAAAATATTACCTAATTTAATCTCTGAATCTCAAAGTGCTTTTTAGCCTAGCAAAGCTATTTCAGATAATATTTTGGTGGCTTTTTAGCCTAGAAATATCTTGGTCTTCCAGCGGTGGTAGGTAGAAATAAAAAAGCAAGTCTGATTTATATCAGGGAGAGAGTTTGGAGTAAACTTCAAGGATGGAAAGAAAAATTTTTGTCGCAAGCAGGTAGGGAGATTTTACTAAAAGTCGTGGTTCAAACTATTCCAACTTTCACCATATGCTGTTTTAAATTGCCAATGGGGCTATGTAATGAGATTGAATCTTTGATTAGGAAATTTTTTTGGGGCCAAAAAGGTGAGCAAAGAAAAATCCATTGGAAAAAATGGGAAACTCTTTGCAAACCAAAAACAAAGGGAAGGCTGGGTTTTAAGGATTTGGTGAAATTTAATGAAGTGCTCCTTGCAAAACAGGTGTGGAGGCTGCTGCACGATCACAATTCTTTGTTCTTTCGGGTGTTCAAGGCAAAGTACTTCCCAACAAGGTCTGTTTTTTATGCAAAATCATCTGTGGGGTCATATGTGTGGCAAAGCATACTCAAAGCTAGGAAAGTGGTGGCTGCTGGTATGTTATAGAGGGTTGGGAGTGGCAAGAGTATCCGTATTTATGATGAAAATTGGCTTCTAGGTGGTGCCTCTCCAAGGATATTGTCTCCACAAGTTAATGAGTTAGAAAATTCTACGGTGGCATGCTTGATAGATCCCACGTCAAGAGGATGGAACAACCTTCTGATTGATCAATATTTTTTGCCTTTTGAAGCTCAGTGTATTAAAGCAATCCCATTATGTGCATCGAGGCAAGAAGACTATCAGACTTGGTCTCGCACCAGGGGAGGGGAGTATTCAATAAAAACTGGATACCAACTGTTATGTGAGGAAGATAATGCAGTGGTAGCATCCAGTTCAGATGTAACAGCAATAAGGAAATTTTGGTCTCAGATTTGGAAGCTTAAAGTGCCCCACAAGGTTAGAACTTTTCTCTGGAAGGCATGCTTTGATGCTCTACCTACTTTACAAAATCTGAAAAAATAAAAATAAAAAATCTGGAGGTTACGGATTGTAGCTTCTGCTCAAGTGCCTAAGAGACAACATTACATGCTCTTTTGGGGGTGTTCAGCACTTCGACAAGTGTGGGATTCAGGCTTTAGCTGGGTCACAAAAGATTACCTACGAGTTCACAAGTTCGTGGATGTAATGGAGGTGGTGGGACAGCATTCACAAAGGCTTGACTTATTTGCCACGGTGGCCTGGTTCGTGTGGTGTCGTAGAAATAAATTGAGAAGGAAGGAATGTTTCATACCTGATACAAAAGTTTTTGAACACACAAGAGCTTATTTATTGGAGTTTCAAAACCGGCCTCAGTCCGTATCTGTTGCAGCAAGTCCTCAGGTAAAAGAGACAAAGTGGCTTCCTCCATCCTGTGTTCGGATTAAAACTAATTATGATGGGGCTACCTTTGGTGATTCAGGTGAGGCTAGGATTTGGGTGGTTGTAAGGTTGGATAGTGGCGAAGTGTTAGCAGCTCTCTCAGAGAAAATTGCCTTACCATCTTCAATAGTTGTGCTGGAGGCTCTAGCAGCACGGCGGGCTGCTCAATTCGTGGTTGAACTTGGCTTACATCAGTCCATTTTTTAAGGAGATTCAGAGCTGGTCTACAAGGCCCTCATTTCGGATTCCTCTCCTCGGTCTAGTATTGACCATATTATTAAAGACACTTTGTCTATTGCAAGCTCCCTAAGAACTTACTCCTTCTCTCATACTAGAAAGCGAGGCAACTTTATGGCTTATGCCTTAGCTAGGAGAGCTAGGTCTTCTTTTCCTTTGTTAGTTTGGATGGAGGATGTTCCGCCAGACATTTTTCGTTTTGTAGCATCTGACTTTCCTTAGTCTTATTTAAATAAAAGATCGGTCTTGTTTCTCAAAAAAAAAAAAAAATTGATATTTAAGTCCTAGCAGCTGTTCACATATTATTGTCCTGGTTTGTCGGAAATTTGCATCCATATAATAATGGGATATAGTTCAATGAGCTTTAAGACATACTAGCCTCTAGCCTCATTATATGTGCACGAGGCTTTTTTTTTTTAGGTTTAATGTTATAATTTTTCGCTCATTCCAATTTAAGATTTACATATTTAATATTAAATATTTGCAAACTACTAATGCAAACAGGAGTTTAATAAGGGATTTAATGTTATAATAGTTTTTTTTCTTATGTATTCCACAACGTTGGGAAGGGGAAGAGAATAACAAATGAAAGGTGAAGTGTTTTTTCTCCTAGGACGTTGCAATTGGTTCCTGAGTGGTTTTTTTTTTTTTTTTTCTTTTCTTTTCTTTTTATGGGACGTGAACAAGGATGGAGGCATAGTTGGACCAAGGGGGCAATGGCCCCCTCTTAAAAATAAAAAATAAAATAAAATAAATACTAGTATTATATGTGCACTAATTTTAACAATTTTGTTCTATAAAATTACACTTTGCCACCCTTAACAATATTATTGATTCTTTTACAAGTAATGCTATAGCCACAAAAAATTTTACAACATTTTTACAAACTACTGGGGTAGTAAATTCTTATTGGTTCGCATTTAAGCCTACCACTTACATCACTTTTTAACTTACCAATAACCACTCACTACATTAGCAATTTGTAGAAAACGTTTGTAGCTCTAGCATTTTTCACCTTTTAAAAGCAATAAAAAAATATAAAAAAAACTTGATCTAAAATCTAAAATAAAATATACAAGCCCAAAAAAATTAGCCCAACAACAAAATTACCAATAGAAAAGCTAAAAACAATTAAGCCTAGTAATTTGTAAAAAAAGTTTGTAGCTCTAGCATTTTTCTCCTTTTAAAGGCCGTAAAAAAACTTGATCTAAAATCTAAAACAAAAAATATAAGCCCAAAAATATTAGCCCAACAACAAAATTATCAATAGAAAAGCTAAAAATAATTAAGCTTAATCAACCAATTTTACCCAAAAAACAGCCTGATCCTTTAAAAAAGTTTAAATGAAATAATTTTGTCCTTACTTAGAAGCAAGGCAAACATCAAAAACACACAAAAATAAATAAATAAAACCCCTTAACAGTTAAGCAACAAAGTCAATAGTCAAAGCTCTACACGTAGCCAACAGCAAAGTCACCCCCCTGAAATTCCAAGTCCTAGCTCCGTCCCTGGACGTGGGGTATTTTTTTTATAGAACATAGGATCAGTGGCGGAGCCAGAAAATTTTCTCAATGGGGACCAAGTCAAATGTATCATTGTATTCTAGTAGCTTTAACTCTCTCTCTATATATATATGTGTGTGTGTGTGTGTGTGTGTGTGTGTGTGTGAGACTTTATTTTTGGAAAACAACAAAAATATTTTGCTAAAGAGATTTACTTATATATTTTTATTAACTTATATTTTAAATGCTCCTAAAATTAATGACTTATATATGACAAAAAAAAAATCAATATTAAAAGGAAAATAAATGAGACAACAATAAATTAAAGAGCATTTATACTTTCTTAAAAAAATAAAAGGGGACCATCACCTAAAATTTACTCAACATTTAAAAATTTAAAAATTAAATAAAGGGGGAGAGGGCATTTTTGGAAAATCTAGGGGGGCCATGCCCTTCCTAGGCCCCCTTCCTCCGCCAATGTTCCTATGTAAATAAGGAATGTGAGAAGAGTAAAAGAAGTCTTTATAGGTGTAAAGTAAACCCTAAGCCCACCCTAAAAAGAATACTTAACTTCCAAGGTAGATTAAGTTCTATAAAACCAACTTCAACCTATAGTTATACCTATAGTGAATGCTCGAAAATGTGTTAAAAACACGAGCTGTTTAAACTCCTAAATTAAAAATTACGGCTCGATAGATTTTACTCCAACTTATACTAAGTGCGGAATAGAGTAAATGCGAGCGGATAAACAAACAAACTACTCTAAACCATAAACAATATAACACAGCAATAATATAAAAGCTAAAAGAGTAGGGAAGAAAAATGCAAACACAAAATAACATGCCGATGTGTTATCGAAGAGAAAACCGAAGTACTCGGCATAAAACCACTCCGCCACCCTTCAAGCGGTAATCGATTCACTAGAAAATTAGTTGGGATACATGGGTTAGCAAGAGGCCTTCCAAGCCTAATCTACCTGATGCACCTAAGCCCTCCAAGCTCCTACTCCAACAAGGCTTCTTGAAACCGTGTCTTGTTTAGCTCTCCGGATTCCGCAATACGCTCGATTGCATCTGCCAAAGCCTGGCTTCTTCCAATGCTTCCCAGCAGCACCAAAACCTCACTTAACACTCTGAAAGGGTATGGTAAGTGTTTGGGCTATCAACCTCTCAATGGTATGGAAATGGAGAGGTAGGAGTTGAGGAAAATCCACAAGCAATTGTGTAAAGAATTATGGGAATAACAATCTCTAACTCTCAAGATTTGTGGCTAGGGTTTTCTATCAGAAGCACTCCTCAACATCTATGAGTAATGTGGGTATAAATAGTGTAGGTACAGAAAGTGTGTATCAGAAATAACAGTCTGGCAAAACAGAATGTTTTGCGGGTGTCTCGCGGGAAGGCCTTACCCGCGAGATACTTGCGAAAACCAGCTGTCTCCATCCTATCCTAACTCTTCGCATTCTAGTCATGTGCAAGGCACATGCAATCACTTTACAATCTCCCCCTTTGGCTATTCCGTGACAAAACCCCTAAAACAGACTCTAGACTTAAACGTGAGTTTGGGAACAGTGGCAAAACTCACTCACACCTAATTTAGAAGCTGTGAAGCACTTGCACGTATATACCTGTAACCTGAAACACTTGCACACAAACAAAACTTTCATTAAGCTTATGACAAGTTGAATACATGGTACATATATGAGCAAGTAAAGTGCGATCAAGTTTGTAAACACTATATAACATGTAAGCATATCTTGATCAAACAAGATCAGTCATTAAAGAATGACTACAATGAACATTTAGCAAGTAAATGCTCATCCGGACATGCAATGCAATAAAGACCAATCACAATGATTAATTGCATGTCCAACACACAACCAATGCAAAATACATGAAGTATTTGCATCTAGGATACAAAATCCTACTAGGGTACAAGTGTGAGGTACTTAAGACATATTAGCAATATCTTAAAAGTACAAAAAAAAAAATGCTACAAAGCATTGAGATAAACACAAGTACAGAATATTAAACTGAAATTAAAAACAGAGTACTAAAGCTTAAAGAAAAGTAATAAAAACAACTATCCAAGAGTTATAAACACTAAAACAGTTTAAAACAAACAAAAGCAATGCTAAACCGCCTGAATGAACCAATGCATCTAAGGTCTAAGCTATGCTCCCCCTCAACTGTGCAAGCTCCCCCAGCTCCCCCTCAAAATTTTCTCCCCATTTTTGATTGGAATGGCCAAAGAGGCTAGAATTGATTTGACTCTGAATCGAATCCTTGTGCCATCGACATGTCATCAATCTGTAAGGATAATGCAGTAATCTGACCTTGGATGTATGCAAATTGGTCCGCGATGTGCTGCACATGGGAGTCTAGCATAGTATACATCTACTCTATTCTAGCAAGGAGGCAATCAAGTCATCGGGTCCCTGTGCTAGTGCTGAAGATGATGGCTGAGCAGAAGTCTCTGGTGCAGAGGTGAATCGCTCAATCTCCTCCTTTGTATCTCCACCCTTTTCCTCAACACGATCTCGTGGTATTGAAGACACACCTGTTTTGGAGCCTTTGATGTGAGCTGTGCTCCGAGTCATTATGTGTGCACCAATAGGATAGTCTCTTTGTACCACAGTGAGACCACTCGGAAGTTTGAGCCTTGTCTTTGCAATGAGGCCCATAATAAGAGAGGGGAATGGCATGATTGTTCTGGAGTTCTGCTTCTCAATGCTCTTGTCAAGAGGTGGAAGATGTGTCCACAAATATCAATCTCCTTGTGAGTAAAGAGATCATACAAGAAGATTGTCCTTGGAGCGGACAACGTCGTCAAGTTGGTGATCGGATACAGATTATGAATCATCACATAAGCTAAAGTCCTCATCTCCGGACTAAACGTAATTGTGTTCATGGAGGACTTCTTAAGTGTACCACCAAGAATTGTCACCATCTCCTCAATGGATTCCAAGCAATCATCATATTGAACTGTGATTGGCTGTGGGGGAGGACGAACTTCCAAAAACTCTTGAATGCTTTCCCTTGTGATGACAAATTCTTTGTGTCTCACTCAGCAATTAATGTGGTCTCCATCCACATTAGCATTTGAGAAGAATTCTTTGATGATTTTCGAGTACACAACTCTAGTCGGATTCAGCAGCTTCGTCCACGTCCTTTCTTTGAACACTTTAGGTATGCAAGTGTCCTCAAGGGTATCCAATTTCACGACCCTTTCCATGATAATCGTGGCTCTTTTGTAGCAGTCATTGTAAGCCAAATCTGCCTCAACAGACTTGAAATTGTCAGAATCCGTGTGAGCACACTTGGAGGATTTCTTGGTTGCTAAATGTTTGGTTGGAGACATCTGCACATGTACACAGAGAACAGAAAAGGAAAACATGTGCAAAAACACAAAAAACAGAATACAAACATGATTAGTTTCATGTTAGTCCAAAACATAAGTATAAAAACTTAAAACAGAACATAACAAAGTTAAAACAACATGCTATAAGTGCTAAACTGTGTAAACATGAGAAAACTACAAGAAAAATAGCAACTATGCATGTGTGTGCATGTGTGTGCAGGAGGTGATACATAGTGTGTGCTTAGTGAGTGCCTAGTGTGTGCATGGCATGGCATTGAGGCACAAAATGGGAAAAGTGTGTAAAACACACACCCATTGACCAAAACATGTCAAACATGTTCAATCAAGAGTAAACCCAAGCAATGGAACTCATTTGAGTCCAATTCAACACAAAAATGCCACTTGAGCATTTTGTCAAACACTTAGCATGCAACACTACACTACATGAATGGACAATGCATGAACACATGTAAAAATGTCTTAATACATGATTAAAATGCCACAAGGGGCCAACACAGATACACACAAACCAAATGGGATACAACCCAATCAAAATTTTGGAAAAAAAATTTGCTGAAAATCAAGAATCCCAACTTTTTTTCGAAAAAATCCCCAATTTTAAAACCTAAGTTAATTTCTGTAAAATCTAGGTGGAAAAGATGAAAAAAATGTTAAGAACATACCTTTGAGATTGATTTTGCAAATATTTGCTTGAAAGTTATGGGGTTTTGAGGAAGAAACAGTTTTGGGTTGAGTGGGGTTCGAGAGAGGCAAGGCGAGGGAAAATAGAGAGTATTTGAAAAACTGTCACATCTGTCTTATAAAACTGAAAACACGTGTTTTTTGCGGGTTAGGCAGTCGTGAAATTAGTCGCGAAAAACACCACTGAAGCATAGAAGCTTTCGCGAGAAGATTTTAGTCACGAAACAATTGCGAGACAGTCGCGATAGCCTTTGTATGAAACTTGTGTTTTTCCAATTTTTGCCTAAAAATCATTTCACGAGAAGGGTTTAGTCGCGAAATAGTCACGAGGCAGTCGCGATACTCTCTGTATGAAATTTGAAATTTTTTAGAATTCCCTTAAACATTTTTCGCGAGAAGCTCTAAGTCGCGAGCTTCTCGCGAAACTGCCTCTGTACCAGTTTTTGAAGAAAAACACAAAAAGGCATTTTAAACAAAAACTTAAAAACACAAAAGTATAAAATCACTTTCAAAAACATATAAAATATTCAAAAATATTTTTGGGTTTGATCAATAAGTAATTGAGTATACACATCACATTTGAACATGTACAATCACACAAATGAGATAAACGTTATTTGAACAAAGTCTTGTGTGTTGTGGGTGAGTATCAAATGCGGAATAGTCCTTAGACTAGAGTGAAGCTTCAATGATTAATTCAATCAAGTCATACACAACTGGTACTAAATCAAGTGGTTTATCTCAATTATAGAAATAAACATATATGACCTCCCACAAGAAAATGATTACAAATCTTAGAAGTTTTTCATTTGGCTTCTGCACAAATCATAACATTTGATCTTTTTGAACAATACATCTCATTTTTGAGATCGGTGCTTGAAATTTTTGATATTTCAACATTGAGAGTTAGCCTTTGGCTTTTTGAGCACCATACATTTCAATTTTAAAATGTCGCTTTCCCTTTTTCCTAGTCAAATACTAGTATGTGCGACGACTTTTGCAGCTCAGAATCTCTTTTTCATTTTGAGATTTACATTTGGAGAGCTCTATTGCAAAAACATAAAAATAAAGGTGGGAAGATATATAGGCACAAGTCTATGCAAGTATCAAGACCATCAAGACTATTGATCAATCATTCATGACAAGCTTGAAGATCTATTTACAACAATCACACATAGTTTTCAAGATTTCTCCCACACAGATAAATGTGCATACATAACAAGCTAAGCTCGTAAATGCACTAGCTATTAGTACGAAGGTACTAGGCCAAACTCACATGTGATATACACAACACAAGTGATCAAACTTTTTGAAGATTTTTCAATTTTTATGAGTTTTTGAATTTTTGAACACACTCAAAAACAGAACAAGTAAAATCAACAAATCAACAAGTACAAAACAAAACTTGTAAAAGAAACATGCTATAAACCGGAAGCAATGACACAAAATGAATTATGCATGTCATGATGCATGAACCTATGACCCTAAACATTGGAAGTATTGATGCATGGACATAGAGAGTGATCATGCATAAGTACCCTTCTTCACCCACTCTTTACGAGTATGTTAGGTGAGAGCCTTAGATGGCGGGGTACGACCAACATAACTTTCAAACCTCAGAGTGAAGCTAGCAAGGCACAGCGATATGTTTTTCAACATCTCCATAACGTCTCCTATGAGACATCCCTCACTATCTCCCTTAGCTTGTGCTCCCTTTGGTCTTTTCTTTGAACTTTCTTGACCACACATATAATCAGCCTTCTTGAGTGCATGAAGCTTGAAACAGTTAGGCCTGGTATGCCCTTATGCGCCACAATGATGACACAGATGCTTTACTTGAGGCCCCCTTTGATTTCTAGGTAATGACTTCCCTTTTTCAGTTGGCTTTGCACCAATGGTTCTCTTTACAACAGCAGGGGTCTCAGTCTCAAGCTTCACTTCTTTAAGTTTCTCAATATTCTTGGCTGAAACAAACTTCACTTCCTTCTTGGGTTCGCTACTCAATCTTCCTTCTCCGGTATAGCCCAAACCGGTCTTATCATGTGAATATTTTTTAGAGGACAACACATTGTCAAGTTTCTTGGTAGAGATGCGCTCAACCTTGACATTAGCTTGGATAATTTCAAGTTCAAGAAACTTGATCTTAGAGTAAGCTTCAACCAACTCTGCCTTGAGTCTTTCCACTTCACACTTTAATTCCTTGTGTTGCACAAGTATACACCTATACTCTTCTTCAACCTTTTTCATCTTTTTCACAGCAAGATTCGCAACTTTGGCATATTTGCCACAATCTTCCAGCAAAGAATCATATGCTTCTTGTAAGTTGATTTCCCCTTCATTTTGGCACACGTCTTCATCTTCCGATTCTTCAATTTCCTCATCCTCGGAAAGATCACCAAGTTCATCAACCAAATTGCTCAAATCATTCTTAGAATCAACGGAGGCAATTGTCATGAATGCTCTATAGTTTCCTTCACTATCACATTCTCCTTCCATGTCTGAATTTGAGCTGTCAGAATCACTAAGGGTAGTGGCAAACACTTTGCCCTTCCCTCTCAAATAGTTAGGACACTCCTTCTTGAGATGTCCATGGCCATTACATTCGTAACACACAATTCCTTGAGGGGATTGAAATTCCTTCCCATCTTTCTACTTAAACTCCTTCCTATCACCCTTGGAGGATGAAAACTTTCCTTTGCTGAATGACTTCCCACTGTTTTTCATCTTTAGAAATTTTCGGAAGTTCTTTGCAAGGAATGCTACCTCCTTCTCCACATCATCTTCTTTGGAGGAGTCATCCATTTTCTCGGTGATGGTTTTGAGAGCAAGAGATTTGCTCGACTTATGAGAAGACAATCCCAGCTCATATGTTTGGAGAGATCCAATGAGCTCTTGGATTTTGATCTCATCCAAATCTTTACTTTCCTCTATAGTTATGACTTTTGCTCGGAAGCTCTCTGGTAAGGACCTAAAAATCTTTCTCACCACCTTAGCATCCTCAATCTTCTCTCCAAGATTGAGCTTAGCAATACGACTCATCGTCACCCATCTTGAGCTCTTCAAATCTGGTGGTAAGCATCTGGAGCTTTATGTCCTTAACTTTCTTGGTACCCTCATAGGTAGTCTCAAGAATTGTCCAAGCTTCCTTGGCAGTCCCCACATGTGATATCCTATGAAACTCATCAGTAGATACACCACAAAATATAGCGTTAATAGCCTTACTGTTTGCATTTGCCAATGCAAGAGCTGCCTTGTCCCATTCGGACTTGGCTGTCGTGGGTTGAACATACCCATTCCCAACAGAGTCCCATACTGACTCATCTATAGCACACAGGAAAGCCCTCATACTGACCTTCCAAAAGGCATAATTGCTCCCATCAAAGAATGGTGGGGCATTGAGTGATTGTGGCTGGTCCATCACAAAAGGGTCAAGGATCACACTCAGGTAATAAAACCACAGCGAGTGTACCTGCTCTGATACCAATTGAATGCTCGAAAATGTGTTAAAAATACAAAAGCTGTTTAGACCCCCAAATTAAAAATTATGGCTCAATAGATTTTACTCTAACTTATACTAAGTACGGAATAGAGTAAATGCGAGCGGATAAACAAACAAACTACTCTAAGCCATAAACAATATAACACAGCAGTAATATGAAAGCTAAAAGAGTAGGGAAGAAGAATGCAAACACAAGATAACACACCGATGTGTTATTGAAGAGAAAACCGAAGTACTCGGTGTAAAACCTCTCCGTCGCCCTCCAAGTGGTAATCGATCCACTAGACAATCAGTTGGGATACATGGGTTAGTAAAAGACCCTCCAAGCCTAATCTACTCGATGCCCTTAAGCCCTCCAAGCTCCTACTCCAACAAGGCTTCTCGGAACCGTGTCTTATCTAGCTCTCCGGATCCCGCAATACGCCCGATTGCATCCACCAAAGCCTGGCTTCTTCCAATGCTTCCCAGCAATACCAAAACCTCACTGAACACTCTGAAAGAGTGTGGTAAGTGTTTGGACTATTTACCTCTTAATGGTATGAAAATGGAGAGGTAGGAATTGAGGAAAATCCCCAAGTAATTGTATGGAGAATTATGGGTATAACAATCTCTAACTCTCAAGGTTTGTGACTAGGGTTTTCTCTCAGAAGCACTCCTCAACATCTATGGGTAATGTGAGTATAAATAGTGTAGGTACAGAAAGTGTATATCAAAAATGACAGTCTGGCAAAACAGAATGTTTTGTGGGTGTCTTGCGGGAAGGCCTTACCCGCGAGATACACGCGAAAACCAACTGTCTCCATCCTGTCCTGACTCTTCGCATTCCAGTCATGTGTAGGGCACATGCATCACTTCGTGGGATGCTTACTCGTGAGATACCCATGAAAACACTTCAGTCTTCAATGCCTTGAGTCTTCACACTCTCTCTCTCTCACACACAACCCTTACAAATAAATCCCACATGAAATACAGGGTACAAAAGATTGAACATAATTACAATCAAATTTGGCACGAAATAAAAGCCAACAAAACACATAGTTGTAAATTACAACTTTACATATAGATTAAGTTATCAAAAGTATGTGAACTTTACCAGAATTATAGAAGTTTTATATTCATACTGTGGCCCATATACTTGAGGGCATTGAGAAAGTACGCATTAAGTGCTATAGTTGTAGTTGTTAACATAATAAATGAAAAAACATTTATACTTAAAAAAAAAAAAAAAAAAATGAAGGGAGTCATCACCTAAAATTTACTTAATATTTAAAATTTTTAACATTAAATAAAGGGGGAGAGGAATCCGGGGGGGCCTCCCCTAACCCCCCCCCCCCCCCCCCCCTCCCTCCGCCTACGCATAGGATAAATTTTATTTTTTTTTTTTCATTTTCTTGATAGGAATATGGGGTAGGATTTTTTTCTTGATAGAACATGAGGGTAGTGGGAAGTTAATTTTTTTTTTTTTTTTTTTTGGTAATAAATGTTGGGTAGGAACTTTATATCTATCTACTATCGAGAGAGAATTTGTTACTAGGTAGATTTTTTGTTTATAATTTTTGTCGATTTACGGTTTTAACATCATTTCTCTTTTTTAGGAATAAGGATAAGTTAATTAAATTATGGCTATTTTTGGAAATCCAAATGACAATAACTAACTTTCTGGATCCTCTTAATATATAGAGATAATCAATGAATTCCTCGCAAAATTGCTAGTTCTACCTGACAAGTATGTTCCTTGAATAGAAAGTTGTATCATTCCATTTTTGTCTAATTGCATTTCCTCTTTTTGTAAATGAGATGCCATTCAATTATATGAGGGCATCGATTAATAATAGAAACATCTCTTTAGTTCTTTTGAGTTTTCTCTATTTGTGCTTGTATTTTGTCACGTTGTCTCAAAAGATGTCCACCCACTTATGAAGGTGGATCAAATGAGTAGAACTTGAAGTCCATCCTCATGTGAGAGTAAGATGAACATTGCCGATAAATCCAATAATTTTTTATTTTTTATTTATATTTTTTTAAAGGGGGTAAGAAATGTTTTATTTTTTTATTTGATGAATAATGATGACGATATGATAGAGAAAAAAATAATGTTATATTTATTCATTATTAAATTATTACAAAAGTCAAATAAAATGATGAATTTTGCAAAGTGTATGAACTATTATGGCATAGACGTTGAATGCTCAAGAGCACTAATTGGATGCATATATTCTAATATTTATATCTGATAAAATACTCAATAATGTCGACTACCTGAAACTATTTCAACCTCTCAGGCAACAACTAAGACTGTGGTTGTAAAAATCGCAATTTGGACCGTAGAATTGCATGATTTTACAATCTCACCTCACCAAAACGTTTAGGATTGCACTAGGATCATAAAAATTGTAGGATCGTGTAGGATAGGATTGTATGGGATCCTACCAATTCTACCAAAACATAAAATTTTGGGTTTTTATTTTTTTTATTTTTTTTATGGGATAAATTTTTTGTTTTGGTGAAACTTTAAGGGTTTTTATTTTTCTATGTTGTGATGGAATGACTTTTTTTTTTTTTTAAATTATGTTAATATAGGCAAATGCTTTCTAGTTTCTAATTCACTTTTTATTAAAATGAAAGAATGCTTCATCATTTCTAAATGAAGAATTCGATGTTGGCTTTACTGCTTTTTAAGTTAAAATATTGTTAAATTTTTTTGATTAGTATAGTAATTTGTGTCTTGATATTACTAAAAAAAAATTTATATATAATTTTATCAATTATGCTTGTATTTGTATATTGATTTTTTTTTTTTTTTTTTTTTAGCATGCTTTGTAATTATTGTTGCGTGGTATAACTTGAATAGTTGAGTGTGAAGTTGTATTTTGATATCTTTTGCAGCTCTAGTATACAAAAATATACAATGCCTACATAGATGATGATGATTAAGACGATGGTTATAAGAACTTTAGAATGTGAATGATTAAATATTCACTTCACCTTAATATTCATCTTACTTTTGAATTTTATATTAAAATTAGCTAATTTCCATTTGCTAACTTATTTTGAATTTTAAACTTAGAACTTGGAACTTAGAAAATATTTTCCATATGAGTTGATAAATATTTTTGGTACTTGGTTGCTAATTAAGCATTTATTGAGTTTTTTAGATACATTGAATCAAAATTTAATACATTTGTTTCGTTAGTATAAATACAGCGATGTCTGACATGCAAGTTATATCATATGACGCATATTTTTTTATCTTTATTTTTTAGTGATGAATTCATAATTTACGTGATTATTCAACATACAAAATTACTATCAATGTATTTTTTGCTTTAAATCTGAAAATAAATAAAATCTTACCATCCACGATTTGATTAGAGAGGGAGCTATTGCACGGTTTGCACCATCATGTTCATGTATTCTTAATTATTTTGAGATATATAGCATAATTTTGGACAACATTTTGGCACATCACAGCATGCATGCTAAAACTGAGCATGCTGCCTGTAGTAAAATGAAATAATCTACCAGGCCCAAATGCTTACTAGCCTGTCTTGGAGGTACTCAAATCGCCATAACAAACTAATCCTTTTCTATACGAGCTTGAAGATAAATTAATTAAGAATATAATATGATTTATCGCCAAGAATTTCTCTATTAGCAACTAAATCTAGAATTATTTGGTTAACCAGGGAGATACTAATATTTTAGGATTACTTTTAGCTCACTGATTGGCATCTTCTGGGGTGCCTATGACATCCCAGGTTCAATAACTGTCTCGATGAAGAAGAAAAAGGAAATAAATAAAAAGGGAAGAGATTGCTTGGTGTGATGGAGGCTTTTTTATTTTAAATAATATCATTTACATATTGTAGAGAATCCCTTTATGAAATTACCCTTTCTCGGAACTTTTCCAAAAATGAAAAACCAATTCGTTTGAATGGTTGGAAAAGCAATGCTAATACTTCGGTTCTAATTTTCAAATTTTGAATTTTTGGTAAACATGCCAGTATTTCGGCTGATTCTGAAACATAGAGATAATAATAACAAAAGAAAACAAGAGCCATAATGACCGATAAAGATTACCAGAGATCATCACATCTCAAGGTCAACTACCGGAGTCCAGTTGCACAATTCCAAAACACAGAAGGAACCAAAAGATATGCTAAAATAAAAAATAACAAACAAACATACAAAAACGCGGAGGTGGGGTGGGGAATTGACAATAACCTAAACATTCATTTTGTCACAAAGTAATATCAGTTGAAATTGGTCCCTTGTATGGTGGGCTGTGAGTCCATACATTTTTTTGGGCTTGAGTCCATACATGGCTCAGGAAAGAAATAAAGGAACATTGAAAAAGATGTAACATGAGATAATAATTTTCAGTCCACAAATCTGAAAATCCAGATCTACCTAAATGAAAGCTTCCATACCTCTCGGACATTGGACGAACCATCTGCAACTTCAGCAACCAGGTTAGAAGCCATAACACCTGAGCGGGGAAAAGAGGTCCATTTAACCAGTATTATTTACAATGTGAGTTAATATGACTAAAAATATCCAATATGAAATAAATGCTTGTAGACCAACCAAGACAAGGGTGACACATTAAGCATGTACTGCATAACACGAGTTTCTTCTCAAAGTTACATATCATGAATAGAAATACTATGTACCTATTGGCTAGAGGACGTAACCAACATAAAGATTATGTAACCAGAAGAATGTCCTAGTTTTCATGCTCTTGGCCTGTATACAATTTTGTACAATAAACAATACATTCATAGTAATTTTTTATTTTTTGCTAAATACATTCATAATAAATTGAAGCATACAAGCCTTATTAGAGCATTCTCATTAAGAATGCTAAATGGTATAAATGCAAAATTTTAGCATGCTAAATGCTATAAATGCTAAAAAGCATACTCCATCAATGCTCTTAAATCCTATTAATTTTGCAGTCCAGCTACAGTGGACTGCTATCTCTAGCAGCCCACTGTAGCAAGATTGTAAAAAAAAAAAATCATTTTATATTCTCTCTGTCTTCTTTCTCCAGACTTTCTTTTCTGTCTTCTTTCTCA
Organism: Quercus tomentella; assembly: GCA_028535165.1. Classification (NCBI taxonomy): domain Eukaryota; kingdom Viridiplantae; phylum Streptophyta; class Magnoliopsida; order Fagales; family Fagaceae; genus Quercus; species Quercus tomentella. The sequence goes on along the minus strand of JAPQVY010000001.1, from coordinate 26,352,780 downwards.
TTTTCTTCACTCTTTCACCGGTTTCTTTCTTCTCTATCTTTTTTCTTTCTTTCTCATTGGTTCTTTCTATTTCTTCCTCTCTCCAACCCTCTCGCCCTTGCCCTCTCTTGCTCGTCCCTCACTCTCTCACTGGTTTTCCATGGGTGCGAGTTATAGTGCTTCGGCGGTCACTGTGGGTCATAGTTTGGTGATGGATCGGATTTGGTGGTGGGTGAAATTTTGTGATGGCTTGATTTTGTGTTTGTGATGGTGGTTGTTTTTGTGATTTGGTGGCTGGGTTTTTTTTTTGTGATTGGTGATTTGTAATGGATGGGTTTTGATGGTTGTTTTGTAATTGGTGATTTGTGATGGCTGGGTTTTGGTAATTGCTTTGTGATTGGTTGTTTGATGGCTGGGTTTTGTGATTTGGTGGTTGTTTTGTAGTGGTGGTGGCTAGTGGTGGTTGATTTTGGGTTGGGGTGTACGGTGGTGGCAAGTGGGTGGGTGAATGTGGCTGGTGGTGACTGTGGGTTTGCTGGGTTGGGTTTGTTGTGGGTTGGGTTGGCTGAAGGTGACTGTGGGTTTGCGTTGGAACAGAGCCTAGTCTTAACTCAGAATGAACTTATGAGACAGAGTAAAAAAGAGAGGAGCTCTGTTTTGCAGAGAAAGATAAACGGCTTGAGAGAGAGAGGGAGATGAGATTGAGAATAAAATATATATAAATATATATATATATAAATATTTTTTAATGAAGTGATAAAAAATATAAAACCTTTGATGTTGAGTGTATTGTAAAATGAGATGTTAAAACAGATAAACTAAGTTTTTGAGATGCTAAATGCTAAATTTTTTGAGATCTTTAATGTGAATGCTCTTACAATGATAAAGCCTATCCATGCATTAATGTGCATTAATGTGGTATGTTGTGATAAATAGTCCAGAGTTAATCTCCATTGGTCCATCCTTACTAGTAGGAGAACAAAGATTTAAAATGAGGTAAGGATAATTAATTTTAGACTTTCATCCGTTCCTCCTTCCAATTAATTAATTAGCAAAAAATACGAAACCAAAGAGTTTAGAGGCACAAAGAAAAAGCATGCAACTTTTTGTATGACATAGTTCCTTTGCATTTTCTGTAAGCATATTCAAGAGGACTAGCTCACCATCTTTCTCTACTAAAGATAGGAACCGCCGGGTTCCCCCACCTACCCCAAAATAATGCTTCTTTGCTGCCATGTAAACAACTCCATGAGGACTGCTTGTGCACTGTAAATGAAAAAACCCTTCAGAGCTCAAGCCAGAATTCAAAATGCCAAAAATAGATGCTCAATAACTCTATAAACAGCTCTATAAACAGATACCATCTTTATAAGTTCATAAAGGCTTTGGAGAGTGGAGATTGAGTAAACCGTCTCTGCCATTAAAATAATATCATAACTAGCAACTTGACTGTGCCCTGAGCTACAGTTTAGATTCTTCTCATTGCTTTGTACACGTGGAAGAAGTTTATGGATTTCACTCCAATCACCAGCAAAGAAACGAACTTCACCACCAGCATTCGTCTCATTTGTTTCCAAGGGTTGAATATTTTCTGAAAGATTGGCATTTACATTGGGAATGGTTAGACAACGTAGGACCTCAGCATTGAAGTCCTGGAAATGCACAGCAGCTGCACCCTGACACAACAAACAGAGAAGCTTAACAGACCTGTAGATTTTTGATAAACTAATATACAGCAACTGAAGCAAAACTTCACCTCAAGGCATGCAAAGATCCCAGGAAGTCCATGACCACATCCAAGCTGAAAAAATTAGAGGCAGCTCAGTTAGGGGAAATGAGGAAGGAAACGGCAAGAGATAAAAGATACTGTCTCAATTTCTAGTCTCAATTTTCTGAAAATAAATAATTAACAGGAATTACTCCAACGTGATTTTAAAAATGTACATAAACTACCACAAAGCAACAACACCTACAATAGCAAGTAAACTCCTTCCCTTAGAGCCAGCCGTACTTGAGAGTTTCCTACCTCATATGGCTTAGCAGTCAATTCTTTTGGTTCACCAAATTTTAATCAAATTCTGGAATTTAGTCATTACATAATTAGATATTATATTCAAATTTAAGATTTATTGAACTTCTATACCTATGTTGTTAAAATCAAAAGCAAGTTTTATTAGTGTACAAAATTCAAATGGATTTGAGAATATTCCACCTATAGGATATAATCTAGACAACATGAAACTCCTACAAATCCACACTAAAAGTACAGAGTACCATAGGAAAAGTGCATTTTGCCCTAAAAAATGGGCATGCAATTAATTTCCCCTACAACAAATGTAATTTTTTTGGTGATTAGGGGATCAAAAATCAAGTATTTCAAGGGGGGCCTTTGAGGCTGCACAATTGGGAACCAAAGTTTCTTAATTTTCATTTGAAGTTAGGAAGTTGAGAACAAGTTGCACATGATTGGTATATATAAATGGTAGTGTCAAGATGATGTGAAAGGAATTTGGAAGCTTAGGGATATCAGAAGTTTCAATCATGATAAGGAACCCATGGGTTTCTGGTGAGAATGACAAAGGTTTGTGATGATGTTTTAATGGTGTGTCTACTAAGAGGGTGTGAGTTTCTCGCTTGAGGGTGATTGTGGTAATTAACTTCTTTTTTTTTTTTTTTTTTTTTCTTCGGTAAGTTTCAAATGCAACTGATGGATCTTGAACCCCAAAACATTACCATCCACCTTGCTCTTACAAGAGGAGGCACCATTTGAGCTAGAGCTAGTTGCAATTTCTAGGATTCTAATTTACAAGTTTCAGCTGTTTGGTGCGGCAGTGTGTTGGCAGTTACATATGGGTGTGTTTGAGAGAGGGAGAGAGAGAGAGTGAGCAAAAATTGTGTTACTTAACTTATTTTTACTGATTGCTGGCATGGCCAAATGCCTTGAGGATATTTCACAAACCCTACATAATATTAACATGCTAATTCATTTCACTGTATTTACCACATATACTACTAATGCACACCTCATCCCTCCGTTTTCCATAAAAGTAATAGTCATTGTCGTCAATATAATAAACTTATGAAAAATAATTATTATGCTCAAAACTTTTGATAATTCAATAGTTTGGGGAGGGGCATCGTTATGAATACAGTTCTATTCCAGCCGAGACGGCCAGAAAAATTTGTACTGTATGCAAACCAGTAAGAGAAACCCCATGTTCCACCTCGGATCAAATTTTAGACTATTTCAGTGTGTTTCAGATGTTCCAGGTTGTTTCAGTGAATTTCGGCTGAAATGCAAGATTCGGCTGGTATGCAGTTAACCTCTCGTTGGTGCCTTTTCTCATCTCTCTTGTAATCTCTCTGTCTCAAATCTCACTCTAATCCTCTCATTTCTCAAACACCAAGTCCTTTGGCCATCACGCACTAGCTACCCTTCATGGATTTATCACTCATCTTACAAGTGAAAGAGAAGTTGGAGAAGTTCGTCGAGCTTGAGCTTATTGAGGTGGGCAATTCTTTTTATCCTCAACATGACCGTGTTTGGGAATATGTGAGAAATGTGTGGCTGAGAAGATAATGTTAAGTTGATTGACTTGACAAGAAAATGAAAGATCTCATCTAATCTTGTTGTTTACTATTATTTTTTATATGGATTGGTCACATATGTCAGTCATGCATGGGTTTGATTTAGGTTATATGTGTTTTTTTGCTATGGTTGGGTTATATTTGTGTTTTGTTTGATCAGAGTGTTGAGTTAATTGTTGGAAAACTTGGTTTTGCATCTCATACAAAACCCGCAACGGAAGCAACACAAAGATCTACTTCAATCATGAGAGATAACATATAACCTTGAATTCTAGAACAAAGAACAGAAAGCATGTACCTTGATGCAGTGAAATTCAAAGACAAGACTTGAGAATACCTTCAATTTTCATCCCAATTCCACATGGTGCCCAAGATGAGTGGTCTCTTAATCAATTCTTACGTACATTGGTTTTTCAAAAAAATTGTATACAAAAGACACTATAGAGAAAAACTGTTTTTCTTTTCTTTTAATCATATGTACATTTTAACAACCTTGGCAGTTACTTTATTTAATAACTCTTATTAAATAAACAACTGATTATCTAATTAGGTTAGTCTTATGGGCCAACCCAACTGGGCTTTATGTGGCTTGAAATGAGACCAAAAGGACTAATAAGGCTCTAGCCATAATGGGTTTCAGACTTATCTGTCAACTCTTAACAAGCCCAAAGTTACCATTAATTATATAACAAGTACTACTATGGAAATATAATTGCACTCTAGACATTATTAATAAATTATATCTCAAGACTCTAATATAATATTATTTGACCCCCCATGAAATATCTATAGTGAACAAAGTGATAATTAAACTGTCACTTTGTAAACAACTATTTTATTTCTTGAGTTCCCGGTTTAATATTTTATTTATTCATATTTATGAAATCTAATTTCATTAAATATAAACTTTAGTAACTCTTTGCTAAAGTGGCTGGCCCTGAATAACTAGTTTCCATTAAACTTATCTCAAGGGGATATTTCATGTCTCTATAGAAAGAGATTATGAATTCTATTATGAGAATATGTGCTCCCTCAACACTACGTACGGTTACCCAACATGCTGAGATTTTTATCGTTAAATTAGATCTCTCTTGATATATCAAAGTAATCTACATTTCATGATCGGATTACTCTCAGGATTGAGAGTCTATGAAATTAGAAGTCGTGAGATTTATTATTCAAGTTATAGTTGTTAATTGAATAATTAATCTCACAGTGGTCCGATTCAATATATCTTACACACTTAAGACACATCAACACATCAACTAGAAGTCCTCACTTCCATGATCAAGACAAACTATCTCAGTTGATATGTAGTCTTCGTAGATGAAATGCTCAATTTCATCACCAACTACGAACTACATTTTGAGTTTACAAGAAATTTATGATTTATATTTTCTGTAACTAAATCACATACAATGCATCTCAAGGACTATGATAATGTCCTATTAGTTCATTTACAAATAGTCTCATATAATTAAACAATTTAATTATTTATAGCATGCCAATAAATTGGATTTTAGGGCATAAACCCTAACATTAATTGGCTAGAGTCTTGTTCCTTTTCCAATAAAAGATGAAAACCAATGAGATATGATCATCCCAAGTATTGACATGAGTATGCATTCTTAAGTAGTATAGAATCACCTGAAAATCAAGAGCCCACCTCTAAAACTCGCTTTCCCCTGGGTGACAAATTGCCATTTTTAACCTCCATGTGAAGCGCTTTAACGAGATCCAGTGAACCTTCCCATATCTTCAGTCCCCCTGAACCCCAAAAGCGAGCACATGGATTCACAATTTCACATTTAGGTCAACCATTGCAACATAACCAAAACAATCATCAGTTAGTTTATAGGAATATGAAAACTATATCTGAATTTAAGGTAATAAGGTATATAAAGAAGCAAAGAAAGGAGAATTCTTACACACCTTCATATTTTCCTGGGACTAAATCGGAGTTTGATAAACCAAAAACTTCTTGCGTACTAACGCGGCCCTAAAAGAGAAACAAGACTTGGTTGGTCATCTAAGTTAAACTAACTTAAAATTCAAGAAACTATTAATTTCTAAGATAATTTCTAATGAAGCTTCCAAGGACATGTGAAAAAAAAAATGATGAGTCTTTAGTTATTTCAGAAATTGATTCTTCAGATACATAAAAAGATTCAACATTTTAATTCTTGGCCAGAAATCAAAGGCACATAAGCATGACATTTTCTCGGTAAACAAACAGAGGAAAGGAAAAAAAGTTACCTTGAGCAAAGTAAGTTCCCCCAAGTTCACTGGCTCCACAGTGTATTTCACAGACGAAGAAATCTATTGAATTCACACCCAAAAAAAAAAAATCTCAATCAAACAGCAAAATAAATAAATAAAATAAGAATTAGTAATAGTACCTGAGTGGAAATTACTTCGAGGTATGGAGGTGGAGGTGTAGGAGGGAGAGGGTTTTCTGAAGAATCAAGAAACCCTAGACCCAAACTGGTGGAGGTTGAGAATAAGCGAAACGTTTGTTTCTGAATGAAGAACAACGTTTTCATTATAAAGTTAATAAATAAAACACAGAAAATAGCTGGAAATGAAATTAGGCATATTTGCGTATTTGGTTTAAGCTCACCTCACTCTCAGAGTTTGCCGCCATTGCTTTTGCTTCTTCTGAGAGGCAGAGAGCGAGATTGGTGTGTTTCAACTTTCAACCTTCAACAATTCTTTTAAAATTTGGACCGAATTTATCAAAAAATTAAAAAAAAAAAAAGGACCAAACCGGTTCAACCAACTGAACCGGTTAATTAAACGCAAAAATTGGAATTTAACCCCAATATAAACTCGGAGTCTTACTGTTTCGTATGTTAGAGCATCCACAATAGCTGTGGCAAAAATTATGTCATTTTGCCACACCAAACACCTACTTTATTATTTTACCACATTATTTTACAACATCTCATTTATCAGATGTTTTATCCTTCAATTCTATATATTAAAATAATATATACTACACATTAAAATAATATATTATCTACTCCCTCTCATTACCATCAACAACAACGGCACATCACCACTGCCGCAACAACAGCCACCAACAACCACTGCCACACCAACAGCCACCACCACCCCACCATCACACACACCCCAGCAAGGCAGAAACCACCAACAAAACAGGAAAAAAAAAAAAAAAAAAAAAAAAAAAAAAAAAAAACCAATCACCAAGCACAACCACCACCCAAATGCCAAACCAACACCGATTCAAACAAACAAATAGCCATTGATTCAAACAGACAAACATAGCCACCGATTCATCATTTCATCAAACAAACACCAACAGCAATCTTCACCGATCCAGATCATCCGTAGCAACCTTCATCAACCTTCACCCATCCCAAATCTCACACCCACAACGTCGACCCAAAACCCACATCAACGCTGACCCAAAACCCACGTCGAAACCCACATCAACGCTGACCCAAAACCCACATCAACGCCGACCCAAAACCCACATCGTAACCCACATCAACGCGGATCCACAAATCTCAGCCAACCAACAACAATCAAAACAACAACCACCAAAAGAGAGAGAGAGAGAGAGAGAGAGAGAGAGAGAGAGAGAGAGAGAGAGATCGGTGAGATCGGATAGCAATGGCGATGACGATGGCTCGTGCGCCGTGAGCGGCGAACTCGTCGCCCATGCCGCTTGCGCCTCCAGTGATAATGGCCACCGTCAAACTGATCTTAAATTAAAGGGAAAGGAGAGAATAGAGGGGATCGGTGGCTGAGAAGAGAGGGAACCGGTGAGAGAGAACAGAGGTGAGAGAGAAGAGAAAAGAATAAAATGAAAATGAAGAGAGAGGAGAGAGAATAGAGAATAAAATATGATTAAAATTATACCATTTTTATTCCGTACCGTTGCAAATTTGCAACGGTACTGTTTACATGTTGTAAAAGTTATAAGATTTGGCACATCTGGTATTTGGTGTTTTTTGTGTTTGGTGTGGTAAATGTGCCAAATATTTGGCATTTGGCACATTTACCACACCTGCTGTGGGTGCTCTTATAGACCTAAAATCTTGGCTTTTTAGCACCTCATTTTTTGAGCCTATAAAACTAGAGTTCAACAAGGATAATAAATAAATAAATAAATAAATATATATATATATATATATATATATATATATATATATATATATATATATATATATATGAATCACTAGAACTCAATCCAGTACTTGAGTCTTTAAAACTTGAAATGCTAGTTTACAAATATGTTTCAAAAACATGTCAACTAATAAAATTGTTTTGAAAATCATGTTAAATGGCAAAACAATCCTACATCTGAACATGCAGATTTATTTGATCTAGTTTTATAGGATGATATGGATGCAAAAGAAGTGCCATTGAAACCATCACTCGTGAAAATTTTTTGTTCCCATCATTTTTTTTTTTTTTTTTTTTTGATGGTATAATCTTAGTGCTTAACAAACATGTATCTATTTGAACATTGAAATTTCATTTTGTGAAGGTCTGATTAGAGTTCAAATTGGCAAATTCAGTGGTTGTGAACATGGGATTTAATGTTGGCTTCAAAAAAAATTTCGTTCATTACATTAAATATTGGGGGTGTCAAAAGTTGTTGATAGAGTTAGTAGAAGCAAGAGGGTGAAAAAAATAAAAATAAAAATTAGTAGAAGTAAATAATCTAACTTTTATTAGTTTTTTAAAAAATATATTAGTAGTGTTAACAGAAGATAATTTTTAATTAATTGAAATGTTTAGTATTGAAGTTTCATTTAAAGCTAACTAACTTAGTAATTTCATTTAGCCTTAAAAAAAAAAAAAATAAAAATAAAAAATAAATAAAAAGAAGAAGAAGAAGAAGAAGAAAGGGAAACCATCAATGTTATATTGAACTTTTACATAATATTATTTTGAAATTATGAGCTCATACCAAACTTATTGAAAACCGTACGTGCTAGATGGTTTTTTTAGATAACTTATCATCTTTTAAATTTCAATAAGTATACAAAAAATATAACTTATTCTTGTAATTTTAGAGAGTTTGGGGTGGGGGGGGGGTATTTTTGGTCTCTCTTTTCTTTTTTTTCTTTTTAGTTTTGAGGGTATTTTGGTCATTTTTAGGTTTCAGGAGCATTATAGTAATTTTTTAGTGTCTATGAATCTTTCGATCATTTTTTAGGTTTTGATGGTATTACAATCATTTTTTAGGTTCTAAGGGTATTTTGATAATTTTTTAGGTTTTAAGGGTATTCCGGTAATTTTAGAGGGAATTAGGGTATTTTGGTCATTTTTTTATGTTTCAAGAGTATTTTGGTCATTTCTAAGTTTCAGGGTCATTTTGGTCATTTTCGAGATACTAAGGGTATTTCAGACATTCTCTAGGTATCAAAGGGCATTATGGTCATTTTCTTGTTCTAAGGGTATTTTGGTCATTTTTTAAGTTTTGTGGTTATTTCGGTCATTTTTTAGGTTCTTAGGGTATTTTGATCATTTTTTAGATTATAAGAGTATTCTAGAAATTGTTGAGGGTTTCAGGGGTATTTGCTAAAGCTACAAATTTTTTCAAAAATTGTTATTGTGATGAGCGGTTATTAGTAAGTAAAAAAGTAACTTTAGTGATAGGCCTAAATGTAAAAGTATGGTCAAATGTGATATTTGTATTGCCCAATGTGACGGACTGTCAAATGTGAGAAAAAAAATAGGGTACCACCGAATGTGACAAAAGTACAGTCAAAAGTGATGTTGGTACAGCCCAATGTTATAATGGAACTATCAAATGTGAGAAACAAATAAGGTACCATCGTATGTGACAAAAGTACTGTCAGATATGATGTTCTTACTGCCTAATGTGACAATGGAACCATCAAATGTGAGCAAAAAATAAAGGAACCACCGAATGTGACAAAAGTACAATCACATGTGATGTTGGTACTGCACAATGTGAGGATAGAACCGTCAAATATGAGAAAAAAAACTATCAAATGTGACAAAAGTACTATCAAATGTAATGTTAGAATTGCACAATGTGAGGATGGAATCATCAAATGCGAGAAAAAATAAATGAATCACCAAATGTGACAAAAAAATTATCACATGTGATGTTAAAACTGCATAATATGAGGATGAAATTGGCAAATGTGAGGAAAAAAAAAAAATCAAATGTGATGTTAGAACTACACAATGTGAGATGGAACCGTCAAATGTGATTAAAAAAAAGTAAGAGAACCACCGAATATGACAAAAGAACTGTTACATGTGATGTTAGAACTACACAATATGAGAATGCAACCGTTAAATGTGATAAAAAATAAGGAAACTACTGAATGTGACAAAAGAACTATCACATATAATATTAGAACTGTACAATGTGATGATGAACCATCAAATATGATATTTTAATAATCTAATACGGCGAGGTACCTACTAATGGGTACGGGATACTGTAGAATTTCCTTGTGTTTTTTAGCTTGTGCGAAATTCAGCAAAAATAAAAATATGAAAAAACAGAAAGCTAGCTGAAGTGAAGGAATAACTGCATTGAATGATATAATTGTAAATATAAGATTTGCTCTGTTCTCATTGAATTTTTTTTCTCTTACAATTGCTACTACAAGGTTTCCTCATAATGGAGGATCCTATTCAAATCTCTCCCACTGAGAAAACGTATACTTATAATCATCCCCATCTGCAAAACCAACACTAGGATCCCTCCCCTCCCTTATTAATCTCCTAAGACTCTCTACTCTCTCAAGAACTCCATCCACCGTTACATCAAATGCATCCCCAAAAATCTCAAATTTAGACCTGGGATTTGCATATACTATCCTTGGAATAAGCCCTATAACCTCCTCTCTCATGGCTAATTCTTTATCCTTAGAAATCCCAAGCAATATCTCCTCCACATTGCCTTTCCAAAGTTTCACATCCTTCACTGGTATATACACAGAATACTTGGTACCATTCCTTGGTAAATGCCATAAATATTGTGCGTAAGCAGTACCCGGATGAAAGAAAACCGGAATACAACCTGCCAAAATAGAGTCAAAAATTGATCGCCTAGTGTAGGAATCCCCTGGAGGCTGCAAGCAAAAAACCGAGCTCTTAAACACCCTCATAACACTAACCGGATCATCACATTTGTTCCCATTAGTAACATTACAATCTATAAATTTGCAAGCTCTTGCAGCTCTACATTGTTCAATAGCCACACCCCGAATAGAATTTTCGAGATCAGGACGTGGTGCACCTGCAAAAGTAAACAAATAACTCCGGTTTTGGCTTCTCACACGCCTTTGCCACTCCAGCACTTCACTGTCTTTTAAAGGATGGAAATTTGTTGGGTATGGTATTGCATAATCATTGTTCCAAGAGCTTGCTTCGACTGACAACATTGTCATGTTCTTGGATTCAGGCAAAAACCTAAGCTTGGTACCCCAGTCTGAAGATTCGTCTGTTTTTCTTCTGAAGTCCCATGAAATCCTCCCTGCAACAAAGAAATGGTCTCTGCCCCACATCCTCTTCCATTCAGGTCTTTCTGTTAGCCACTTGAGAAGGTCTTTCCCAGAAGAGTCTCTCACCGATATGTTTGGATTCCAAAGGTATTGACTAATATCAAGACCAGCATAGAATGGTACAAATATCGCAGAAGCTAGTGATGAATCATTGGTCAAGCACTGGTACCTCTTCATCTTATTGTGGAAAATGACTTCTAACAAGAATTGGTTTGTGGAAAACCAATTCTTGCTTGATAATACCCCTTGGGAATTCTCAATCTCTGGACCAATACCTAAGTTTGCCATGTAGGGACACATATTAGAGTTGGTTCCTCTGGTAAGTGACCGACAATTCTTGAGCAAGTCATGGTTGAATCGGCTAGGAAGATCATGTACATATATGTATCTCCCCGAGCAGGGATCTATATCACTGTATGTTCCTAAACTTTGGTCGGTGAAAGACTGATTGGTGGCAGAATTGGTTTGGTTGTCGACAATAGTAAGTGGGTTTAGTTGTTTGACTGAAAAGGGTACCTCATTGTTGGCACCCATCATAATTGAATAATCGAAACTGAACAATATAAGGCATAGAACAAAGAGAATTGGGATGACTAACCAGAGTTGATGAGAGCATTTTCCGGTCATTGATTTCTCCATATGCTCTCTCTCCTCTTGAAGGGATTTTCCAGGGAAATCAATTCAGATCAATTAACTCTCATTCACTTGACAAAAAATATGTTATGATTTCTGATAGCTGAGAAGTGTATAGGCATAGGGTGAGATTGCGCTAATGATGTCCGTGCGATAAGCTGAATGGGAAAGAATACAAAATTAACTTTGTGGGTAATGAATTAATGATCGATTGAGTGGCGTCCGTTGGATGACGAGAACTGGGTTTGGATTTGTGCATAGTAGGGAGCAAACGTCCGTTACTTTTTGGGGAAACTTAAAAGTACAAAAAAGAAAAGAAAAGGAATTATTGTGTGTCAGAATTACTTTATTTATGTATTTTTTTTATTATATTTTATGAGTTATCTTAATGAGTATTTTTAGAGTACAATTAAGTTAAAAAAATTTAATTTTTCATAAAATAATCTCAAAATTTTTCTAAAATAGATTATTAACTAATAATATCCTAAAAACACTCCATAACATTTTCCATATTTTATTACAGAATTCTATCTGTTTTTTTACCAAAAATAAAAGAATTCTATCTGTTTGTTTTTTATTTGTTTCTATTTTTTTTTTTTTTAAATGTTTCTAATTATTCTTTTCAAGAGTGCTTAGTCAGAAGGAAATGTCTTTCCATTCAAGCTCCGTAAATTGTGGCACAAATCTAAATTACGGTTCCTGCATATTACATCACGGTTTACCAAAACCCGTTAACTTAGAAAAGAAGGTCCCGCTTTCAGAAAATAGCGTGACTTTGTCGGTAGACGGGGAAACAGTACACCCAAATCACGGGCTCAGTCAAAAAAAAAAAAAAAAAAAATTTCTGTCAATGTGTTTGGATATAGGAAAAACAGGAAAGAAGGAAATGTGAGAATTCTATATTTCTTTTATTTGGTTTGCAAAAGGAAGAAAAAATAAAAATGATCATTATTATCTATGTGCCCTTATTAATGATAGAGAAATTCATATATTAGAACATTTGTAATTTCTTAAAAGTGTTAAGGATATATTAATCATTTTCTTTTCTCTTATACAACCAAACTGCAGAAATGAGATGTCTTCCATCATTTTCTCTTATTTTCTCTTCCTTTCCACCCTTTCCAAACACACTATAAATAAATTTGTCGTATTTTTTCAAAATAATTCTTAACCTTTTAAATGTGTCAATTTTGTTTATAATCTTTTGATATTGTGTCAAAATAGTTACTATTGTTAAATAATGGATGAAAAATATTAATGTGGTTAATGATGCTAATAAAAAATATATATATATATATATATATATATATATATATTATGCCAAATAGGCTACCACTTGAACTATCATATGCTCTGTATTAAAAAAAAAAAAAAAAAAAAAAAAAGTCATTCTAGGACCATAACTAAATCTTCATCAAGTTTTACAACTATCTTGATATGGCTATCGATGAATGGTGGATCCAAGTTAAAGTAATAGGTAGTCGGTTATAGTTTGCCACATAAGATAGTTGTAAAAATTGGTGTTAAATTGGTTGTGGTCCTAAAATTTTTCTTTAAAAAAAATAAATCAAATTAACTTAAACAAAATAGATTTTTATTTATTTATTTATTTTATTTTATTTTATTTTTTATTTTTTTTAAAGAAAGAAAGAAAGAAAGAAAAACTTATAGAGAATTTCAAAGCATGCTATCATGTTATTAAAATCTAGTTAGAACCTAACATCGCTTTTAGTGGCAGCTCCAGGAATATTTTTTAGAGTGATAAAAAAGAAAACTTGGATATATCTACATAAAAAATAAAAAAAAAAATAAAAAGACACAAAAATATTAAATTTGCAATTTCTTCTACTAACAAAATAGGCAAAAAGTGACTAATGAGAATTAAAGTGAGAACTGATGATGCCGATATGAGAGTAATAAATTGATAGAGTGTCCAAAATTATGATAGAGAGGGGAAAAATGGAGAGAGAGAGAGAGAGAGAGAGAGATGATAGCCATTGTGACTATGAGCTGTGCCACCAATGAGAGCAAAACTATTGCGACAAAAAAGCCCAATAGAGCAAAGCTACCAGCACAACTGAGGAGAACTCATGGCCACACAATATCTCTCTTAGTATCATTTTCTAGGAAAAAAAAAAAAAGAAATTATGGATTATTTTTAAAGTTATGGGCTAAACGGTTTACGAATTTTAATTTTTTGTTTTTGTTTTTGAATGAACTTTTGGTTGATTCTTTTATTCATTTGTTGTTATTTGGCCTAATCCTATTGTTTGGGCTATTTTTACTGTTATTTAGGTTAATTATTATTATTATTATTATTATTTGGGTTTTTATTTTTTTGTTGAATCTTTTGTTCATTTGTTGTTGTTTAGCCTAATTTTGTTGTTGTTTGGGTTATTATTATTATTATTATTTTATTTTTTGTTTAAAGGGTTAAAGGACTATATTTGGGAGTGTACGTTTTTAGTCCCCTTAAAATACAAGTTGTTTAACCTAGTTATTTAGCTAAGTGATTACTTAGATAAATTATTCATATCTAGGTTAACACAAGTAAATCATATCATGTAAAAAATGCGGAAATATAAAGGACACAACGATATGATAACCTAGGAAAACCAAATCGGTAAAAAACCTAGGAAGGATTAAACCTAGCTATCTTCAAGGTAAAACAGACCCACTATGAAAAAATTAAAGTTTTACAATAAGACTTAAACCACTAACATCCTATTACTACCTTGAGTAGAAAACTTACTACCATAACCACGTGACAGCTCCGAGTCCACGAACTACTTCTTTCCTTGATCCACAGCAACCACAAGTACTCCCACTTGTGTTTTCTTTAAGCTCTTGAAACAACAACCGAAGAGATCACCAAGTTCTTGACATTAATCTTGATTTTGATAACCCTAAGTATGTATGAAAGTAAACACCTCTAGATCTCACAAGAGATTCACACACACAGCATATCAACCACTTCTAAAACGGGGCTAGAGTTTTTCCTTTTATACTTGAAGCAAAACATAAAACCCTACACGTCATATGGGCTTGGGCTGAGTTGGAAATTCTGCAGAAAAAACAATCTACATGAGCTTCGATCGATCAAGTCTAATTTTCGATCGATCAAGCCTTGCAGAATTTGAATAGTAATTTCCTGTAATTACTCGATTCCAACTTTACACATAAACACACTTTGAGCAGCCTAAATCTAGACTCTAAGTTTTGATCATGGTTTGCAAACATTACACATTGAAGTTCTAATACATTTAGACCCTAAAGTCTTAGAACCTAACAAACTCCTCCTTTGGCAATCTGTGACAAAACACATAACAAAATTGAAATGCTCAAAGTTACAAAACAGCCCAATAAACAATTCAACCTAACTACTATCTATTCGTTGCCAGTGTAGACAACAACACAACTAAATAAACCTGTATATTCCTGAAACACTCAACAAACACATAAACGCATGTGTGGAAAATACAAGTAAAACAAAATAAATTCTTGACTTCACAAAACAGAAAAATAAAAGATATATATCATGAATAACCTCATAATATAAATCAATAGCTAATGTAGCACATGTGAAACAAGAAACAATAATAGAAATAAAAACATAAAACAAAGTATCTCCCCCTAACATATACAACCCATAAAAATAAATACATCATGAAGCACCTAGATACAATCTAAAGCTCCAAAGCTCCATAAACTCAAAATCTCCCCTTATATCCATCTATGTACTCCCATTTTTGTGACGAATTGCCAAAGGGCAATCAAGGCTCATCATCAAAAGGAGGTGGTGGAGAAGACAGCCAAACACTTGCCAAATCCATATGCAAAGCCTGAAGCTCCGTGAGCACATCCACCAAAAGCTATCCATGCGCCGCCTGAACGGTCATGACAGTATCCAACATACTCTGAATGGATGAATCACCTGAAGAAGAGGGTGGAGGATCAATAGCAGCAGTGGGATTGACATAAGCCTCAGTAGTAGGGTCACCTGAAGAAGGAGGCTGAGCTGCAGCACCTGTGGAAGTCTCTACTCTAGGGCGTTTAGAGCTAGCTTTCATCTGAGCTGCTCTCTACCTAAGGAAGGTGGCACGTATGGGAGCTATAATATGTATGGGCTCAAACGTGGGAAAATCCTCTAAACCTAGATGTAACAAAATCCTATGTATAAAAATAGGGAAGAAAAGACCATGTGCTGTAGAACTACTCCTATGAACCTCAACCAAGGAACGAATGAAAAGAATAGGAAAACTCATAGGAGCATCAGTCACAAGGGCATACAAAAATGCACATCACTCAATAAGAATGGTGTGTAAGTGAGAGATTGGCCAGATAGAATGACAAGAAATCCGGAAAAAAAAAATAATGAATCTTATTAAGCTCATGGGAGGTGATACGAGGATTAGTACCGCACTGAATGGAAGTACCGGTGAGATATGACATAATGTCATCAAGAGGAAGGGTCTCATCATAAGGGTAGACTGGCTGTCATACCAAAGGTACCCCAAGAGCAGAGGCCACTACTGAAAGAGTAATGGTATACTCTTCACCCCTTATCCAACTCATCACATAGTGAGTGTTGGAATCATTGGAGTGGACAGAGTGGTTTGAATAAAACTCTCTAATCAAGGTAGCCGGAGGAGGGTGAGAAATATCCAACAAAGGTAACCAACCCATACACTCAAAGTTCCTCCTAATCTCCGGATCTAACTCATCTAAAATGACCTTTCTCTCAGCCCAAACAGACCTAAAAATGTTAAGCTTCTCATAGGTTTCTTGGTTTTCTCAAACCAAAACCTATCACTATCGAAGGCAGGGGTAGAGGTGGAGGTGGAGGTGGTTTTCTTATTGGCTCTAGTCTTCCTAACCATGATGCTAAGGGTTGGAAAGGATAGACAGAAACATAAACCAAAGAAAGAAAACAAAACCAAGGGCAGACTGCATTAGAGAGAGTTAGACCAACAAAATATAGAAAATAACAATCTATATGATGCATGACATGAATGAACAAATGATGCATGCTCTAATGCATTGAAAACAGTTCATTTTACTTTATGAACCAACAATTGACTTGAACATAGAGTTTTAGAACAAAAACCCCAAATTTTGAAAAATCCAATTTCAAAAATTTAACCAAATTGAGTAATTAATCATTACACTAGATAGAAATCATCGTATAATGACATAATCAATCAATTACACAAGTCAATTTTACCAAATTAAGCCCAATTAAACAAAAACCCCAATTTCATGTAGTTTCAAGCCCTAGAATTTCAAATTTGTCCGAAATCACAAATTTAATCAAATTAAAGTATGGGAATCATGTTAATATCATCTAGAGACAAAAACCCAATGATCAGATATGATTAAAAACAACCCTAAAATCCAAAATCCCAAAAATCCCATGTTCAAAATTTTTAGAGAAAAATGCATGTAAATGCATGAAAAATGTAAAAAAAAGAAAAAGAAAAAGAAGGGTTAATAGTGACTTACAAGCACTAGAAGACAAAAACCTTAAGAAAATTTAGGAAGAAAACAACAAACTTTGCTGAGATTGGATCGGTCGAGCAAGAGAAGTCAAAAAGCTTTTGAAAAAGTATGAATAGTGTGATGAACACGTGAGAGAAAAACCTTTTTAAAAACTCACTGACCGATTTTCGATCAATCGAAAAGCAATTTTGATCGATCCAGCACCAATCGAGCCAGGCAGATTGTAACCAAAGTTTTTATTGCATTTTCGATCGGTCGAGCAACAGGTTCGATCGATCGAAAATCTGGAAAAATCAATTTTTTGAAAAACAGAGCATTTTAATGCAAAAACTCCGTAAAGCACATTGTATTATGAATAAAATGAATAAGTATGAGAAGAAAAGTTTTTCAAAAACACTTGAATTCAACTCAAATCTTCCAAAAACAAGATTTTTAATCAATTTAACCTCAAAGCTCAAACATTAAAACATATTTTGCATTCAAATCAAGGAACGTTTAATCTTGGATGGCCACAACAAGATCACACACAATATAATGTACTAAATTTAGCAAAGAATAACTTGTGTAGTGTGTGCAACTAGCAATAGCATGAGATACATGTGAGCTGATAAGTAAATAGTGATCAATAACAATTTCTACAAAATTCATCACATAAGTTTGAAAGTGACTATCACCTAAAGAGTTACATCATATAACTCACACATCTCCTAGAAAATAAGTTTGCAATCATGTAAGTTTCTTGATTTGCCTCATAATGTACACACCAATTTAATTATTTAAACCGAGGCTACACTTTATATTCTTTTTGTGCATGTGCTACACTTTTTCGAGCACAAAATCATATAATATGCACTAAGGTGTTCATGATTGGCTAGTAAATAGTGGTGAGATGGTTATTTATGCCTTTCTCTTAGAATTTTTTAGTCCTTACAATCAAAAGCATGTGACTTCAATATTAAGATCATGTGATCAACAACTATAAACAATTCCTACACAACATGCACTACAAAGCTAAAACTAGTAAAATGCAGTAAAATAAGCTTATCCATGCTAAACAAGGTACATAAACATGTTATGTAAAGATAAGATGGCCAACCTTGATTATAAATCCAAGAAAAATAATGCAAAACACATTTTTTCTTCCTTTTCCTCCTTTTTTTTTTTTTTTTTTGAAAAAAATAACAAAAACAAACTATCATAAAATGTATGAATGTTATGCAATGCAAATCCTAAAAACAAAGAAAATAAAACAACAAAGAAGAATGATCACAAAGAGTAGAGAGATGAAGCACAAGGATCATGTGAGAAAGACTCAATTAGATTGAGCCTTTTGCATCCAAAACCTTTTAGATGCAACTCTAGCATTGGAGTTATTGTTCATATTAGAATGATGAGCTACTCCAGGATTGGAATAAAGGTTTAATGCCTTTACAAACTCACCAATAAGTACCATAGGATCTTGTGCTTGAGGCATAGGTACTTTTGGCTTATTTACTTGCTTTGTAGCTTGCAACTTGAAACAGTTTGGACAAATATGTCCAGTCTTTCCACAAAAATGACAAACCCACAAAGGTTTATCATGTAACTTGTCCATAGGAAGGCTAGAATTCTTAGGCTTAGACTCTTTAAGATCAACCATAATCTTCCTAGGAGGTGTAACTTCTAAAGGTTTGACAATCTCACTCACAGGGGGCTCAGAAGAAGAGACAAAGTTTGTGGAATGAGTTTTAGACACAGAGATGCTATCAGCAAAACCTAGACCAGTTTTGTCTAAGGGAGACTTCTGAATACTCAACATGTGTTCAAGTTTAGAACTAGCAATCCTATTTGTTTGTTCTCTAGCAACTGATAATTCATATTCCAAATTCTTAACTTTATCAATTAACAACATGTTTTCAGTCTTCACCTTATCAATCAATTCATTTGTATCAAACAACTTCAACAAAAAAAAATTTCTTATCCAGTTCAAGAGAAGCAGTTTTCTTTAGACCTAAGTCAACATTCACAACATCTTTTGCAGCAACCTTGCAAAGTTTGTTATAAGCTTCTTGCAAATCAGCACATTTAGTGAGTTTCCCATTAGAAAGGTTCTTATCAGCAACAATACTTTCATCAGCTACAGCAATAGTTATGAAAGTAATGAAGTTTCCATCCTCATCACTACCAGACTCATGATCATAAACTTTATCATCACTAAAGGTTACAGCCATAGCTTTACCCTTTGATCTCAAGAATTTAAGACATTCTGATTTCACATAACCATACCCTTGACAACCAAAACATTATTGACCCATGAAATTATTAAAGGTTTGACCTACTTTCTCTTTAGGTTTATCAGTATTGTTCACTTTAGTGGGTTCATTCCTTTTAAAATTCCTAGGTTTAGCATTGTTTTTGCCTCTTGCCTTTCTGTTGTTGTTCCTAAGAAATTTTCTAAAGTTCTTGGCAAGATATGCAATCTCAGTAGTAGTGAGTTCATCATCAAATCCATTCCCATCAATATCATCAACTGACTTAAGAGCTATTGATTTGGATTTGTTTGTCTTGGGTAGGTCTAGCTCATAGGACTGGAGAGATCCTACAAGCTTATCAACAGGGATGGAGTCCACATCCTTACTTTCAATGATGGCAGTCACTTTGGGTCTAAAATCCTCAGTCAAGGATCTAAGAATCTTCCTAACAATCTTAGGTTAATCATAAATTTCACCCAAATTATAAGCAGAGTTAACAATATCATTCAGTTTAGCATAGAATTCATCAAAACATTCATCATCAGACATTCTAATACTTTCAAATCTAATAGTTAACTGCTGCAGTTTGTTAATCTTAATTGCCTTTGTGCCTTCATGCACAGTTTGGAGAATGTTACATGCAATATGAGTAACCTCAACATTAGAGATTCTTTTGAATTCCTCCAGAGAAACAACATTAAAAATAGAATTCACGGCTTTGCTATTAAAAGCGGCTACTTCTTTCTGAGAAGTTTGCCACTCGCTTACAAGAGTAGTCGGCTTCTCCCATCCATATTCAACGGAATTCCAAACTCTTTCATCAATAGATTAGAAAAATACTTTCATCCTTACTTTCCAGTAGGCATAGTTGTTCCCATGAAAGTGAGGTGGGATCACAAGAGAGTGACCGTGTTCCATGACAACAGAGGTCAAGGATCAACTCTTAGATCAAAGGATCTAAATACTAGAGCTAACCCACTCTGATACTACTTGTATGTTTTTAGACCCCTTAAAATACAAGTTGTTTAACCTAATTATTTAACCAAGTGATTACTTAAATAAATTATTCAGATCTAGGTTAACACAAATAAATCATATCATGTAAAAAATGCAGAAATATAAAGAATGCGATGATATGATAACCCAAGAAAACCAAACCAGTAAAAAATCTGAGGAGGGTTTAACCTAACTATCCTCAAGGTAAAACAGATCCATTATGAAAGAATTGAAGTTTTACAACTAAAACTTAGACCACTAACATCCTATTGCTACCTCGAGTAGAAAACTTACTATCATGACCACGTGACAGCTCCAAGTCCACGAACTACTTCTTTCCTTGATCCGCAGCAACCACAAGTACTCCCACTTGTGTTTTCTTTAAGCTCTTGAAATAGCAACCGAAGAGATCACCAAGTTCTTGACATCAATCTTGATCTTGATAGCCCTAAGTATGTATGAAGGTAAACACCTCTAGATCTCACAAGAGATTTACACACACAGCATATCAACCACTTCTAAAACGTGGCTAAGGTTTTTCCTTTTATACATGATGCAAAATATAAAACCCTACACGTTATATGGGCTTGGGCTGAGTTAGAAATTCTATAGAAAAAACAATCTGTACGAGTTTCGATCGATCGAGTCTTGTAGAATTTGAATAGTAATTTCTTGCAATTACTCGATTCCAACTTTACACATAAATACACTTTGAGCAGCCTAAATCTAGACTCTAGGTTTTGATCATGGTTTGCCAACATTACACATTGAAGTTCTAATACATTTAGATCCTAAAGTCTTAGAACCTAACAGGGAGAAAAAATAATTTGTGAAAAATGTTACATCTACAACAATTTTATTACAAATCTTAGGTGACAAACTATTATATGGATACAAAAAGCGATGTCAGTGGTGAGCCCAATTGAAAACCAATAACAACTTGCTATTTATGATTTGTCATGAAAATATTGTAGACATAACATTACTCTATTTAGACAAATCATGTTAGTTTAATAATAATTATGCATACAAATATTTATTTTTTTCAAGTATATATATTTTTGGGAAGTTTGGGTGCTCATTTGAACACCCTAAAATCAAGAGCGATGCTATGTGTTGAGGACAAAATTTTCATGCCACATGACTTTATTTCATTGGCAACCTGCACCACATCAATATTATCATGGATTTTGGGTAAATATATTTAAAGCCCCCCATATTTACACAAAACGACGCCAAAGCCCATGGTCCAAAACCCATGGCAATATTATCTCATCAAAGCTTATGGTTCAAGTTCATGACACTTCATCTCATTTTTAGCTCATGATCCAAGCTCATGAGTCTCATCGGGAGAATTTGGGAGTCGTGGTTTGGAGAGTCAAAAAGTATGTTCAGTAAAGCTCTAGCAGTTCAAAGTTGATAAAGGAAACATGTTGCTTGGCATGTCTTCCCCAGTTCCTTGAACTCTGACGAGTTAGTGTGCAATAGCTAACATTTGGTAAGCCTCTCATATCACATAAAACTTAAAATGATAAAACTCCTCATTGCTCTTTACCTAAAACTTAATGTTTATCATATAATCTAATTATATTATCTCATATAAATTATATTATTTAAATCAATACCAAACACGTGCCTAAATCTTATTGGCTATCTTTATATAATATCTCATCCAACATTAAATGTTCTCCTTGCTCTCCAAGTTTGGTCAAAACACAACGAGACCATAATTACATCTCTAAAACTTCATCAAATATCAACCAACTAGTTTATTACATACTAAAAATGTATTGTAATAAAACCATGGACTAATTATAGATTTCCAAGAAAGGAAATCTGTCCAGCAGAATACCAGCAGTACCGATAGCAGCTCCAGCAGAAGCTGCAACAACTCTAGTAGAAGCTCTAGCAAATGACACGTGTCCAAAATGATATCACCAGCCCATTAATGCTCAACCCCAACAACTACTTGCTATATCGAAAGAAGTAAAGATCCCATATAAGAAATCCTACCATTTTAAACCAAATCTTTAGCCTCCAGCTACAATACCAAAAATAGGAGAATCCCTATAAAAGTTATTGAAAGCTCAGATTTGTGCTAAAACACAAGAGCTTGTTCAGACTCCCAATAAAAATTACGGCTAGATTGCTTTTACTCTAACTTAAACAAAGTGTGGAATAAAAGTAAATGAGCGCAATGAACCAATAACACTACCCTAAGCCATGTTCATCCATCATCAACAATAAAAACGAAAGCTTAAAGAGTAGGGAAGAGAGATGCAAACACAAGATAACACCAGGACATATTATTGAAGAGGAAACCAAAGAATTTGGCAAAAAACCTCTCCGCGACCCTCCAAGTCGAAATCGATCCACTAGAGAATAAAATTGGAGTACACGAATAACAAAAGACCCTCCAAACCTAGTCTACCCCATGTACTCGAGCCCTCCAAGCTCTTGCTACCAATGGACTTCTCGGAGTCTTGTCTTCTTTAACTTTCCAGATCCCGCAATTTAGCCCGATTGCATCCACCAATAAATGGCTCCTTCCAATACTTTCCAGCAGCACCAAAATCTCACTTGACACTTAGAATGGGTGTGGTAAGTGTTTGGGCTAACAACCTCTTAAGGATCTAGAGATGGAGAGGTAGGAGTTTGAGAAAAACCACAAGGAAATGTATAGATGATTGTGGGTATAACAATCTCTAACTCTCAAGTGTATTTGCTAGAGTTTTCTCTTTAAAAACCACTCCTTACAATTTATGGGTAATGAAGGTATATATAGTATGGGTAAAGAATTTGGTAAAGCAAATAAACTTTTTGCCAAACAGAGGGTTTCATGGGTACATCGCAGGATGGCCCTAATTGTTAGAAAATTCCTTAAGACCTTACCTGAAAGATTCCATGCCAAGATCACTGCCATTGAAGAAGTGAAGGACATTGATCAACTTCCTTTAACTGAGCTTGTAGGGAACCTTCAAAACTATGAGATGGGATTAAGCTCAATGGGAAAAGGTGGAAAGAGTAAAAACTTGGCTCTTAAGGGTATAGAGGAAGAGATTGAGGACTCTGAAGATGAAGATGAAAGTGAAGATGAAGATGAAAATGATGATGAGGATGAGGATCTAACCTTCATAACTGATGAGATTATCAAACTTCTTCAATTTAGGAAAAAGGATAAGGGCAAACCTCCTAGGAAATCTAAATCCTCAAGGAAGGGCAAGAATGAGAAACCCCTCATCCAATGCCAAGAGTGCAAAGGTTTTGGTTATATGAGGATAGAGTGCCCAAACTACCTTATGAAGGAAAAGGCCAAGGAGTCAAAAGATAAAGGGTTGGTTGCTACTTGGAGTGATACTGAGAATGACTCTTCTGATGAGTATGTGAATGAATGTAGTCACGTTATGGCCTTTACTGTCTCAACTGATAAGGTGATTGTGGAGAGTGCTAGTGACAGTGAGAATTCTTCTGATGATGAAGTACCTAAGAAGTTGACCTTTCAGGAAGCCTATGATTAGCTATGCACTGAATTTATAAAATCTGAAAAGACTTCTCATCTTTGTAGAAAAGAGCTTAATGAGGTAAAAACTGAAAAAGCTGATCTGTTAGTCAAATTAAATGAGACTACAAGGTTAGTTGAGACTCTTGTTGTGGAGAATGCTTCATTAGAAGAAAAGGTCAAGAATCTTGAGGTAGAGCTTAGTCAAGCTAGACTCAAATAGAAAAGATGTCTAGTGCAAAGCTTGATGAGATATTGAGTGCTCAAAAGCCTAGTTTTGATAAGACTGGCTTAGGATATGATGTTTCCTCCAGCCCCTCCTCTTCCACGGCTTCTGGATCAAAGACTGTCTTTGTACTCCAATTTGAGAAAGGTAATAAAGGTATAAAATCCAAATCTAATCTGGTTAATTCTAAATCCTTTGTTAGACCTCATGTTTGTCACCATTGTGGTGTTTCGGGACACATTTGTCCTAATTGCTTTAAGTTGTATTCTCAAAAGTAAGTGTCCAAACGGTCACAGGTTTCCTCTCAAGGACCTACTCCTTTGTTTGGAGAGTTACTAAAAGTTTTGAGCTTTTTAACTCAATTTCAAGAGAATTTTAATTCTTCTATGTCCTTTAGTAGACATACTAGGACACGTGTCTTTTCATCTTCACGACCAAAGACTCGTGCTGTGTGGGTGAGAAAGGAGCCTAAGACTTAATTGTCTTTTATGTTTGTCCTCTACTTTAATTCTTTCTATCTAAATTAGGACTCTCTTTGCTTGATTTCTTATCTGGTTTTGGAATCATGCTTTCATGCATCTGCACCTTTCTATCATGCCTTCATGCATATGCATCTTTCTTTCATGCTTTCATTTGTTTGTCTGTTTTTGTTTGGTTGTTTAGTTTTTATTTTGTTTTGTTTTCAAAATAAAATAAAAAGGAAAAATCAGAAAAATACAAAAACAGTGTATTTATGTACATTGGTACTTGTGTACCTTGGATGGCCATTGAAACAAAGTTTTCTAAACTTTGTATCTTTTGTAGCTTAGATGAGCATCTTTATGCACAACTAGGCAAGTGAGCTTTGTGGCTCTTGTTTGTGATAAGTAAGATTAAGTAATCTCTTATACTTAACACTCGTATCATTCTTTTTTACGAGAAAAACTAGAAAATCCTAAGAGAGAGGCATAAATAACCATCTCACCATTGTTGCCCACCAATCATGAAATGATATCTGTATGTTTCGGCATAGTAAAAGTGCAATGTCAATGACATTTGTGTGCTTCGGCATAGCAAAATTGGAATGTCAAATGCTTAAAATCATTGGGTATTTCTTTTCTCTCTCTTATATGCCTATGCATGATTTGCTTAAAAAGAAAAATATGCAAAGAAAAAATAAGAAGCAAAAAGATCAAAATCCTTTAAATATGATTGCAAGCGTGTATTCTAGAAGATGTGGGAGTTATAGGATGTACCTCGAAGGTGATAGTCCCCATCAAACAGTTATGATTGTGTGTGAGTTAAAGTGATTTTCTCATATCTCAAATCGTCATAACATGTATACACTTATGTAATCTTGCGATGTTTTTCACACACAACATGCAATATTCTTTGCTACTCTTGATACATGTGCAGGTAAAATGTGATTTGGCCATCATATGATTTACATGTGTTAATGTATGCTCACTAAACTGTCTTGACTTATTTTTGAAATATAAAATTGGTTAGACTTACTTAGTGTGTGTGTGTGTGTTTTTGGGATCCATGTGCTTAAAATTGTTGTTGAAAGATGTTTTTGAGAGTTCAAAATGCTGTTTGGATCCTTGGTTGAGTTGCATGCTTTATTGCATTCATATCTATGTTTTTCCATTTTGAAAAACTATTTTTAAGCAATCTCGACAGTTTCTCGACACCTCTCGACACCTAGCTTTTCTATCGAGCTCTTCAGTTTCTTTTTATCGCAATCTCAACACCTCTCGATAGCTAGGTCAATTGATTGGGCAACTTTCTGCCCCCTTGATAGATTCTTGATAGCTGGTCAATCGATCGAGGTTGGTTTCTGCTCAAT
Organism: Quercus tomentella; assembly: GCA_028535165.1. Classification (NCBI taxonomy): domain Eukaryota; kingdom Viridiplantae; phylum Streptophyta; class Magnoliopsida; order Fagales; family Fagaceae; genus Quercus; species Quercus tomentella. Next base: position 26,326,778 of record JAPQVY010000001.1, on the reverse strand, counting down.
AGTATCTCGACACCTCTCGATCCATCGAGATTTTTTTTTCACGCATTGTTTTTCACATGTTTTGCATCCTTCTTTTCTCTTGTCATCCAGAGCATTTTGTTTCATTACATTCATGCATTTATATGGATTTCTTGTGCCCCCTTAATCATCCTTGATCATCTTTATGTTTCTCGGGTGAAACTTTCTAGCTTCTTGTACCCTTTGTCAATAATGACAAAAAGGGGGAGAATTTATGGAGAATATGTGGTTTCTTTTTTAAGATTCTACATGTTAGGGGGAGAAATACATGCCTCTGTAAGGGGGAGATGTGTTTCATCTTGTTAGGGGGAGTGCTTACCTCTTTCTTCGTGTACACTGGTCTTGTGACCATGTTTACATACATTGTGATTATATTTGATATATATATATATATGATGATGATGTATGTTCTTCTTCACCTATCTCTACATGTGTTGTTTCTTTTAATCTTTATACACATGTTTCTTATACTTGTATGCAATCTATTATTTCTGTTTCACACAAAGATGCCTTGATGAGTTTTGTTTAAAGTGTTTCAGAAATACAAGTTGTTAAAGTCTACTTGCCATAAACTCTCTTCTTGCAAAGTTTTTTAAGAGTTTGTGTTAGGATAGATTTTATTGTATTCAAGAAGTGAGTATAAGTTGAGTGATTTATAACTTCTCTCATATGTTCATTTGTTTGTTATGGTTTTGTCACAGATTGCCAAAGGGGGAAATTGTTAAGGACATATTTTGTGTAGTTGGCTAATCCTTTAACAAAACGCACTTTACTTGTATTTGGGTAGATCTAGGATGTGTTTAATGCTTCAAGAAACATGTTGTTCAAGTCTAGTATTAAAGCCATGAAGATTAGACCAAGAAAAAAGTAAAGAAAAGTTGTTCACTAAAACTGGACAGATAGCTCGACACCTGCGGACAGATAGCTCGACAATTGCTCGATAGATAGCTATTTATCGAGGTTTAACGAGGCTCGACAGATACTATCTATCGAGGTTACGGGAATTCATATTTTCAGATCTAATTTTCGGCCCATGCTTATGTATTTGTGTAGGGTTTCTTTTCTCACAATCCAGACATATATAAGGCTTATTTTAGAAGTCGTCACATAAGAGAATACAAGGAGAACATATGCAAAAGGTGACCGATGCCTTATTCTCTCTAAAAGAAGCCACTACGTCTTTGCGCCTTAGGATTTTGTAACCAAGTGCTTCTTGATCTTCATTGTTGATGAAGTAAAGAACTTTGCAGCCAACATCTTCTTCAAGTTGGTGAGTTAGTCACGTACTGGGATCTGTGCAACAAAAAGGGTGGCGTTCATATATTGAAGAGTTCAGAGGTTCTGAAGCGATAGAAGGTTTCTGCTGTAAGTTCATCTACGAGGATTGTAAAGTCTAGGGACAAAGGTTTTGTACTAGATCTGAAACTTCTCTTTACTACAGTGGATTGCTTTACAGGAAGGTTTCCCCCCAGGTTTTTTACTATGAAACTAGTTTGTTTCATTGGATTTCCTGGGTCATCATATCTTGTCTTATTTATTTTTTCCGCTGTATGATTTTGATATGATATTGATGTTTGTTTGTTTTAACAAGTTTTATTCATAATAAATCTAATTAACAACTTGGATTTAAAACTTGTTAATTCTATCAATCAGGGTCTAAATTTCCTAACCGCATGGAAACATATTTATAATTAGGAAAACCCCTAATTCTAAACATGTGAACATAGTAACATACTATTTGAATTAAGAACCCTAGAAACAAAACCTAGATTTAGCATGATAAACAAACAAACAAAATAACTAAGAACATGAAAATAAAAGATGCTTGAATATGAAGCTAGGACATGATAATAAAAAAATAAAAATAAAAAAAGGAGAGAATGTTAGAAGCTTTACCTATATACATAGCATTCTAAGCACTCCAAGCTAGACAGCACCTCAAGAGGGAGAGAGAGAATTCTTAGTTTGCTAGGAAGATCTGAGATTTTAGGGCTTTTTCCAATGTTTCTATGTATTTTGAACTAGAGGTGACGGGGGGTATTTATACTAGGAATTGGAGAGCTAGGGTTGAGTCTTTAGGCAATGTGGGACTCAATAAATTTGGATTTTCTAAAAGAAAAACATTTGGTGCAAGGTCAAATTGGTGGGAGTAAGACAAGCTGAAAAAGGGGAGAATTTTAGGGATCTAGTCTAAGTGCCAACCGGCACCTGGTCCAAAGATCTCCAGATCTCTTCCTTCTGAATTTTGACTTATTTTTTAGACTTCTTTGGTCCTCAAGCTCAAAAAATAAATTCTAAATTTGTCAAATTAATTAATTAGTTATTTAATTAATCAATTCTTACCAATTTTGTAAGGAACCAATAAATGCTTTGTCCCTAAATTAAATCATGTGCATGCAACCTTACCATAAACTATATCCTCAACGGTTCAACCAATAATGTTATAACACATCATTAAATTTAATTTGTACTAAATATAGACCAATTAAAACTAAGAGTTCATAATCACACATAGTTGGGATTAATTTATACAAGTGCATGTCATCCTTAAAACTTGTTTTGATATATTTTAATCTGGTTGTCCAATTGAGACCAATGAATTGCCGTTTTGATCGTTATGACCACAAAATTTATTTTATGAAATGTATTGGGAGATCAAATGACCAAAATTATAGTTTTTGCCTTGTGACATGATATGGTGATGATATGCAATACAATGCAAGTGAGCTTAAATGGGAGGCGCAAAATGTCTACATTAGGCAGTGGAAACCACATGTCATAAATTAGAGTAAATTAGAGCACAAATTTTCCACTTTTCCTGGAGTAAAGGATATCTATGGCACTAACCTACACACAAGCCTTCCTTAAGGTCTGCAAAGATGGCAAACGATGTAAACAACTCTAGTCCAAACATCTATAAACATGTTAAATTCTTTGTGAGAGAGCCAAAGATATGTTTTTCTTTGTATTTTTAATCTTTGTGAAAGTAATTTTTACGTGTGGAGAATGAACATAGTATCTACATGAGAGTTAAGAGTTTGAAGTTTTATATTTTGCATTGCATGCATTTTCAATAGACACTTAGCCAACTTAGGTCACGCAAAATGTCTTGGTGGACAGTAGATCAACTAAGATTCTCAAACATGTTTAAAACATGTAATGATTTGGCCTTAATTAGCTTTCTCAGTCGTTTGAAACTTGATAGGCTAAGAATGTATTGACCCCTTTGGTAACTTAATCAATTAATTAGCCTAGTGAATTAATTAGATTCAATTACATGTAATAAGTGTGGTAGCAAAACAAATCACCAACTAAGTTAAATGCAGTGGAAAATAAATTTGACATAGGTGATTTGTTTACGAATGGGGAAAACCACCGAGGCAAAACCCCACCGGGTGAATTTAAGGTCACTACTCTCGAGAATCTACTATTATCAAAATAAGCAGTTACAAGTAAAAGGAATCACAGTACCTAATACCAACCTACAGTTGAACCCTTACTCTAATACCCAATTGGACTTGTAATGTAGTGACAATCTCTCCTTTCAATGCATGACTCCCAGTACGTGACTAACCAATCGATGCAAGAATCCAAGTACGTGACTAACACACCAACTTGAGAAAGATGTTGGCTGCAAAGTTCTTCAATTCATCCAACGATGAAGATCAAGAAACTCATTAGTTACAAAACCCTTGGTGCAAAGACGCAGCAGCTTCTACAAGGAATATGATGAACTAGGGCAAATTTTGTCTCCGTTCACAATTTGAATGCTTGCATCACTTTGCATCACCTTTGACCGCCCTTAAAATAATCCTTATATATGTCTAGGGTTGTGAGAAAAGAAACCCTACACATATATACATGGATATGCGTGAAATCAGATCTGAAAATCTGAATTTCGTAATTCTTTATAGATACAGCTTCCGTTAAGCTGCTATCGAGCATCAACATTAAACCTCGATGGATATGGATCTATCGAGCTATTTGTTGAGATTTAATGAACAACACTTCTTCACTTGTTTCTTGGACAGATTTGCATGGCTTCAATACTAAACTTGAACTCTTATTCCTTAAAGTACTAAACCCATCCTAGATCTACCCAATTATAAGTAAAGTGCATTTTGTCAAAGGATTAGCCAATTTACATAACATATGTCTCTAACAATATCCAAATATGTCCTAACAAAACTAAATCCTATCTCTCACACACTATCAAATTTTAGTTTAACCCAAAAGTTTTGATTCCAACCTCTTTCACTCATCAAATCAAGGTACTCTCATGATCTTTTCCTGCATTTTTATCATAAAATCATGTAGATTCATACCTAGGGTTAGCAATTAGGGTTTTTACAAGTTTTGATATTGAGCTCAGAGTTTTTTTTTTTTTTTTTCCTCTTTCAATTTCTCTATGTATGTCAAATGCTTGTACATAATGGGGTTTGTTCCCCTTGGTGCCATTGAGGCAATGTGAGTAAATTTTGGACATTTTTATGGGTGATTCTTCACTTAATCTATGGTTGTTTTCATGTTACAGACCATGCTTTTAACAAGATGTGTGAGTGGCATTTTATCATGTAATCATCATTTGAGCACATGATCGATTAATAAACCATGTAATTGACCTTAATTCATATTTGTTGTCGTGTATTCACATAATTTCATTTAATTTACACCCATTTAGTGAAGCGTCTTATGCATATTCATCCCATTGAGTCATGTGTCAATCCACTTTGCATTTGTTTCTTATTTCCTTTAGGATCATGGCTTCTAAGGGGTTTTGAACTAGTGCCGCATCCTTCCATTTTGATAAGAATAACTTTAGGAATGAGGACTTTGCTAAAGCGTTTCATGAATGTCACAGTCATCACCATATGCCCCCCAAGAGTCCCATTGACTTTCTTGCGTTTTCCAATACTTGTATGCCTAGGGGTTTTGAGTCTAAAGGCTAGGCCAACTTCACTAGAGAGTTCATTGAGCCCACTTCCGCCCTTGTCCTAGAGCTCTTTTCAAAAATGTCAACCATAATACTAAAGAGGACACATTTCATTCTATTGTACATGGAGTTAGGTTGGAGTTCAATCTTGATCTTATTTCACAGTTGATTGGTATCTCTCATGTCAAGGATCTCATACTATAAGCGTGAGCACCCTAGCCTAGATGTGGCCCTTGTTGTGAGAGCATTGTATTGTGGACGCATGGTTTGCCCTTGGGAGTATGCCTGAACGAAATAGGATTGAAAGATGGATAGTTGGAAGTCGTCATTTAGTTTAAGTCCAGGAACCAACTTAAGCCTCTTACCAAAGGTCTATGCACCAGACATTGGGTCCGAAGTTGGGGTATGTGGATGGGAAGATATTAGGCTTCCAAACCTACCTCTCTCACTCTCTTTCTCTCTTTGTCTCACGCGGTTCAGCCCTTGAAAATTTGGTGGTTTAAATTTCACATGAGATGCACGTGTATTATGTGTGTTAATGGGAGACTAACAGATATGTTGATTTGACATTTGTTTAAAGTTTATGAAGTAAATTGTCTAAAATAAAAGTTTAAGAAATGTCATGACTACTATAAAATTCGGGGGAAAGTATGTGCATTTTTTTTCCTTTATAATATATAAGATGGCCTGCATCAGAAATATATATATAAAAGAAAAACGTTTCATGGTGTAAACCATATTAACAAAGAATTTAAAGTACAGGAACTTGCAATTTGCTAGTGACAGTTCAGAAATAAAAAAGAGCTATGCTGTTACATCGTCATGTTCCACCATAAAGCAAAAAGGTTATTTGGCATCAACTCAATTATATATTGGTCTTTTGACTTCTGCTTTAGGCCACCGTTGCGTATCTTAAATCTTAATGTATCAATTCAGCTACTAATAAATACTTACCCAAATAAATAAAAAAGGTCCCACAACATGTGCAGGCTGCAACATTACAAAAGTCGTCTACACTTTTCAGATTCCTTAACATGCGCCGCTATGAACGCTTTCTCACTCCACCCGCTACTCACATTACTTTCACAGACTTACAGCCACAACCCCACCGAACCCACTTTCTTTATAAATAAACTTTTTTTTTTTTTCCTTACATAAAAGATCACATCTCAACAAAATCTCTTTGTATTTTTGATAGTCAAATAAACCTTGCTGCAGCAAATAAAAGAATCCTTAAGTTTTATTTATTTTTATTTTTTTGAGAAAATCCTTAAGGTTTATTTAGACAGCTTTTAAAGAGTCATTCAAAATTTCAAACAAATCTAAATAAAAAAGAAAATATTTCATCACCCAAACATGTTCAGAGCAATAAATGTAACCAACCTTCTATTAAATGAAAACATTAAAAGAATATCATACAAATCTGTACCCTTTTTTTTCTTTCTTTCTGATATCTCGACCTCAACCATCACCAAATGAATTTGTTAGCCTTAAAAGAACAAATTGGAACAGCATAATGCATCTATATTTTCCAGGTTTTGTAGAATAATAACAAACAACAATAACAGACAAAAAAATCTTGGGACACCCTTTGGTAACCCGCTGGACCAAACAGCGTTAGCAACCAGAACTTTTGTCTCATATCCTCATCATCCCAACTTTACCTCTTCTTACCCCCCCTTCTCCCTCTCTTCCCCTTTCTCATCGGCAATCCATTGAATCAAACGAGTCTGCAAACCCTGAAGGTTTTGAGGGAATGCTTGATTGAGTTTGGGAGTAGGATATATCATTAAACATTGTTGAAGTACCTTCATTGGCTTGCCATCTTTGCAGAGCTTGAGGAAGGCTCATGTCTAGGTCAATGCCACAAGCGTCCTCTTCTTCATGAGAAGTTGGTTTCCACTGCTCTACAAGAGGACTTAAGATGTTGACTGCGTGCCCCATATCAGGTCTCTGGTACGGCTCACGAGCAGTGCAATGACCTGCCAGCTCAGCCACTTTGTATATGCTCTCCATGGTCTCCTCATCAGGGTTAAGATTTTGGTCAATGGCCTTGGGGATGTTCTCCTTGTTGATTAGGATCCTACGGAACCATGTGACCAGATGAGACCTCTCATCTGGCATTGTATCATCTAGTGCTCTTCTACCAGTAATCAGCTCCATCAAAACCACTCCAAATGCATAGACATCCACTTTGGTCGTCACTCTTCCAGTAGCTGTTGACAAGGAAAGAAACCGATCAGGCTGACTTGCAGTAGTCCAGTATAAGTGGCGATAAAATGTAAAGGCATGAATGTCTTAAGTGACTGACTGGACCCTTCATACAAATCAAAGTATCTACCTCAAGCAAGTTCAACCAGTGAAGTTCATTAAACCAGACAGATAATTCACAGCAAACATTAGTGTCAATGTACGACCACAAATGACTCATAGACTCCATATGACACAAGCAAATGAAAAGAAATCATCTCACCCAAAGGTCCCAAACCAAACAAAAAATCGAGTGAGAATTGTTTTGACCAAGTAATCATATGGAAAACTGGTCATTGGAAAACGAAATGCAAATTGCCAATATTTCATATTACTTATAGTATCTTCCATTGGTGATTAAGGCTTCAAAAAATCTGCAAAAGTAATGCTCTCTGCAAAGTCTAATATCTTTGACAATTCTCATGCTAATGCTATCTGTTCCCACCCTTTTCTGGCTTTAAAAACAAAAAGCTAAACATAGAAATACTTTCGTTTCTTGGGAAGTAAAATAATTCTCTTACCATAAAGATAAAACAGCATAAAATGTATGCATACACAATGTTCATGGATTCCATGAGCAGAGTTTAACAGATTTTATAATTCTAGATAAATTATCATAAACAAAAAGTGGTGATAAATATGAAATTTAAGCAACACCAGGATTGATTCAATCAAAACAAAAGAATATAGAAATCACAGGCTTAGCCTACCTGCATATTCTGGTGCAAGATACCCGAATGTCCCAGCCAACCGAGTCTCTACAGAGTACTTCCCATCAGGCGCATTTTTAACCAGACCAAAATCTGCAACCTTGGCCCTCATATCATCCCCAAGAAGTATGTTGGAAGGTTTCAAATCTCTGTGAATGAAACTTTGTTGTGCCAAACTGTGCAGGTATTCCACTCCGCGTGCCACATCCAATGCTATTGTAACCCTCTGCTTCCAAGTAAGAGGAGAACACCCATTCTCATGGCATTCAAACAAATGCTGCGTTAGTGTCCCCTGTGGCATATACTCATACACCAAAAGCCTCTCGTTGCCATTGATACAGTATCCTAAAAGAGCAACCAAATGTCGATGTCTAACTTTAGTAAGGACTGCAATCTCCGCCTGAAATTCATTCAGTCCTTTGCTACTCACTGCCACAGATTCCATCCTCTTCACGGCAATCTTAGTCCCATCATGCAATTCTCCTCTGTAAACAACTCCAAATCCTCCCCTACCCAAAATGTTATCTTCACTGAAATTGTTGGTCACCTGTCTTAAAACTTGGATCGAAATCGCAACATTCCCACCCTCAAAAACAGGAAGCTCACTATGATCACCACTACTCTGGCTCTGCAACTCACTCGGCACACCTCCATATCCATTTGAATTCGATACACCACCCGTTATGCCAATAGACTTAACAACTTCCTTCCCATTTTGAGGATTTTCCACCCTCCCAAACTTCCTATGCCTCCTACTGACATAACACTTAATTGAAACAAACAACACAACCACAACAAATATGATCACAGCAATAACTATACCAGCAATCATACCATGCGAGACGGAAGTGCCACTCGACCCCATTCCAGCCGGACTCCCACTGGGCGATGTGCCATTTGATCCCGACGGAGAACTCCCTCCACTTCCAGAGCTCGGAGTATTCTTCCCAATCAAAGGATTACCGGTCGTAGTTAGCTTCACGGAATCTCCAAATTTCGGTATCAACCCAGAAAGGTTATTGTTCGAAACGTCGAGAACCTGAAGGCTTGTCATGTTGGTGAAAGCATCCGGAATGGAACCCGTCAAATTGTTATCATTCAGATACAAACTCTTCAACGATGTGAGTTTTGCAAAGACAGGCGAGATCGTCCCAACGAATTGCTGCTTAGCGAAATTGATAGTGGTAATATTCCCCTGTGAATCGCAGATAATGAAAGTCCAGCTAGTACAAGCATCGTTACCTGTCCAGGAATTGGCTAGCTTGATTGGATACCCAAAAGCCGAAGCGATTTCGAGCAATGTGGTCACTTGGGGATCACAAGGACCTGGGGTGTTCTTACAGAAGCTATTGATACCATCAAGAGTGTGAGTGGTCACGCTAGATGGGAACTGTGGGTAAGGCCCTTGGAGCACATTGTTATCCAAGGAAACGTTTCTCAATGTGGAAATTGACATCAATGAAGCTGGGATGAGGCCTGTGAACTGGTTGTCTCTGAGCTGAAGATCGAACAAACTTGTACAGTTTGACAAGTCTGGGATGGGACCAGTGAACTGGTTCTTTTGTAGCCACACTTGGTACAACTGGGTCATCGACGACAACACGTCGATGGTACCCGAGAAGCCGTTTTGTTGGTTGTTGAGCCAAAGGTTTTGAATCCCGGATCCCCCAAAGGATTTAGGTAGAGTGCCAGTGAGATTGTTGTAAGAAAGTCGGAGATCCTGAAGACTCGGGAAGGAACCAAAGATATCTGGTAAAGACCCAATAATGTTTGCATTGCTAGCATAGAAAGTGACTAAGCTAGTGGCCTGAGTCAACTCGGTGGAGATGGTCCAAGGTGCAAGATCAAGGTTTTGGCTCAAGGTTAAGATCTGTAAGCTTGTGAGTCCTTGGAAGAAACCTGAAGGAATGGAGGTGAAATTGTTGTTGTCAAGGTAGAGTTTTTGGAGAGAGGTGAGGTTGGCAAGGGAGGGGAGAGCTCCAGAGAGAGAGTTGCCTTGGAGAGAGAGAGTGGTGAGTTGGGTGAGAGTGCCGAGATCGGAAGGAAGAGTCCCTGTGAGAGACTGAGAAGCTAAGTTGATGGAGGTGACACGGTTGCTTCCGTCGCAGTTAACGTTTTTCCACTTGCAGTAGTCTGTGGTGGCGGACCAGCCGCTTGGGGCGGTGTCGAAGGAGGTGAGGAGCTTGGCCATGACTGCGGAGTCATCGGCAGATGAAAGAGTTAGAAAGGAGAATATGAAGGTGGAGAGATAGATCAGTAGGGTTCTCCGCCGACCCATTTTGAGAGATTGATGTGTACGAGAGAGAGAAAAAAATATAAATGAGTTTTTGAAGTTTGGTTTGGTTTTGGTGGTGGTGTGTGCTGGGATTTTTTTTTTTTTTTTTTTTTTTCCCTTTTTTGTGTACACACTACATACAGACAGGGAAGGTGGAAAGTGGGGAGGAAGGTGTGTTTCTGTTGCGCTGCGTTCCGTCTCTGTTGGAAAGTGTGTTTTGAGTAGGTTGGGACTTGGGAGGAAAGGTCGTGCTAGGGTCACATGGATGCTTGCTGTGTTTCATTTTCATACAAGCAGAAGAAAAGAAATTGTGAATTTTTCATTATTTGGTTAAAGATAAATAAGGGTTGCCAGAGTTTTTTTTTTTTTTTTTTAATTTGTATTTAGTAACAGTTTATTTAATTTTTTACTAAAACCTAAAATTACTATAAATAATAAATAAAAGTTAAATAAAGTAAGAAAGTAATTTGTGTGGGACTCATAAATAATAATAAAAATAAATAATATTTTTTTTATAAAAACATTGTTAAATAAAACAAGTAAATAATTCACATGATATCGATAAATAATAGAAAAAATAAACAATAAACTAGTTTATAATCAAATCTCAAACTATTACTTAACTTTGAGAAAAAATGACACTGAAGAGTAAATTACAAAATTCTCTTTCCACTTTTTCATCTGTCTATTATTATATTATATATATATAAAGGTATAATAATAACCTATTTTAGAAAATGATTTTATCTAACTTAGTTTTCTTTTTCCTTTTTTTAAAGTCTATTTTTAAATTCCATATTTCTTGCCAAGTGCCAACTAAGCAGAGGCGTACAGGTCACGGCTTGATAAGTCATGGCTTGGTTTGTTTTTGTTGCCATTGTTGGGGAGTATGTTTGTGAAGATATGCAAACGATGCGTAATGATGGAAGATCATTATAAAAAAAAAAAAAAAAAAAAGTCTAGACAAACAGAGCAATTAACGGCTTAATCAAAGTAACTGTTAGGTTAGACTCGCATTTCATATATCATTGTGATTTAAAGTCAAGGGTATGCCTTGTAATCAAATGATCCTTGGTTTTGAGACTTTTTTTTTTTTCTTTTTTTTTCCTCAAAGAAGAGCGAGAGATGCGTTTGAGCTGATTGTATGCAAGTCTGATGTCCATTTAAAATGGACTAATTCTCTCCTATCCAAAAAAAGTAGTAAATAAATAATACTATATAAATAGAGTATTTTACTACTCTTTAATAAATAAATTAAAATCTCTGATAATTGAATAAGATCTGTGGTTCAAACCCTGCCTATCTTAAAAAGCAACTAATGTCTTAGTTTGATAATAAAAAAATATCATCAAGACCGAATGTTATAGATTAAAATTCTCTAAAAAATAAATAAATGACAAAATTTAAGTACAGTACCTTATAAGTACTGTACTTTAGGTTTTCCTCTTAAAATTCAGCCATATAACTACTTCACTAAAAAATACACTTCCATCCCATGAGAAAAAATCCACAGAGTAGAATTTTAAGAAATGAACCTAAGGAACAACATATAATCACTGTTCCTAAATCTTGCTCATAAATAAGTAAATTACAACCATCTTATAGCGTAATCTTCTCAAAAACAATTATTGCATAGTATTTTATTCGACCCATTTTGTTAGTCTTGTGTAGAAAAACCAAATGGTTATCCTTTAATTCTTTTTCTTCCCCCCCCCCCCCCCCCCCACCCCCCCCCCCAAAACCAAAAAAAAAAAAAAAAGTTTCCAAAACCAACATTATTAAAACTCATTATTGTATTTACTTTTTAAAAATATAAAATGAAATTAAGAAAATAATTCATTATTGTACCCTTTTCTTTTAAGAATCAATTCATTATTGTATTTGTTATCCTAAAATTTCCCCTTAATATTAGAGGATGCCAATTCCTAGCAATAAACATTAAGAACACGTTTGGTACACTAAATGAGAATCACAACAAAAATTGTAATGTCAATTACTAGTAATAAAATGTGTTGTAATAGAATAACTAAACATTTTCATAAGTTCAGTTGTGAGATGTAATATTAAAATAAAAATTAATATTATTTTGTTCGTTCTAGTTAACTCAACAAGTAAAGTCTTTGATGGTTAAATAAGAGATATGGAAGTTGAAACTCTATAAAAAATATTTTTAAAAAAAACTAATTTAAAATGTATTTTAGGAAATATCTTACCTATATGTCCTAAAATTAATATTTTTTAAATTTGCAAGAGAGAGATTAGTTTTTTTTTTTCATAGTTGTTATGTGCATATGGAAAGTTTGCTCAACTGGATAATGGTTAAATAAGATGTTTGAAGGTTGAAACTCTATAAATAAATAAATAATTATTTTAAAAAAACTCAAGATGTATTTTAGGAAATATCTTACCCATACAATTATATTTCCTACAACTTAATATTTTTTTAAATTTGTGAGAGAGAGGTTAGTTATTTTTTAATATTTTTTATTTTCATAATTATTATGTGCATATGGAAAGTCTATTTATTTAGAAATATATTAATTTTAGACCCAAACCTAACCCATTTAATAATCGTGTCATGACTCTTCAGCCCTAACATGACCTATTAGTGAAGCAGGCTGACACGATATGATCTACTTGACGTGCTTATTAAACGGTTCGTGTTTGGTTTACACAAATTTGACATAACTCATTTCAACACGCTTAATATTAAACAAAATTAGTTGACACAAATTCCATTTAACCCGCTTCAAAAAAGCACCTAAATAATATTGTTATAAATTTAATAAACAACAAACTTAATACAAACTCATAATATCAAAATACCTATTAAGCATACAATTTGAAGGTTGATAATAACAATTTATCACTTATAAGTTTTTGCAATTACTCATTTTTCTTTTAAGTTTAAAATATAGGTTGGATATACAAGACATTTGACAAATCTAAAATAAAATAAAAGGAATATTTATTTATTACACGAGTTAAACTGGTTGTGTTAAATGGGTCATTTTGAGTTTACACGAATAAATTCGCGTATCAAACATGTCACATTGACCCACTTATGACACATTTCGTATCGTGTCACTTTTGGATTGACTCGTTTATGATCCAAACTAGCTAAAATCCAACCCTAACTTGTAAAAACTCGTATCATGTTTGTATCGTGTTCACGGGTTGTGTCAAACATTGACACCCCTAAATAAGATATATTATTTGCTAAACTAGCACTTACGTTTCTAGATTTCAAGAATTTGCTGGTTTTATGTTTATATGATAATGAAAGGGCAATGTTTCTTTGACAAGAAAAGCCGACCCTACAAATATTTAAGTGTCAATAATTTACTAAAGAATTGCTTATTTATTTATTAAATTTTATTATTATTATTATTATTATTATTATTATTATTAAGTAAGTTGAATGATCACTTTTAAAGCACTTGATTGTAAAATAGTTGTGATAATATCAGGGCTGGCCTTAGGTCATGGCCCGGAGCCCCCAATTAGAGAAAATTCCCTAAATGTAGGAGGTAATAAATGATATTTTTAATTTAAATATATATATATATATATATATATATATATATATATATATATATATATATATATGAGTTGTACAGTTTTTTACTCTACTAAGAAAGTCCAAAATTTTGATTGCTACTAGAGATATTACATATTTTATCAGATATTTCTTACAAATTCACATGTCACAAACTACAAGAAATAATTCAAATACTATTATCTTGTTGAAGTAACGTCAATCACATTCATTAGCACATTAGTTGTAAGTTTTTGCATAGATTTAAAAACTGGAATGGTCAAAGAACCGAAAAATGGACCAGTTCCCAATTTTTCCTGTTCTTGACCAATTTTCATTGGTTTTTTTACCCTTTTTACCAAACCAATTCCATGTCCAATTCCTAGTTCAATTGGTTGAATAGACCGGTCCAATCCGGTTTTTAAAATAGTGAGCTTTTGTAGTAATTTTAACAATTTTCTCAAAAATTTATGGATTAATAGAAATCCAACCCACCATTAAGTGAATTTATTATATTAAAAAGTAAGAATAATGGGTTTTGTAGGAGGGTGATCTCCTAAAAGGTTTCATGGGCCCAAGGAGTTAGGTCAAAATGATGATCCGAGAAGCTAGGCATGGCCCAAATCCCATGGAAAAGGCTCAAAGCGGAAATAAGGGCAAAAGGTCAAACAAGGTAGGATCCTTTTGTTGAGGAAAGCCGACGAGATTCGGATTGCCACAGTAACACCTCACTTGAGGACTGATGACCAATGAGGTAGCCGAGGAAGAAGGTTTTACCTAGAAACAAGTTGAGAATCGAGGAAAGGTGGCATGCAACCCAAGTAATAGTTACCTTCGCATTAATTAGGTTTTCCTACCTAATACAAGTCGTATTAAATGGTGAATGACTAGCCTGAACAGTGTTTTACACCCCAAAAGTCCTATTCCACATCAAAAAATGGGGAAGAAATGTTTGATGGGACAAGTATCTTCTAATATCCAGCATGGTAATCCAATATTTGGGGGGAGAATGAACTGAAAGCATAATAAATAGGGCATTTCCCTCCATAGAAGAGGGATGGGAAAATTGAGAGAAAGTGTATAAGTCATAAGAGAGTGTTTTTTCTTATAAAAGATTGTCTATAACCTTGGCAGAAGTGTATTTGTGTCTTTAAATCCAACAGTGTTCATTCAAATTCTTGATTTTATTTATTTGGTCTTCTCATTGTGCATTACCCTCTTATTTTATAAATTAATTTTGTTAGTTAGAATTTCCATATCAACTTTGGGGTTGGGCCAAAGAGTTTTTTACTACCATAGGTTTGAAGTTTTAAAAAATATAATATAAATCATTGACTACATATTATTTAAGTGATATCTATATATAAAATGTGACTATTTAAAATTAGGCGTAAATGCACTTTTAGTCCCTACATTTTGACTTTTTTCCATTTTAGTCCCTACATTTTATTTTTACCACTTTTAGTCTCTAAATCAATTTACGCGTTCCATTTAAGTCCTTGAAACTACCTTCCGTCACTAATCTAACAGGCAAACTAACAGATGAATAAAATAATTAAAAAAAAAATTATTGTAGCATGCCACATTAGATTATAATTTAAAATATTTATTTGTCAATTTTAACAAAAGAAAAAATATGAGTTAAAAATTAAAAAAGAAAAGAAAAGAAGAACACACCAGAAACATAAGAACAAGAACAGAAGGTGGAGAAGGGGATTTGGTTGAGCATGTTCCATTCGGGTTGGATGTCGATGGAGGATTTCAATGGCTTTCGGCGCATCATGTTGTTGTGTGCCCAAACCCTAAACTCTTCACAACCCGATTCCGACATGTACGGGAAGTCTCTTTCCACGTTCAAGGTCTCGTGGTTACCGTTCATGGTGATGACTTCGCCGCTGGCTTTCACCGCTTGCCATTGAAGTCTCTCAAGAAAATAGAGTATTTTAATCTCATCGCCGCCGCGATCGAGTACATCGCCTACTTGAACCACGGTCATTGACCCCCCGGTCCAGTCGCCGGAGTCGTTTATGTCGTAACGCTTGCTTCGACTTCTCCAAATCGCCGTGGAGATTGCTGATCGCGACGAGTCGACCCATTGACACGTTGAGCTTGTTGTGGGTTTTTCCATTGTGAGATTTTTTTTGTAGTTTAGGTGTTTGTGTTTTTGTCTGGAGAGACTATGGAGACGAAAGAGTAGGGAGATTGAAGGGACTTTGATGGTGTTGTCCAAATTTTTATTCTTTCATTTTCTTGGCAACCAAACAAAGAATGAAAAAGAATTGAGAAATGATTTTTCTTGGGTTTGAGGATGGGGGCTTAGGAATATATGATTTTTTTTTTAATGTGTTTTTATGCTGAATTTTCTGGGTTTATGAATTTGGTTTCTGGGTTTATGAATTTTATTTGCTGGAGGTTTCGTTGTTGATTGAAAGATGAGAAAATCTGGGTTTGAGTTGAGATTTTGTATATCTGGGTTTTGTGGTTTGAGAAAATCTAAGAAGATCTGCTGCTAGGTTTGTGTTTGTGTTCTTGCTGGAGATTGATTTGTGTTTGTGTTTGGTTGACAAGAAAGGGCAAGAAAATGCAAGAAAATCTGGGCATGTGTTCTTATGTTTAAAATCTGGGTTTGTGTTCTTTGGTGTTCTTGTTGAAGATGAACCTAGATCTGGGCAACTCATATTTTTTCTTTTGTTAAAATTAAAAAATAAATATTTTAAATTATAATTTGATGTGGCATGCTACAGTAAATTTTTTATTATTATTTTATTCATCTGTTAGTTTGCCCGTTAGATTAGTGACGGAAGGTAGCTTCAAGGACTTAAATGGAACGCGTAAATTGATTTAGGGACTAAAAATGGTAAAAATAAAATGTAGGGACTAAAATGGAAAAAAGTCAAAATGTAGGGACTAAAAGTGCATTTACACCTTAAAATTATTACCTTAAGCCACAAATTGAATTGAGCTAGCCTTGGATATTTTTTTTTACAATAATTAACATAGTTAATTTTCTCTAAAAATAAATTAATAAATAAGTAAGTCTATTTTACTCCCAAAATTGCAGTTCATGTATATCTGTTAGTCTTTTTCATTCTTTTTTTTAAATGTTACATGTAGAAGAAGGAAAATTGAAATGGTAATTCTTTTCTTGAAAGAGACCAATCGATATTATTAAGTTACAATACTTTTAGGTGTGTATATATACACACACACACGCACACACATATGTTGAGTTCAACATTTGTTGGAGTTGGTTGAAATTCATTTTTGCGCCATTGGCCTAAGGGCCTTATGCACTCCTAGGGGTGGCAAAATCATGTTCAACATATATATATATATATATATATATATATATATATATATATATATATGAACCCGTTTGACATGTTTAGCTTATAAAGGTAGTAGATTTGCAATTATTATTTTGTTACTATTGATTAATTTATGGTTTAAATTATATGTTTATTAATATATTTATGGTTGTAATTATATTTTAATTTTAGATATATGGGAATTGATAACATGTTATTCAAGTAATATATGACCTGTTAATCAAACAAGTTATTAAAAATGTCATTTGTACTAACCTTTACATGACTTGTTAGTTTAAACGGGTTAAACGTGTTATGTTGGGTTGACCTGTTTAATAAACAGGTCATGTTAGGATCAAGGATTCTTGACACGTTTACTAAACAAGTCTAGTTCTGGTTAACCCATATAGCCAAATACTCATGACTCAATACGATACGAACCCGATATGCAAACACAAATTGCCACCCTTATGCACTCCACAATACAGTATAAATGTATTTTAAGAATGTGTCCTAATATGATTTGTTATATATAAACATTGTTGACCCAAATTTCTTATTTAGTGGATTATTAGCTACTCACTCTCGTGAATGTACACACATTGTTGAACCACATAATTTTTAGGGATAATTACAGTAAACCCACTTGTGGTTAGGCCCGTTTTCACTGTGCCTACTCGTGGTTCAAAACTTATCACTTTGCCCACCTGATGTGCCTTTCGTTAGGGATCTGTTACCCACCTCTCCGTTTGCCGTTAGAAAAACACATTTTTAAAGAAAAACAAACATAACAAAGATCAAAAAGTTAGGACTTTTTATTGCTTAAGAACTTCTTTGAGAACAAAACACAGGAATAGCACAGATCAAATGCTATTCCTGATTAAAAGTGATTTCATTGAGCATTTGTTTTTTTATTTTTGTTTTTTTTATAGATCTCTCCAACTTTTATTCAAACCAAACCAAACCCAAAAAAAAAAAAAATTCCAAATCCCAGAAAACAAATTACCAGAAATATATTTTGCTGTTGATCCTTGTCCTCCATTCTCTGCAACCAATCACAAAAAAATTCATACATATAAATATAGTTGTTGGAGATTGTGGATTCCTGCGAGTCCGGTATGTGCTAGTAATGGGGTCGCCGATCTCGCGAGCTCCAGTCCGACGACCGCGATCGACGCTTCGCGAGATCACGATCGACGGCGCGATCTCGCGAAGTGTCGATCGCGATCTCGCATTTGATCTGTGCTATTCCTGTGTTTTGTTCTTATAGAAGTTCTTAAGAAATAAAAACCCTACTTTTTGATCTTTGTTATGTTTGTTTTTCTCTAAAAATGTGTTTTTCTAACGGCAAACGAAGAGGTGGGTAACAGATCCCTAACGGAAGGCACCTCAGGTGGGCAAAGTGATAAGTTTTGAACCACGAGTAGGCACAGTGAAAACGGGCCTAACCACAGGTGGGTTTACTGTAATTATCCCTAATTTTTATGTGTTGATTTCTCTTTTCTCTCTTCTTTATTCTTGCATAAATTAATATTTTTGCAAGGTCATCTATATATTATAAACAAATAAAAATAAGGTATATAAGTTTCTTTGTCCGGCATCATATTAAATTTGGTTTTTGTATATCTTTTACTTGTACCAAATATAAAACCTGGTGTACTAAGCATGGAGCTATTGAGGTTAACAACGTTACTAGGGTTAAAATTTCTCACTCTCTTGTTCTAATTATTGAATTATAAAAAACTAAAAGAAAAAGTATGAAACTATTAATGAAATTGGACTCTAACTGAATGAATATTACGTAAAGAGAAATGTTATGTCTATAATATTTTTATAACAAATTTTAAGTGACAAGTTTTTAGTTGCTATTTTTGGTGGGTAAAAAACTAATTTTATTTAGGCTAAAATGCAAAACTCACCCTCTAAGTTTCACCACTTTTCATTTCAGTCCTCTAAGTTTGCATTTTGTCATTTCAGTCCTCTAAGTTTCAATAATTCTCAATTCAGTCATCTGTTAACAATCTGCCCAATGTTGCCGTTAACTCACCACGCCATTTTGCACTTTATTTAATATTTATTTCTTAACTCAAAAAAAAAAAAACGTTAATTAAAAAAAAAAAAACTAAAAATTTAATTAGGCTCCTCAAATCTGAAGAGCCCAAATTCTAACCCCACCCACCCAATTCCACAACTTTTACCAATAGATCGCATGATCTGTAAAAAAGCACTGCTAAATGCAAAATGCCAAAACCCCATCTCTCTCAGTCTAACACCACCAACAAAATTCAAAGCCCATTAAAGAGAGTTTTATTCTTTATAAACAAAGGACCATAAAAAAAAATTACCCAAATGGCAAGATCGATCAAATCAAGCATTAGAACAAAAATCACACAAACCCGATCACAAATTAGGCCAAAAAACCCAAAACCTATAAATGTTTTGGACATTCAAAACAAAACCAAATAATATTTTCAACATCAAAAAACATACTTACATTGTCTTAGTCTCTCGCTTGATCTCTCTTTCTCCACCTCGATCTCTCTTTCTCTCTCTTTCCCCTTATTTCTCCCTCTTGGTTGCATTTGGCAATATTTAAAATATTTTCCAAGTGTAAAATTTTTTCAAGTGAAAATGTTTTACGAAAAGGAAAATATTTTCAATTGTTTGTCTGCTTTATGGAAAATATGCCATAAAATTATTTTTTGTGTTTGGTTTTGCATGTAAAAACCTATTTCCATCAATCCAGCCACCAGATTCACCACCACAAACCTAGCCACCACTATAAACCCAGCCACCACCAGCCACCATCAACCACCACATAACTAATTAACTTGAAAAAATTATAAACAAAATCAAAACTCATTAATCTCAAAAATCAAAATCAAAACCCATCTATCAAACCCACAACCCACAACCCACCACCCTTGAAACCCACTAATCACCCAAGCAACCAATCCACCAAAACCCACCCCCAATTGGCCACCATTAACGCTAGAACTCAACCTAACCCACCACCATTGAAACTCACAAATCACACCAACCACCAATTTTCCAAAACCCAAAAACAAATATATTTCCAATAAAAAAAAAAAAAAAAAAAAAAACCACAACAATGAGGCTAGATCGATAATGGAGGAAGGGAGGACAGAAAGGTAGAGAGAGAGAAGTAAGATCGGTATGGGAGGAAGAGCAAGAAAGAAGGATGGAGAGAGAGAGAGGAAGAGGGCTTCGGATTTGACCTTGATCGGCGGTGATAGGCACAGCCACTAACGGCGGTGGATCAGAGCTCGAGTTCAGGTGTTGGTGGTGCTCTTTGCCTCGTTGACGACCTCTATCTCTGGTGGCCAATGCTCTCTCTCTCTTCAAGTAGACTATGGAAATGGTTTGAAGGTAAATTTGAAGTGTAAACAATTTTACACTTCAAGCCCACCTATTTTACGGTCAAAGATCTTAATTTTCAAGTTGACTAAATTTTCAATCTAAACCAAACACTGACCATCATGTAAATTTTTTTCCCAATTTTCATTACAGCCGAAACAAACACAGCCTAGTCTCTTAGTTATCGGGTGGGTGGTGTTAGAATTTCGTTTTTTTCAGATGTGGGGAGTGAGTGACTTTGTTCACCTAATTAATTATTTGGTTTTTTTTATTAACATTTTTTTAATTAAGAAAAAAAAAATACATATTAAATGAAATGCAACAGCGTCGCTTGAGTGAGTTAATTGCAACATTGGACCGATTGTCAATGGATGAGTGAATTGAGGATAATTGAAACTTAGAAGACTGAAATGACAAAATGAAAATTTAGAGGACTGAAATGGAAAATTATGAAACTTAGAAGGTGAGTTTTGTATTTTAGTATTTTATTTATTAGTGAGCTCAAATTAAAACTAATAAATACTTGCCACTTAAAATTTGTAGTGAAAATACTGTGGTCCTATGAACATAACACTTCTCTTATATAAAGCCTAAAAAATACCACTAGCGGGTGTGGTATAACTGGTAAGTGACTGCTAAGGTTTTCACCACATCCCAGGTTCGAGTTCTCACGAGAACTGTAATTGCAATTTCTGGAAGTCCTAGAAACCAATAGAACTTGGGGTGTGTGTGGGTTCGGAGTTTCCGAGCTCCAGTTCGAGCTAATGGTACCCATGGGCTCACCCAACTGTACTGTGGGACGTGGGACAATGACTGCCACACGCGAGTCCCTTTTTTTTCATCTCAAAAAAAAAATATAAAGCCTAAAAAACACCACTAATTCCAAAAAAAAAAAAAAAAAAGGAAAAAGAAAAATTAATGATGTCATTTTAATTTAAGAGATTATTGATGAAGTTATATTCCTTAAAAAATAAAAATAAATAAAAAGAAAATAAAAGGCTGAACATAAATAATCACCCACTGTACACTAAAGTAACTTTATGTGCTGACATTTCACCAAAAAAAGAAAAAGCTTTATGTGATGACATTTCTCTATCAAATCATATACTCATATACTAGCTAGGTGAGGCCCACATGTCCGAATGTCGTCGCTGGATTTGAATTGGCGGTGGGGGCCAGCGTATGACAGCTATAGCTATGCAGAAACCGCGTGAATGCGGCGCCGACCAGAATCGTTCACGGAAGAGTATTCCAGTGGGTTTTCCTTTGTTAGTTTCCCCGTTTTTCCGTTTGGTAAGTTTTCGCTCCTTAAATTTTATATTTTAAAATTAAATTAATAAAATATGATTTGCAAACAATATTTCCCATATATATATATATATAGAGAGAGAGAGAGAGAGAGAGTGTTGTTGTGTTCTCTGCTCTCTGTCTGTGTCTGCCTAAAACTTTGATACTCCTTTGTTGTGTTTCCTTTTTACCATCGTTGGCGCCACCCTAGATGTAAAGTGAATTCCCATAACCGAACAGTGAGGTCCGTTTAAGCTAGGAGAGCGTGTAGGGCATGAGAGGTATTAGGGTATGTGTTACGAAATACAACGGTGTTAAGAAAAACATAATAATTGAGTGTTAAAACTAGGATAGTATGGATAGATTGTGGAGATCCAACTCCTCTGTCAACTACAGGACTTGTTGTCCTCCTGATATTGTAAATGAAGAAGATCATACTGTTAAAGAAAATGAGTTTCTTGATTTCCAGAAATGGAATATTCCAAAGTTGATACTAAAGCCGTTTACAGAACTAGTTGGACTGAAAATGCTTTTCATTCTGCTTATAAAGTTGGAACTGTTGAACAAACATTTTCTACTTCAAAAACTCATGAAAAATGTTGTATGTTTTCTAAAAGAAATATTAATAATTTTCTTGCTAAAAAATTCAGTTATTTGCATATTGGTCTGGTTCAAGTTGCTGTTAAACCACTCACTCGAAAGGGTATTAATGCTTCTGTTCTTATGTGTTTACGTGATGCTAGATTTAAAGTCTTTACTGATAGCATTCTTGGTATGATTACTGCTTCTATGTATGATGGTCCTGTCTATTTTA
Source organism: Quercus tomentella (assembly GCA_028535165.1). Lineage (NCBI taxonomy): Eukaryota > Viridiplantae > Streptophyta > Magnoliopsida > Fagales > Fagaceae > Quercus > Quercus tomentella. Next base: position 26,304,267 of record JAPQVY010000001.1, on the reverse strand, counting down.
ACTGTTATCCTGATAATACTCTTGCTTTGGATGATCCTAATATTGTTAAAGCTTTGACATTAAATATTTTAACATCTGGTTATAACATGGAAGAAGGTAGCAAACCTTTTGCTTTGATTTACAGTATTTATATTACAGACTTTTGGGTACTCAATTGAATCTTGGTGCTAGGATCAATAGAGAACCTGTTGGTAAAACTATGTTAATTCAATGTTCAACTGCTGATGCTAAAACTCATATACCAAAAATGATTCAATGGCAAGATATTAATCTTCCAAAACAATGGTTGTTGGAACAAGAATCTCCTCATGCTAAACCTATTTTTGATGAGTTAGATCTCACTCATATTCAACAATATCTTGATGGAACTATTAAAATAAGTTTTCATGATAACCAACCATTAAAGATCAACGAAGGAAGACAATCCTTTGTTGGATTTGAAAGTATTTCAAAAAGGGATCAAGATCTCAATGAATTTTTGCAAAAGAATCTTGAAAAACCCATTGATTTGAAGCTAAAAGGTGTTTCAAGTAATAAATCCCAAGTTAGCATTGCTTTTTACTCTACTAAACCAGAAACTTCCTCTCCATATAGCAGAACTGCTATTGAAGAAGAAGAAGAAGAAGAAGAAGTTAAACCTCCTGTGTCACCATCTTTTTCTAATTTTCAAACAAATGTTGAAGCCCCTGTTTTTGAAAGTCAATTAAGAGTTTTAAATGTTTTGAATGAAAGTTTTGAAATTGATATGGTTTCTTTGTATAATGAATTTATTTCAGCAAAAAACAGAGATAAAAGAAAATATTACCAAAGTACTTTTGCTCAGTTTGAAAAAGCTCGTGTTAAAAGGAAATGGAAAGAAAAAATGAATCAATTAAAAAAAAATATTTTGTTTTTTGATTTTCTTGAAAACTATTATGTTTCAAAAGATGAAGTTTCAAAACATCATTTGAATGTAATAAAGAAATCAAACTTTGTTAGAGAAGATAAAACCATTGTTAGGTCTAGCTATCCGCCTCTAGAGATAGTTTTGATAACCTGTAAAAAGACTGAGGTGAGGGCCTCCCCTTTCAAAATTGCGGATGATCAAACCCCTATCATTAGTCTTATTGAAGAAAACAATTTTACTAATGAATCTTTGCATGTTATTGGTCAATAGCTTGACCGTATTGAATAAAAAATTGATGAAAAAACTGATGTTTCAAAACCTGAGAAGCCTTTGATTGATTTACCCAGTCAAAGAGAAAAAGTGAAATTTAAAACCTCTCACGCTTAAACTCTTGACATTGTTGAAAAATGCTTGCTGATTTAAAAGTTAAAACTGAGGGTGCTTCTACAAGTACTGCTCAAACTATTTCAAGAAATGAGAAGGAAATTGTTTCTGAAGAAAATACAAATTCTGACTCATTATCTTCTGTTTCTGCTAAAAAGGTTTTTGATGATGAATTACCAGAAATTAAAAGATTTGTTGGAAATTCCAAACCCATGTCTTTTACAAAAAATTGGTATTCAAAACCTACTCCTCTTGATATGCAGTTTGAAGAAAGGGCTTTTCAAACACAATTTTCTGTTTCTACTGATAAAATTTATGAATGGAATATTGATGATTTGTCCGAACAAGAAATCATTAATAAAATGGGTCATATATGTCTATGGTTGGAATTGCTTATATGAATAACCATAATCTTGATCACCTTGAAATTGTTGACCTTCTGGTTACTGGTTTTTCTGGCACTCTTCGTGGATGGTGGGATTCATACCTCACAAAAGATCCCAGAGAATCTATTAAAACAGTTGTTAAAAAGAATGATGAAGGTTTCTTCATTTTTGATGAAAGCATTGGTCGAGGTATTCCTAATGGTGTTAATACCTTAATCTATACTATTCTTAAACATTTTGTTGGTACTCCATCTAATATTTCGTCTCGAATTTTTGATTATCTAAACAATTTGAGATGTCTTACTATGTCTGATTATAGATGGTACCAAGATGTTTTTATTTCCAGAGTTATGCCTCGGAAAGACTGTTACAAGCCTTATTGGAAAGAAAAGTTTATTGATGGTTTGCCTCCTATCTTTGCTCATAAGGTAAAACAAGAGTTAATTGGTAAAAATGATTCCATTGATTATGATAACTTAACTTATGGTGATATTTTAAGTACTATTAAAAAACTTGGTATTAATATGTGCAATGATGAAAAACTATTAAAATACCAATTAAAGAATAAAAGAAAAGCTAAATATGAAATGGGTAATTTCTGTGAACAATATGGTTTGCCCCCTATTGCTCATTTTAGGCAAAAAGGGAAAAAACATGACAAAATTCACAAAAATTATAGCCATAAAAAATATAAAAAATACAGAACCAACTATGTTAAACCTAATGATTTAATGCTAAAAAGAAAAATGCTTCTAAAAGATATGATAAACAGAAATTTGGAAAAGGTAAATGTTTTAACTGTGGTAAACCTGGACATTACTGTAAAGACTGTAAGCAAAAACCTGGTAAGTTAATAAATAAGTTTAACATGTTAAATATTGACGATAAAAGCAAGAAGAATTATTCCGAATCCTTAAATCAAACAATTCGTCTGATTCCTTGGAAGAGGATTTTTCTTCCTCATCTGATTCTTGCTATCATTCTGTTGATGATTCTTCTGATTCTCCTAATATTAAAATTGGTTGTAGAGATTCCTGTTGTAATGTTATTAAATCTGTTAATGTTCTCACCAAAAGTGAAGAAAATGAAAGTTTTTTGATTAAATTGATAAGTCAAATTGAAAACCCTAAATTACAAAAAGAATATTTGGATAAGCTTAAGAAAAATTTGATAAAAGATGAATTTGGTAAAAAACTAAAATCAACTATAAGCTTTGAAGAAACTTTGGAAGGATTAAATAAAAAGAAATCGAAAGATTTAACTGACAATGATCTTCAACATGAAATCACTGTTGTTAAACAAGAAATAATTTAGTTGAAAAATGAATTTAAAAACATTAAAAGTGATAATAATAATCTTAAACAAGAATTGTTATTGTTGAGAATTGATAAAAACCTTGATAAAAATCAATTTGATAATGAACAAGATGAGCACAAAAATGGAGATGAATCCAGTCAACATGCTTTTCTTTCTGATACAGATATTGCTAATGTTTTCAATGATTCTCAACTTAATATTGTTAACAAAGCGCTTCCTCCAAAATGGTTTACAAAAGTTAAAATTGTTGTTTCCCATGATTCTCATTTCAATGTTATTGCTATGATTGATTCTGGTGCGGATATGAACTGTATCCAAGAAGGATTAATCCCTTCAAAATATTTTGAAAAATCAATTGAAAGATTGGTTTCTGCTAATGGTACTCAGATGAAAATCAAGTATGAATTGAATAATGCTTATGTTTGCCATGGTAATGTCTGCTTCAAGATTCATTCTATCCTTGTTAAAAACATGACTAATAAAGTGATTCTTGGTCTACTATTTGTAAATGTTTTATATCCTTGTCTTGTTAAACATGATAGATTTACTACTCATCCTTTTAGACAGAAAGTAAAATTCAAATTTGCTTCAAAGTTTGAAATTGATACTGATGATGCTTTAAATCTGATTCATGCTAAAGTCAAACATCTTAACTTCCTTAAGCAAGAAGTTAGATACAAGAAAATTGCTAAATAGCTTTTTGATAAATTGTTGCAATCAAAAATTGATAATTTTCAAAAAATTCTGATTGACGATGTTTGTTATGATATTCCAAATGCTTTCTGGCATAGAAAAAAACATATTGTTGACCTACCTTATGTCAAAGGTTTTGATGAAAAGAACATTCCCACTAAAGCTTGTTCCATTCAGATGAATGCTAAAACCGTTGAATTTTGTAAAAATGAAATTAATGATTTTCTCAAGAAAAAACTTATTAGGAATAGCAAGTCCCCTTGGTCTTGTGTTGCTTTCTATGTTAAAAAAAAATGTTGAAACAGAGAGAGGAACCCTTTGCCTAGTTATTAATTATAAGCCCCTGAATAAGGTCTTAGAATGGATTAGGTATCCCATACCTAACAAAAATGATTTGGTTCAAAGGCTAAGTGATGCTGTAGTGTTTTCCAAATTTGACATGAAATTTGGGGGAAAGTAATTGTTAGCAAGTCTAAAGGGATCAATAATGGAATTCCTATTTGGCTTAATGGAAAACAGTTTTTGAAAATATTGTTTTTTAACATACTGAGAAGCATTGGTGGCTTTGGGAAAAACAGTTTTAACAGGCTGGTTAACTTGGGTTAAAGCATAAGGATCATAGGTTAAGGCCAAAACAGAAGAGTAATTGGGCTTAGGAATGGTACCTAAGGGAGTGAAACGGTTAACAATTTCCAAAGAAGAAACAAGTTCCTTTTTAACAATTTGGTTATTAGTGGCAGGGCTCTTGTCTTTCGATCACCTACTTGCTATTGTGACACTGCGAAAATTCACTGGTAAGGAAATTAGGGATGGTATTTTGAGATCCTTTAATATATTCAATATCAAAATCAAAAACACTTAAAATAGCTTGCCATCTAGCAAAAATATGTTTTGAAGCAATATTTTCAACATATTTTTCAATAACATATTTAGCACTTTTGCAATCAATTCTTAACAAAAACCTTTGGTTTAGTAAATCACTTTGAAATTTGGAAATACATAGTACTATAGATAAAATCTCCTTTTTAATAGTACTATAGTTTAACTGTGCATTATTCCAGATTCCAGAATAGAAACGAACTATTTGTTCAGATGACGCTGGGGAAACTCTTTGTTTCAGAATACCACCATAACCAATGTCAAAAGCATCAGCTTCAACAATTTTGAAAGCATCAATAGTAGGAATACCAAGACAAGGCAATATCTTAACATGAGATTTGATTTGTTTAACAAGGGAAGTATGGACATCAGACCAGGGAGGAGGATTATTTTGTAACCGTTCAAAAAGGGGCTTACATTGTTTCCTCGTATCCTTGTAGAAATCAGCAACATAATTTAGAGACCTAAGAAATCTTTGGAGTTGGGTTTTATCAGTAATAACATCAGGAAACTTGTCAGCAAACTGAATGGCTCTATCAATAGGACAAATTTTTCCTTCAGCGATATCATAGCCAAAGAACCGAACTTTTGTTTGAAACAATTTGATTTTTTTAGCAGAAACAACAAGACCATTTTGTTTGATAATGTCCAGAAACGAATACAAATATTTCCAGTGTTCATTAATAGAATTAGAGTAAACAAGAACATCATCAATATAAACAATGGTGAAATGGCTGAAAGAATTGAAAATATCATTCATAATGTTCTGAAACTCACTCGGGGCATTCTTAAGACCAAAAGGCATAACATTCCACTCATAATGTCCAAAAGGGGTAGTAAAAGCAGTTTTATACTTATCACTACTTATCACTCTCACTAATCTAGATTTGCCAGAACCCAGATTTCATGTGAAATTTGGAAAACACTACAGCTTCACTTAGTCTTTGAACCAAATAATTTTTGTTAGGTATGGGATACCTAATCCATTCTAAGACCTTATTCAGGGGATTATAATTAATAACTAGGCGAGGGGTTCCTCTCTCTATTTCAGCATTTTTTTGAACATAGAAAGCAGCACAAGACCAAGGGGACTTGCTATTCCTAATAAGTTTTTTCTTGAGCAAATCATTAATTTCATTTTTACAAAATTCAATGGTTTCAACATTCATCTGAATGGGAGGAGCTTTAGTGGGAATGTTCTTTTCATCAGAACCTTTGACATAAGGTAGGTCAACAATATGTTTTTTTCTATGCCAGAAAGCATTTGGAATATCAGAACAAACATCGTCAATCAGAATTTTCTGAAAATTATCAATTTTTGATTGCAACAATTTATCAAAAAGCTATTCAGCAATTTTCTTGTATCTAACTTCTTGCTTAAGGAAGTTAAGATGTTTAACTTTAGCATGAATCAGATTTAAAGCATCATCAATATCAGTTTCAAACTTTGAAGCAAATTTGAATTTTACTTTCTATCCAAAAGGATTAGTAGTAATTCCATCATGTTCAACAAGAAAAGGATACAAAGCATTTATAAATGGTAGACCAAGAATCACTTTATCAGTCATGTTTTTAACAAGGACAGAAGGAATCTTGAAGTAGACATTACCATGGCAAACATGAGCATTATTCAATTCATACTTAATTTTCATCTGAGTACCATTAGCAGAAACCAATCTTTCAGTTGATTTTTCAAAATATTTTGAAGGGATTAATCCTTCTTGGATACAGTTCATATCCGCACCAGAATCAATCATAGTAATAACATTGAAATGATAATCATGGGAAACAACAATTTTAACTTTTGTAAACCATTTTGGAGGAAGCGCTTTGTTAACAAGATTAAGTTGAGAATCATTGAAAACAATAGCAATACCTGTATCAGAAAGAAGAGCCTGTTGACTGGATTCATCTCCATCTTTGTGCTTATCTTGTTCATTATCAGATTGATGTTTATCAAGGTTTTTATCAATTCTCAACAACAACAATTCTTGTTTAAGATTATTGTTATCACTTTTAATGTTTTTAAATTCATTTTTCAACTCAATTATTTCTTGTTTAACAACAGTGATTTCATGTTGAAGATCATTGACAGTTAAATCTTTGGATTTCTTTTTATTAAATCTTTCCAAAGTTTCTTCGAAGCTTATAGTTGATTTTAGTTTTTTACCAGTTTCATCTTTTATCAAATTTTTCTTAAGCTTATCCAAATATTCTTTTTGCAATTCAGGGTTTTCAATTTGACTTATCAATTTAATCAACAAACTTTCATTTTCTTCACTTTTGGTGAGAACATTAACAAATTTAATAACATTACAACAGGAATCTCTACAACCAATTTTAATATTAGGAGAATCAGAAGAATTATTAGCAGATTGATAGCAAGAATCAGATGAGGAAGAAAAATCCTCTTCCAAGGAATCAGACGAATTGTTTGATTCAAGGATTCAGAATAATTCTTCTTGCTCTTTATCATCAATATTTAACATGTTAAACTTATTTTTTAACTTACCAAGTTTTTGCTTACAGTCTTTACTATAATGTCCAGGTTTACCACAGTTAAAACATTTTCCCTTTCCAAAAATTTCTATTTATCATATCTTTTAGAAGCATTTTCTTTTTAGCATAAAAATCATTAGGTTTAACATAGTTGGTTCTTTATTTTTTATGGCTATAATTTTTGAGAATTTTATCATGTTTTTTCCCTTTTTGCCTGGAAGGGGTAATAGGGGGCAAACCATATTGTTCACAGAAATTACCCATTTCATATTTAGCTTTTCTTTTATTCTTTAATTGATATTTTAACAGTTTTTCATCATTGTAAATATTAATACCAAGTTTTTTAATAGTACTTAAAATATCACCATAAGTTAAGTTATCATAATCAATGGAATCATTTTTACCAATTAACTCTTTTTTTACCTTATGAGCAAAGATAGGAGGCAGACCATCAATAAACTTTTCTTTCCAATATGGCTTGTAACAGTCTTTCCGAAGCATAACTCTGGAAATAAAAACATCTTGGTACCATCTGTAATCAAACATAGTAGGACATCTCAAATTGTTTAGATAATCAGAAATTCGAGACGAAATATTAGATGGAGTACCAACAAAATGTTTAAGAATAGTATAGATTAAGGTATTAACACCATCAGGAATATCTCGACCAATACTTTCATCAAAAATAGGGAAACCTTCATCATTCTTTTTAATAGCTATTTTAATAGATTCTCTGGAATCTTCTGTGAGATATGAATCCCACCATCCACGAATAGTGCCAGAAAAACCAATAACCAGAAGGTCAACAATTTCAGGGTGATCAAGATTATGGTTATTCATATAAGCAATTCTAACCATAGACATATGACCCATTTTATTAATGATTTCCTGTTCAGACAAACCATCAATATTCCATTCATAAATTTTATTAGCAGAAACAGAAAATTGTGTTTGAAAAGCTCTTTCTTCAAACTGCATATCAGGAGGAGTAGATTTTGAATACCAATTTTTTGTAAAAGACATGGGTTTGGAATTTCCAACAAATTTTTTAATTTCTGGTAATTCATCATCAAAAACCTTTTTAGCAGAAACAGAAGATAATGAGTCGGAATCTGCATTTTCTTCAAAAACTATTTCCTTCTCATTTCTTGAAATAGTTCGAGTAGCACTTGTAGAAGTACCCTCAGTTTTAACTTTTAAATCAGCAAGCATTTTTTCAACAATGTCAAGAGTTTTAGCCTGAGAGGTTTTAAATTTCACTTTTTCTCTTTGACTGGGTAAATCAATCAAAGGTTTCTCAGGTTTTGAAACATTAGTTTTTTCATCATTTTTTTTTCAATACAGTTAAGCTGTTGACCAATAACATGCAAAGATTCATTAGTAAGATTGTTTTGTTCTTAACTAGTGATAGGGGTCTAATCATTTGAAATTTTGAAAAGGGAGGCCCTCACCTCAGTCTTTTTACAGGTTATCAAGACTGTCTCTAGAGGCGGATGGTTGGACCTAACAATGGTTTTATCTTCTTTAACAAAGTTTGATTTCTTTATTACATTCAAATGATGTTTTGAAACTTCAACTTTTGAAACATAATAGTTTTCAAGAAAATCAAAAATCAAAAAATATTTTTTCAATTGATTCATTGTTTCTTTCCATTTTCTTTTATCACGATCTTTTTCAGACTGAGCAAAAGTACTTTGGTAATATTTCCTTTTAGCTCTGTTTTTTTGCAAAAATAAATTCATTATACAAAGAAACCATAACAATTTCAAAAATTTCATTCAAAACATTTAAAACTCTTAATTGACTTTCAAAAACAGGGGCTTCAACAATTGTTTGAAAATTAGAAAAAGATGGTGACACAGGAGGTTTAACTTCTTCTTCTTCTTCTTCAATAGCAGTTCTGCTATATGTAGAGGAAGTTTCTAGTTTAGTAGTGTAAAAAGCAGTGCTAACTTGGGATTTATTACTTGAAACACCTTTTAGATTCAAATCAGTGGGTTTTTCAAGATTCTTTTGCAAAGGTTCATTGAGATCTTGATCCCTTTTTGAAATACTTTCAGATCTAGAAAAGGAATGTCTTCCTTCGTTGATCTTTAATGGTTGGTTATCATGAAAACTTATTTTAACAGTTCCATCAAGATATTGTTGAATATGAGTGAGATCTAACTCATCAAAAACTGGTTTAGCAGGAGGAGATTCTTGTTCCAATAACCATTGTTTTGGAAAATAAATATCTTGCCATTGAATCATTTTTTGGACATGAGTTTTAGCATCAGGAGTTGAACATTGAATTAACATGGTTTTACCAGCAGGTTCTCTATTGATCCTAGCACCAAGATTCAATTGAGTACCCAAAAGTTTGTAATAAATACGGAAAATCAAAGCAAAAGGTTTGCTACCTTCTTCCATGTTATAACCGGATGTCAAAATATTTAATGTCAAAGTTTTAGCAATATTAGGATCATCCAAAGCAAGAGTAATATCTGGATAACTGTTAAAATAAATAGGACCATCATACATAGAAGTAGTAATCATACCAAGAATTCTATCAGTAAAGACTTTAAATCAAGCATCATGTAAGCACATAAGAACAGAAGCATTGATACCCTTTCGGGTGAATGGTGTAACAACAACAACTTGAACCAGACCAATATGCAAATAACCGAATTTTTTAGCAAGAAAATCATTAATATTTCTTTTAGAAAATAGTCAACATTTTTCATGAGTTTTTGAAATAGAAAATGTTTGTTCAACAGTTCTAACTTTATAAGTAGAATGAAAAGCATTTTCAGTCCAACTAGTTTTGTAAATGGCTTTAGTATCAACTTTGGGAATATTCCATTTCTAGAAATTAGGAAACTCATTTTCTTCAACAGTGTGATCTTCTTCATTTACAATATCAGGAGGACAACCAGTCCTGGAGCTGACAGAGGAGTTGGATCTCCACAATCTATCCATACTATCCTAGTTTTAACACTAAATTATCATGTTTTTCTTAACACTGTTGCATTTCATAACACATACCCTAAGCAACCCTATACCTCTCATGCCCTACACGCTCTCCTAGCTCAAACAGGCCATACTGTTTGGTTCTGGGAATTCATTTTACGTCTAGGGTGACACCAACGATGGTAAAAAGGGAACACAACAAAGGAGTATCAAAGTTTTGGGTAGACACAAACAGAGAACAGAGAACACAACAACACTATCACCGGCCAGAAAAGAATGGCTCTGATACCACAAAAGGGGCGATTACCCAGTGTATGTTTTTAGACCCCTTAAACATAACCAGATTAACCTAGTTATTTAGCCAAGTGATTAACTTAGGTAAATTATGCAGATCTAGGTTAACACATATAAGTCATATCATTGACAAGCGTGGAAAATAAAGAACACAATGATATGATAACCCAGGAAAACCAAACTGGTAAAAAACCTGGGGAGGATTTAACCTAGCCATCCTCAAGGTAAAACAAATCCACTATGAAAGAATTGAAGTTTACACAATAGCGACTTAGACGATTAATATCCTATTGCTACCTCGAGTAGGAAACCTACTACCATGACCACGTGACAGCTCCGAGTCCACGGACTACTTCTTTCTTGGATTCACAGCAAGTACAAGCACTCCCGCTTGTGTATCTTTAAGCTCTTGAAATAACAACTGAATTGATCACCAAGCTCTCGACATCAATCTTGAGATTAGAAACCCTAAGTGTGTATGAAGGCAAGTACCTCTAGATCTCATAAGAGATTCACACACAGCATAAAGAGAAACCTCAAAATGTGGCTAGGGTTTTTCCTTTTATACTTAAGACAAAACATAAAACCCTACACATCAAATGGGCTTGGGCTGAGTTGGAAAATTCTGTAATAGGCACGAGCTTCGATCAATCGAGTCTAATTCTTGATCGATCGAGCCCGGTAGATTTACACAGAAAATCTTGCAGTACACTCGATTCCTACTTTACACATAAACATACTTTGAGCAGGTCTAAAACAAGTCTAAAACAAGACTAAACGTTTTGATCATGGTTTGCCAATATTACAAATTGAAGTTCTACTACATTTAAACCTAAAGTCTTATAACCCAACACCCGGGGCTCCCATCTCCAAGTTGCTTATGCTTGGAAAATGCCGTAAACCCCATGGTGTCGGGCCACGCTTCTAACGGCATGACATCGGGCTAGGAGAGCATCAACTTTGGCGACACCGCGTACCTACCAGAGGATATGGGCCTATCACATGAACGGTACCTGCACCTGCCGTTGGAGAGCCTCTCTTTACCGTGTATCTATTACTGTGCTTCTGCCTTCAGCGACATGTTCCGCTCCCTTTGTGGTATCAGAGCAATTCTTTTTTGGCCGGTGATAGTATTGTTGTGTTCTCTGTTCTCTGTTCGTATCTACTCGAAACTTTGATACTCCTTTGTTGTATTCCCTTTTTACCATTATTGGCGCCACCCTAGACGTAAAGTGAATTCCCAGAACCAAACAGTAAGGCCCGTTTGAGCTAGGAGAGCGTGTAGGGCATGAGAGGTATAGGGTTGCTTAGGGTATGTGTTATGAAATGCAATGGTGTTAAGAAAAACATGATAATTGAGTGTTAAAACTAGGATGGTGTGGATAGATTGTGGAGATCCAACTCCTCTGTTAGCACCAGGACTAGTTGTCCTCCTGATATTCAAAATGAAGAAGATCACACTGTTGAAGAAAATGAGTTTCTTGATTTCCAAAATTGGAATATTCCCAAAGCTGATACTAAAGCTGTTTACAGAACTAGTTGGACTAAAAATGCTTTTCATTCTGCTTATGAAGTTAGAATTTTTGAACAAACATTTTCTATTTCAAAAACTCATGAAAAATGTTGTTTGTTTTCTAAAAGAAATATTAATGATTTTCTTGCTAAAAAATTCAGTTATTTGCATATTGGTTTGGTTTAAGTTGCTGTTAAACCACTCACTCGAAATGGTATTAATGCTTCTGTTCTTATCTGTTTACAAGATGCTAGATTTAAAGTCTTTACTGATAGCATTCTTGGTATGATTACTGCTTCTATGTATGATGGTCCTGTTTATTTTAACTGTATCTTGATATTACTCTTGCTTTGGATGATCCTACTATTGTTAAAGCTTTGACATTAAATATTTTAACATTTGGTTATAACATGGAAGAAGGTAGCAAACCTTTTGCTTTGATTTACCGTATTCATTACAGACTTTTGGGTACTCAATTGAATCTTGGTGCTAGGATCAATAGAGAACCTGCTGGTAAAACCATGTTAATTCAATGTTCAACTCCTGATGCTAAAACTCATGTCCCAAAAATGATTCAATGGCAAGATATTAATCTTCCAAAACAATGGTTGTTGGAACAAGAATCTCCTCCTGCTAAACCTATTTTTGATGAGTTAGATCTCACTCATATTCAACAATATCTTGATGGAACTGTTAAAATAAGTTTTCATGATAACCAACCATTAAAGATCAACGAAGGAAGACATTCCTTTGCTGGATCTGAAAGTATTTCAAAAAAGGATCAAGATCTCAATGAAATTTTGCAAAAGAATCTTGAAAAACCCACTAATTTGAAGCTAAAAGGTGTTTCAAGTAATAAATCCCAAGTTAGCACTGCTTTTTACTCAACTAAACCAGAAACTTCCTCTCCATGTAGCAGAACTGCTATTGAAGAAGAAGAAGAAGAAGAAGTTAAACCTCCTGTGTCACCATCTTTTTCTGATTTTCAAACAAATGTTGAGGCCCCTGTTTTTGAAAGTCAATTAAGAGTTTTAAATGTTTTGAATGGAACTTTTGAAATTGATATGGTTTCTTTGTATAATGAATTTATTTCTGCAAAAAACAGAGCTAAAAGGAAATATTACCAAAGTACTTTTGCTCAGTCTGAAAAAGCTCGTGTTAAAAGAAAATGGAAAGAAACAATGAATCAATAGAAAAAACATATATATATATATATATATATATATATATATATATATTTTTTTTTTTTTCTTGAAAACTGTTATGTTTCAAAACATCATTTGAATGTAATAAAGAAATCAAACTTTGCTGAAGAAGATAAAACCATTTTTAAGTCCAACCATCTGCCTCTAGAGATAGTCTTGATAACCTGTAAAAAGACTTAGGTGAGGGCCTCCCCTTTCAAAATTGTGGATGATCAGACCCTTATCATTAGTCTTATCGAACAAAACAATTTTGCTAATGAATCTTTGCGTGTTATTGGTGAACAGCTTGACCGTATTGAAGAAAAAATTGATGAAAAAACTAATGTTTCAAAACCTAAGAAACCTTTGATTGATTTACCCAGTCAAAGAGAAAAAGTGAAATTTAAAACATCTCAGGCTAAAACTCTTGACATTGTTGAAAAAATGCTTGCTGATTTAAAATTTAAAACTGAGGGTACGTCTACAAGTGCTGCTCAAGCTATTTCAAGAAATGAGTAGGAAATTGTTTCTTAAGAAAATACAAATTTTGACTCATTATCTTCTATTTCTGCTAAAAAGGTTTTTGATGATGAATTACCAGAAATTAAAAGATTTTGTTGGAAATTCCAAACCCATGTCTTTTACAAAAAATTGGTATTCAAAACCTACTCCTCCTGATATGCAGTTTGAGGAAAGAGCTTTTCAAACACAATTTTCTGTTTCTGTTGATAAAATTTATGAATGGAATATTGATGGTTTGCCTGAACAAGAAATCATTAATAAAATTGGTCATATGTCTGTGGTTGGAATTGCTTATATGAATAACCATAATCTTGATCACCCTGAAATTGCTGACCTTCTAGTTACTGGTTTTTCTGGAACTTTTCATGGATGGTGGGATTCATATCTCACGGAAGATTCCAAAGAATTTATTAAAACAGCTATTAAAATGAATGATGAAGGTTTCCCCATTTTTGATGAAAGTATTGGTCGAGGTATTCCTGATGGTGTTAATACCTTAATCTATACTATTCTTAAACATTTTGTTGGTACTCCATCTAATATTTCATCTCGAATGTCTTATTATCTGAACAATTTGAGATGTCCTACTATGTCTGATTCCTTGGAAGAGGATTTTTCTTCCTCATCTGATTCTTGCTATCAATCTGCTGATGATTCTTCTAATTCTCCTAATATTAAAATTGGTTGTAGAGATTCCTGTTGTAATGTTATTAAATTTGTTAATGTTCTCACCAAAAGTGAAGAAAATGCAAGTTTGTTGATTAAATTGATAAGTCAAATTGAAAACCCTAAATTGCAAAAAGAATATTTGGATAAACTTAAGAAAAATTTAATAAAAGATGAAACTGGTAAAAACTAAAATCAACTATAAGCTTTGAAGAAACTTTGGAAAGATTTAATAAAAAGAAATCCAAAGATTTAACTGTCAATGATCTTCAACATGAAATCATTGTTGCTAAACAAGAAATAATTGAGTTAAAAAATGAATTTAAAAACATTAAAAGTGATAACAGTAATCTTAAACAAAAATTGTTATTGTTGAGAATTGATAAAAACCTTGATAAACATCAATCTGATAATGAACAAGATGAGCACAAAGATGGAGATGAATCCATCAACAAGCTCTTCTTTTTGATTCAGGTATTGCTAATGTTTTCAATGATTCTCAGCTTAATCTTGTTTACAATGTGCTTCCTCCAAATTTGTTTACAAAAGTTAAATTTGTTGTTTCCCATGATTATCATTTCAATGTTATTGCTATGATTGATTCTGGTGCGGATATGAACTCTATCCAAGAAGGATTAATCCCTTCAAAATATTTTGAAAAATCAACTGAAAGATTGGTTTCTGCTAATGGTACTCAGATGAAAATTAAGTATGAATTGAATATTGCTCATGTTTGCCATGGTAATGTCTGCTTCAAGATTCCTTCTATTCTTGTTAAAAACATGATTGATAAAGTGATTCTTGGTTTGCCATTTATAAATGCTTTGTATCTTTTTCTTGTTGAACATGATGGAATTACTACTGATCCTTTTGGACAGAAAGTAAAGTTCAAATTTGCTTCAAAGTTTGAAATTGGTACTGATGCCGCTTTCAATTTGATTCATGCTAAAGCCAAACATCTTAATTTTCTTAAACAAGAAGTTAGATACAAGAAAATTGCTGAACAGCTTTCTGATAAATTGTTGCAATCAAAAATTGATAATTTCCTGAAAATTCTGATTGATGATGTTTGATCTGATATTTCGAATGCTTTCTGGCATAGAAAAAAACATATTGTAGACCTACCTTATGTTAAAGGTTTTGATGAGAAAAACATTCCTACTAAAGGTCGTCCTATTCAGATGAATGCTGAAATTGTTGAGTTTTGCAAAAAAGAAATCAGTGATTCAGTTAAAGAAAGACACATTATTAATCTATCTTATGTTAAAAATTTCCTTACTTAGGTGCTTATTAAAAAACCAAGGATGGGTTTTTGGCAACATTTCCCAGGAGTTTTTAAAGGTAATGTTCATAATACCAAAATGTTAACCATTATCGATTATCCTAATATTCTCAATGTTTTTTTGTAGGAATCGGGCCATGTTGCGTGGATAAGTGCCAATATTAAATGGAATAATTATAATAATACTTATACCACTTATAGGTGGAATAGTATGACTTCTTCGGTAGCGAGGAAGAACAAGGGGAAAGCACTTGCACAGGGTTATCTTCAAGACAAAAGGATCCCAGCGAGACAACCTTTTGTAATGCATGAAGGCGTATCTTCTAGGAAAAAACCTAGCGGATCAACATCCCTTCAGGAATTTGTCTTAGCAGAGGTGACATATTCTAATGGTGACATGGTTGTTGCTTTGCAGGAAGTTTTATCCAGAACTTTGCAATTTCATAATGGAGTTTATAGTGAACTACCAGAATCCATTAAATTTATTCTTAATAACCTCCATGCTGCTTTTACCCTAAATCACCACACCTTTTTTCAGAAAACCCTCCAAGCACTTGAAATCCACCTTGTTAACCTTACTGTACAAAATGAGGCTTATACGAGCCATTATGCTAAACTTGTTTTAGAAAATGAGGCTTTTAGAAGCCATCTTGTTAACCACCCAAATACTACAAATGAATCTTACACTATTCAACTCTTTGGCAAAGAGGAAATCCATTCAATGGATAAAAAGACTATAATGGGCACTGATTATGCTAGATTGAGTCTTAAGACTCAATCCCTGTTAAGAAGTACTATTGCCAACTTGCCAATAGATATACAATCTCGTATTCTGGGAAGCAAGGCTATGTTTAAGTCCTTTAACCTATGGTACAAATATTCAAGAAACTTGTTACAGCCACTATTCTTGATCCAGATGATTTAGATGAATCTGAGAATATCTTTATCTAGTTGGACTGGGAAGAACACTTTGGGAGCGGTCTCAGAGTGTATGAAAAGAAGCATCCGTTTCTAGGTCTCTTAGTTATTTATGAAGATTGAACAGATGATGATGATAGGGACCCTGACTGGCTATCCCAAATGTTTGAATATGGCTTTATCAGGTTCATCAAGTTAACAAGTCATGAACAGATTAGCCAGTTCCCGCAAATTATCCAAAGGGTTGTTTCATAAATTAACAGTCCTTCTGTGTTCCATCAGATGTTGGAGTACCTTGCCAAAATGGGAAAGAGATAATTGGATGAATTTTCAGCCTTCTAAACATCTCGTACTCATTAATGGGTTCACCTATCAAGGTTAATGGTATGAAGGAGATTCTCACCTATCCTTTAACGACCTTTTTGCTCTTGCTGAATGTTGGAGAAACTATTTCAATAATCAAATTCTTGAGATTATCCAAGACCTATGGAAGGACTACCATTTCATAGGAAACATAGATATAATTCATGTTTTTGGTATTAAACCTTACATCTCTGTAGCCCGCCATTTAGAAAGAACTGACCATGATGATCCAAGAAAGTTCCTTATGTTAGGATTAGTGCCCTTAAATCCTATTGTATGATGCTATATATGATATTATGTATGACATGATGTATGACATGATGTATGACTTAATATTGTTATTGATAAAGTTGTTTTATTATTATCTAAAAATATTGGTAACATGAATATTCGGACATTATCATATAGTCCATGAGATGCATAGTATGTGATTTATGTGAAAAGTCACAGAAGATATAAATCACATGTTCTTTGTAAACTCAGAATTTTAGTTCGTAGTCGGTGATGAAATTGGGCATTTCATCTGCGAAGACTATAACATATTTGTAAGGTTGAATTTTATCAACCATCTTGTTGGCTTTATTCCGTGCCAAATATGCTTATATTTTAGTAATTAGTAACCCTGTATTTAGGTGGGAATTATGTAAGGGTAGTGAGTGAGAGAGTGTGAAGAAATGCTCAAGATTGTGCAAGGATGTAGAGACTCGCGGCTGGAACTCGCGGGTGACTTGCGACTGGCAAACTGCCAAAGCTGGCACACGTGTGAAGCATGCAGGGGAGCTGAAGAGTCATGCAAGCTATTGCACTACAGGACAAAAGTCCCAGGCTGGCTAGGCCGTTAGCCTGCAGCTTGAACTCGCTACTCAGTCTAGTCGCGAGGCCAAGTCGCCAGACCACCCTGTTTGGGAAAAACTGACTCTTCGCATTCCTTTCTCACCCTACTATATATAGACCCTTATACCCACGAAATGTAGAGTGCTTCTAGAGAGAATTTTGAGAGAGAAACCCCAGAGAAAAACAAGATTGACTCATCCACAATCTTCACATAGAGACTCTTCAAATTCCTCTACTCTCTTCCTCCATTGTTAAATCCTTGAGAGGTATATTACCAAAAACCTTTTCTCACCATACCCATATCTGTGAGAAGGCTGCTTGGTGCTTTGGGAAGCAGTTAAGAAGGGACCAATTTCATATTGGTAGATGCTATGGTCAAGTAGTGGAATCCGGTAAGCTAGAGAAGAAATAGGTTTGGCGTAACCTCGTTGGAGTAGGAGCTTGGAGGGCTTAGGTACATTGGATAGATTAGGCTTGGAGGGTCTTCTGCTGTTCATGTATCCCAACTACATTATTTAGTGGATTATTTACCGCTTGGAGGGCGGTGGAGAGGTTTTACGCCGAGAGCTTCGGTTTCCTCTTCGATAACACATCGTGTGTTGTCCTTGTGTTTGCATCTCTCTTCCCTTAATCTTTGCCATTTAATTTCTGCTGTGGATGTGATTTTATTTGGTTTAGATTGTTTATCAATTCTGTTTCCGCACATTAATTTTTTGATATTAAGCTTGAATTGGTAAATTGTTAATTGGGGGTCTAAACGTTCATAGTGTTTTATACACTTATTAAACTTTCAATATTAACTAAGATGATTTGTCTTGATCATGGAAGTGGTGACTTCTAGTTGATATGTTTTAAGAGTTAAAACATATTGAACTGGACCGCTGTGAGATTTATTATTCTTCTAATGACTATCAATTGAATAATAAATCTCACGACTTATATTTGCATGAACTCTTAATCCTGAGAGAATAATGGACCTAATCATGAAGTGTAGGTTGCTTTGTTATATCAGGAGTGAGATCTAAAGTAACGGTCAAAACCTCAGTATGTTGGGCAGCCACATTTAGTGTTGATGGAACATATATTCTCAAGAAGGAATTCATAGTCTCTTAACGGAGATATAAAATATTCCCTTGAGATAAGTTTAATGGGTTCAGTTATTCAGAGAGTTAGGCCTAACCACTTTAGTAAGAAATTACTAAAGTATATATTTATGAAATTAGATTTCATAAATATATGGTGAATAACTTAAAAGGATTAAACTGGGTACTCAAGGATTAAGATGTAGTAATTCACAAAGTGGTAGTCTACATTCATGACTTTGTATTACTACGAACATTTTATGAAGGGGTTGCATGTACAATAAAGTCTTAGGATATAATTTATTAATTAGGCCTAGAGTGCAATTATATTTATATAGTGGTATTAAATATAATTAATGGTAACTTTGGACTTGTCAAGAGTTGACAGAAAAGCCCAAGGCCAATTGGAGCTAGTTTCTTATTTGTTCCCTTTTGGTCCCACTCCAAGCCACACACTAAAGCCCAATTGAGAAGGCCCAAAAGGCTAGCCCAATTAGATAATCAGTTATATGAAATGGTTTGTATGTTATGTGTATGAGATTTTTTTTACATTCATTCTCTTTAGAACATACACATATAATTGATTGAGAGACCACACATCTTGGGCGTTAGTGGAATTGGAGTGAAGATTGAAAGTGTTCCCAAGAACTTCTGATCTTTGGTTTTGAAATTCACTGCACCAAGGTACACTTTCTTGTTTTATATTCTGAAACTTACATAGTGCATGTTATCAATTGCGAATGAAGTAGATCCGTTAATTTTCCGTTGTGTATGTTTTGTATGCGATACAAACATGTGATTTCCAACACCTTATACCAAGGAAAAGTCCTGTTTATGAGCCACTTCTAGACTGTGGATTTTGCAACCAGTATGTTGTATATCATGAACATGCATGTAATGATGATTCTCCATGAGATCCTTACGATGGTTGTCCTTTTGATGCCCCTGATACTGATTAAGATCTCTCAGTGCAGACAGCTGAACTAGAGAATGCACTTGTTACAAGCCTGTTTAGACAAGTCCTATTGATAATATATCAGATGATTGATTGGAAGATTGATTCCCCTATTTGTCTGGCCTGCACAAAGGCCAAAGTGCTACAATATTTACCTTTGGTAAAGTTTCCACTGTTATTTTACTACTGGCCCATGAAAATGATGATATTTTTGAAAAAGAAGATTCTTCATGTTTTGCCACTTCCGGCACATTTTGGACTGAAGTTCAGACTGAAGTTCCACACCATTCTGTCTCATGATGATTAAAGTCAAAAAGCAAAAAATCACTGTTCACTTTTTACTGTTCACTAATTACTGTTCACCGATTATTGTTCACTAGTACTGTTCACTACGTTTTTTATGCCTATTTAAGGGGGGGTTGTCCCTTATGTTAAACTCAGAACTTTTTCTTTCAAAATATTTCCTTAGAGCCCTTCTTTGAGAGAGAGTTCCTTGTTTCCACCTTAGGATTTCCTACTACTTCCTCTACAAATCTTGTAACTAGAACTAGTTCCAAGCCTTGTAACTGTTGAACTATTTCAATCACTGCTGTAAGTACTGTGTTCTATTTTCAATAATAACTACTTTCAGCTTTGTGTTCAATATATTTGTTGCTACCGCCTTATTATTGTTTTGATATACTGCTTGGCTGGTTCTACCGCCTTATTATTGTTTTAAATTACTTTCAATATATCTTGCACTACCGCCTTCTTGGCTGGTTTTACTTTGCTTACTTTATTTTCAAAATAATATTATTGTGCTTCCGCCTTCAGCGCCGTGTTCCACTCCCTTTGTAAAACCGAAACCTCTGAAACTCCCACATGTCAGCATTTAATTTTTTTTTTCTATTTTTTAAATTTGATTTAAAAATAAATCTAATTTTTTCCCCACCAAATACATGTTACAAAACCTGATACCTCTTTAAAATAAAAAAACGTAAAAACCCCTCTTCTCTACTCACGCACTAAAACATCTCCTTCCCTAAACCTAAAACTCACCCTTTCCTTCCTCCAAAATCAAAACCCAAAACTTAGATTCTTCCCCATCACCGCCGCCGCCATAGATTGCCGCCATTACAGATCGACGCCACCACAGATCGCCGCCACCACGAAAAGGTGGCCTATTGAATGATGCAAAATCTCACACAACCACCATCACTTCTTCGAAAACATTACCAGTAAGTTTTTAATTTTGTTCTATTATTTTTGGCTGTTAAGTATGACTTAGGGTTACATTTTGGGAGTGTTTCTTTTGAATGATTAGCATAGATTGATGGGTTTGGAGGTGGTAGTGGAGCTAAACTGCCTCTGAAAACATGTATAAGCAGATATTCTTTGATTTCAATCAAAACTACGTCTTTGATTTATACAAGGCTGTATTTTGATTGAAATCAGAGAAGCCCCAACACCTAGAGGCAGAACAACCCCATTTGAGGGTGTGGCTGAAGAGAACAGAATCCCAACCCTTCACCCTTAAAGTGTTTGACGAAATGCCTAAGCCAAATTGAAAAAAGGACCCGACTTTAGAAAGTTTATGTCAAATAATTGGAAATTGCTTCATATGTATTGAATGGGGAAAAAAAGAGTCACAGGGTTGATTCAGTTTAGGAATAAAGTCAGATAGTACTTCAATGGAAAAAATAGAATTAAGATATTCGGATGGGGAAATCTATGAAAGTCTAAATCCTATGCTAGCAAGGTTTTGTTTCTAATTATGAGCTTTGTTGACAATTGGTTTTGGTGTCATTGGATGTGGATGTGTTTTGAAGTGATGACGTGGGTGGTTTTTATCAATTTATGAGTGTGAGAAAGTTTAAATTACTATCTGGGTTTTCATTTTTGGGAAAGTCTATATTTGATCATGGGAATAAAATGTGTAGATTGTGGACCTGGAATTAGTCACTGGGTTGTGATCAATGGGGAGGTCACCTACTTCTATGTTTTAGTTACTTTGGTCTTGCACATCTACTTTTCTATTTGGTAACCAAATTTGGTTCTATTTGTGGAGCTAAATTTCAGTTTCTTTGTTATTTGTATATATCATTATATCAGTATACGTTATATCTTGATGGTGTTTAGTCATTTTATCTTCAATCATAATTGCAAATTGTTCATGAAATCCTTGATTTGAAAGGAATTGTCTTAAAGTGGCTTGTAAGTAGATTTTAATACTGTAGAAACATAAAGTCAAATTTCCATTTTAAATGTTGGGTATGATTAGGCGCACGTCAATCAATCATTACAACGTAAAAGGAAGTTAGAGGATTTGTAATATAAATGCACAGAAGATAGTTGGAGAGGATTGCATAATCTGATGATGGTGGTGGCAACAATGTTCCCTCATCAAGTAGTTTTTTCATCTTATTATTGCAATTTTTTATTGAAAGCATCGTTTGTTTGTTTGTTTTTTTTTGTTTTTGCTTTAGTTTCAAAATTTCAATTGATGGTTTCAATGTTTTATATACATCTATGTTTGAAGAATACTTCTTTAATGATTATTTAAAAAAAAAAAGGAAAAAAAAAAAAAGATTAGTGGTGCTGGCATTGTAGAATTCAACAAGTCATGGATAATAGAGCGCCTCTATTCACAAATTTACTAATCTATTGTTTGGTTTGTTATCCACTCATCCAATAACACCCTTGATATCCCTACTTCTGGAGGTACAAAACAATGCAAAAAAGCTTGACTTTATTGCAACATGGATTATTTATTACACCTTGACTCTTCAGATACCCAATTGGATCTCACGTTGTTGGAGCTTTCATCATGCCTTGCGGTAATTGTTTCTTTTGTTCCATCACTTCCATGGTAATATCACTTTGAGATGCTACACTTTACCTTGTTCAATTGTTTACTATTATCTTTTTTTTTTTTGAGAGGGTTTACTATTATCTTTAATGCTATCAAGACTACTTTGATAAATGTTGTAATAATTAGCTTTATCTTCTAAGAAAAATTATGTAACACAAAATTGATTTTTTTTTTTTTGTAATTGGGTGAAGGGTGAAAACGAATTATGCGATGATTTCTCTGCTTATAACTGGGCAAAAGGAACTCTTTTTGATAGAGAAACTAGGTTGTTCCTCCACGGTAGTGGTAATTATGCTTTCAATGTCTTACTTCTACTGTTTATGGAGAATAATATTCTAAATTAAAGTCGCTCATTCTTCTTTGGTATGTTTGATTCTTAATTTTTTTGTCTGAGATATATGCAATGTTTACTACATATCAGCTTTATAAATGTACTGTTCAATTTCTAGATATCATAATGAAGTGAACCCCATGTTCAATTTTATAGGAACATTAATGTGAATTGTTTTGTTTCACTAAGGTGACTCTAAATCAAAATCATATATACTTTTCCAGGATAAGATTCAGTCTTTCATTTGGGATTACTAGAGAATCTTTCTCCCTCATAGTGTATATATATGCACATACATAATTGATCTGTTGGTTTGGATCTTCAACAGTACAACATTTGGCTTCTTTCTATATGTAGATAGTACATAGAACTCTAGGGGAATTTGGTTAGTTAAAGATAGTTTGGGTAAGCTTCTACAATGTTTTGTGCTTTCAGAGATGTTGATCAAGTGTGTTGTGATAGGGTTGTAATGTTTGGGTGCATGCTGCATGTAAGAATATTTCTAGCAAGCTTTTCAAGGTGTGCTTAATACAATTGATTTATGAATTGTGATGTCAATTTTTGTTCCTGTCATATATGTGTTTATTCACTGACTTGTGTATGGTTTAAAGGATCTAGAGAATGTAGATTACTATTGTGCAGATTGTAAAGCAAAGTCTAATTATGAGTCATAACTTCAGAAAAATACCAGCCAAATGTGAAGTATATCTGTCCTATTTGTGTGTGTGTGTGTGCAATTCTTTTCCCTCCAGTTGATTTTTGGGGCAATTGTATATTTGACTTTATAGACTAAGGAGTTTACAACCAGGTTTTAAGCCTAATTTTGTGACAATTTTTGAAGTAGGTCTTTAGAAAATAGTGGGCAAAATGTTTTACTTGAGAAGGTAGCTGTGGTGTGTAATGGCATGGAAGGAACATATATTGCAAACCTTCATATTTAAGCCTTGAACTCATTTCTAAATATTACATGTTCGTTGACATATTTTTCTTTAATATTCTTCTACGACCTTTATGCACTCCTTTCTCACCACCACATTCATTTTCTTCTTATGCAATCCTTACAGCAACTTTCTGTTTGTTTTGTTGAAGGATTCATTAAGATGCTTCTTTATTATTTTATTTTCCCCCCATCTTAGAGTTATGTGCAAGTGTAGTTCATGTGGGTCAAAGAAGTATACACCTAGAAGATCAAATTCTACCTGAATTCTTATTAGGAATTTTCATTTTCTAGGTTTCGTTACTTATTTATTTTTCAATTAGGTGGCACTCTCCATATCTATGTAAAGAGGTCAGTATTTTCTTTTAAGCCTTTGTGTTTTTGTCAATCTCTACACCAACCTGGACAATTCCATTAAGACAAAGAAACCAATGGTGTTTCATAGTTATCAGAAGGACAAGATCAAGGACTCATGTTGAAGGTTGAGCAACTTTGGATTGTAGCTATTGACTCAGGCAGAGAGGCAGAGTATCAGAACAGAGCAATGGAAGAATTGTAGCCGTGACTGTATAAACGATAGCGTTTATATTTAAAACAGCTATACTACCTGTACTTTAGGATTGGTTTAATTCATAGTTATTATTTATATACACGTTTATTAATCAGATTGGTTGTAGAGGCTAGATTCATATATTGTGGAGTTAGTAAGAAGTTAGTTACTCTCAGACTTTGTATAAATACTTGATGTACTTTCATTTTCTTTCAATGCAATATAGAATTCTCTCATCAAATTCTCATAATAGTTACTTTGTTGTCTCAAATGACATAGTGCCTCAATGAAAGAGCTAGCAAGATGCTCTAAAATATTGGCACCTGAAAAGCACAAAATTCCATTTTTGACAATTTTGAGTCCAACCTTAGGAACAAACTCTGGTAGCCATGGTATGACTCCACCGTGTAGGTAAACCCTATAAGAACTTTCCCGTGCATCACACGGGTTAGCGACTAGTTATTATTATTTTTATGTAAGCAATACTATCGACCATAGGATATACTAAAAGGTTATTTTATACATTGTAACATAACATTTATGATTTAACATTACACCATAAATCTTATTTCCTATTTTTTCACACAACACATTAAAATAACCTAAAAAAACTCCTACACTATAAAAAAAAAAAAATACAAGACCCACACTACCATCCCACCACCACCCACAACCCACACCCACTAGATTAGAACCCACCACCACAAAAACCTATCACTACTGCAAACTCACCATCACCAACCACCATCCAAGATCACCACCAACCAACCACTGTAATCACAATTCAAAATCAATCTAGTCGCCATTGACCTCTGTAATCGCAACTCACCAAAATCATATCAACCCAAATTGCCAAAAAAAAAAAAAAAAAAAAACACTGAAAATAATAAAAGTCATAACTAGATTAAAAATAAAAACAAACTAATAAGAAAGGCAAAGAGATTCGATTAGTGGTGGAGCAAGATCGTGGCTGTGTTTTTCAGTAGTGGGGGCTTCATATCAAGGTTGAGATGGGCTTCAAACTACAGTGATGGCTTCAAGCCTGGGTTTGATTAATGGGGGTGGCAGAGAGACAAAGTGAGTAGAGAGAGAGTATAGAGACAAAGAGTGAGAGAACTGGAAAGGGGCGAATAAAAAAACTGAGAGGGACGAATAAATTTTTTTTTTTTTATACGAACATGCCACAGTACTCTTCTACTTGTACTATTCTACTAGTAGAAGTAGAAGAGTACTGTAACAAGTTCTAAAAAAATATGTCATTTGACATTAGAGGTGTGCATAGGTCTGGTCAGGTTGGGTTAAGGAGATTTTTCAACTTGACCCACCATGGTGGGTTAAAAAAAATCTAACCCAACCCAACCCAACTACATGGATCGAGTTGGACAGTTTTTTTTTTTTTTTTTAATTATTATTATTATTATTGTAAAGTTGTGATTTACAACTATGTTTTATGTTGGCTTTATTCCATGACAAAAAATGTTGTAATTGCTTTAATTTTGTCCCTTGTATTTTGTGGGATTTTATTGTATTGGGTTTAGTATCAAGTTGGTGAAGAATCAAGCATAAAATGAAGAATCAGTGGATTTTACGAGAAACTCGCGAGAAGCTAACCAGCGAAAGAGCCATGTGAGGAGCACATGACTGGAAGCTGAAGAGTCGTGCCAGGCTATCGTTTTCGCGAGTGTCTCGCGGGTAAGGCCTTCCCACGAGGTAGTCACAAAACATTCTGCCTGGAGGATTTTTAAGTGTGACTTCCCTACCCTTCACCCATACTAGATATACCCTCATTACCCATAAATGTAAAGGAGGCCATTCAGAGTGAAAAACCTTAGTTAGGTTTTCTACAACACACACACCCATCCTTTTGAGAGAGAGCTACTCATCCTTAGTGAGAAATCATTGTAGCCTATTCTCCATCCCTCTCCCATTGTCATACCTTGAGAGGAGATTTTTACCCAAACACAACCCACACCTATTCTGAGTGTAGAGAGTGTTTTGGAGCTTGGGAAGCTTTAGGGAATTTCCAAAAGAAGTCGGTGAGGCTTGGCGGATGCAATCGGGTGGATTGCGGGATCCGAAGATTGGAAGGTCTCTTGCTAACCCATGTATCCCAACTGATTGTCTAGTGGATCGATTACCACTTGGAGGGCGGTAGAGAGGTTTTTCACCGAGTTATTCGGTTTCCTCTTCGATAACACATCGGCGTGTTATCTTGTGTTTGCATTCTCTCTTCCCTTACTCTTGTGCTTTACTTTTATTATTTGTTGTTCATGTTTATGCACTAGAGTAGTATTGGTTGATTGCGCTTCATTTACTCTTGTTCTGCACTTAGATAAGTTAGGGTAAAAGCAATCTAGTCGTAATTTTTAATTGGGGGTCTAAACAGCTCTTATGTTTTTAACACATTTTCGAGCTTTCAATTATTATTATTATTATTATTATTATTATTATTATTATTGTTATTGTTATTGTTATTGTTATTGTTATTGTTATTGTTATTGTTATTGTTATTGTTATTGTTGTTGTTGTTGTTATTATTATTATTAAATTGAACTTTAGAACAATACCACCATAAATAACAATAAATTTATAACTAAATAATCCTTGAATATAACACCAAACCAACACAAACTATATGAGTAGAACTTAGGGTTTGAGTTTTATTTAGAAAAAGGGCAAAAAAAGTAAATAACAAAATTGAATAATATATTTTTAAATATATATTAATTATATTTTTTAAAATTTAAATATATATTAAATATAGGTGGGTCGGGTCGGGTTAGGCGTATTTGTAAATCTTAAGACCTAAACCTAATCCAACTCAGTGTAAAAAAAAAAAAAAAAAATTCACAACCCAACCCAACCCATCAACCCCTAAAAATTGACATTGGGTCGGTTTTAGAAGGTTGGCTGCACACCCCTATTTCACACATCTTAGAGCATTAGTATTAGCATCAGGTGTGCTAAATGCTAAAATTTTTGCAAAAACGAACCTACATCATTGTGGTAATCTTTGTCAATCTTGATGATCATGTTGCTTCACCATTCACTCATCACATTGCTCCGCTACTTGTGGACACAACGGGGAGTCGTCACCTAGTTTTACAATGGCATAGGAACCATTAATATAGCATCCTCTCGAGGAAGGAACTTTTGATCTTACTACCAGAGTATGGGTTCGAAGTTTAGGTACAATTTTGGGAAGGTGTTAGGAACCCAAAACCGCTCAACCTTAGGGTTGGCTTCCTTTCATTGTGTTTTATGTCTTAATCCTATTAAAGGCATATTCAATATTGTATCTATACTCACACACACACGCTAGCATACATCTAAGCATACAATCATGGCATCAATCATCCAAAAACCTTATCATTCATCTATCATGTCATATCACAACCCAAGCCTAGCATACATGGCATCTCATATCAACCTAGCATTCATCTAGCATCATATTACATCCAAGATAGAAACACAGGCAGCAAACAATCATGGCATAAACACAAGCATAGAAAGATCCAAGTAACATGTGATTGCATCTATACATTAAAAATAACTCATCCAAACAAACATGTTCATATCTATCATTAAACATACACCATGCATGTTCATGTGAATGCATGACTTACCTCACTTACCTTGCTGCATTTCAGCACCTATGGCATTAATGCATGAACATGTGAATGCGTGTTCATGGCATCAAAACAAAGAAACAAAAGATAAACCCTAATATAAACATGTGAAAGGAAAATAAATAATAAACAGAGAACAGGGACTTATATCTATAAAAAGGAATCAAAACAGAGGCATAACATGTGAAATAATGAAGGAAGCAAAGCAGAAAACTTAAATTAGGGTTTCTAGGCAGCAATATGCGGGCGTATGCAGAAGTCTGCGCACGCAAGTCAAACACATGCGTGCATAAACTTTGACCTGCGTACACAGGCTGGCTCAGAAACTCTAACCCAGAATGCAGAAAACAAAAAAGAAAAAGCAACACTTAAAACAATAAATCTAACAACCTAACACACTTAGAAATACAAAAGCTAACTAAAACTAAGCTATATAAGCATAAAACAAACAAAGAAACAAGATTAAAAACAAAATTAAAACAAAAAAGGGTGAAAAGAGCTTAGAACTCAATACCTTAAAACAAAAGGTCCTAGGCTTGATTTTTGACCATTCCCCTCAGTTAAATCTATTCACAATCAATGAAAAAGTGATTAGTAATCTTAAACTCAAAGATCAAGGCCAGAAAAGGCCTCAATCAAAAGAAAATTGACTTGAGGATATTTTGTGAAAAACTCCCTCTTTGATTCAGTATTTCTAGTGAATCTTAGTGTTTTCCCTTAGGATTTTTGTGTGTTTTCAAGAGGTACCATGTATGGCTATTTATATTTTGAAAATGGGGGTTTGGAACGACTCCTAGACAATGTGGGATTCATTCCAAATCTCAGTCTTTAATATAGAAAACTAGCATTTCATAGTTTCTGGAACCCTACCCAGGCTTGTGCCTGCGTGCACATGCATTATAGCTGAAAGTTCAAATAGTGTATAAAACACCTTTGAACGTTTAGACCCCCAAATACAAATCAACCAATTCAAGCTTTATGACAAACAACAAGTGTGCGGAAAATGAACACAAGCTATAAACAAAATTGATAAACAATCTAAGCCAATTAAAATCACATCCACAGTAGAAAATAAAAGGCAAAGATTAAGGGAAGCGAAATGCAAACACAAGGACAACACACGATGTGTTATCGAAGAGGAAACCGAAGCCCTCGGCGTAAAACCTCTCCGCTGCCCTCCAAGCGGTCAATAATCCACTAGAAAATGTAGTTGGGATACATGAACAGCAATAGACCCTCCAAGCCTAATCTACCCGATGTACCTAAGCCCTCCAAGCTTCTTGCTCCAACGAGGTTGCGCCGAACCTTTTTCTTTTCTAGCTTACCGGATTCCACTATAATCCATAGCATCCGCCATCCTTGGCATCTTCCAATGCTTCCCAAAGCTCCAAAAACACTCAACACTCTAAATGGGTGTGGGTAGTGTTTGGATAGAAATCTCCTCTCAATAGGTATGACAATGAGAGAGGGAATGAGAAGAGACTACAAAGATTTCTCTCTAAGAATGAGTAGCTCTCTCTAATTGGGTGGGTGTTTTGAAGAAACCTCTCTTAGGGTTTTTCTTTCTGAATAGCCACACATATCTTGTGGGAATGAGAAGTATTTATACTGGTGTGAGAATGGAATGCGAAGAGTCAGTTTTTCCAAAACAGGGCTGACTGGCGACTTGACCTCGCGACTTGACTGAGTCGCGAGTTCAAGCCGCGAGCTAACTGAATGGCCAGTCTGGATTTTTGTCCTGTAGTGCTCCAGCTGGCATGACTGTTCAGCTCCCCTACATGCTTTGCACGTGTGCAACTTTTGGCGACTTACAAGCCGCGAGCCAGCCGCGAGATCCAGCCACGAGTCCCTGCTTCACTGCACAGTCTTGAGCATTTCTTCACACTCTCTCACACACTACCCTTACATGATACCCACCTAAATACAGGGTTTCTAAGTGCTGTATTATAAGAAAATTTGTCATGGAATAAAGCCAACACATGTTTGATTAAATTCAACCTTACAATCTCCCCCTTTGGCTATTCCGTGACAAAACACCCTAAAACAGACTCTAGACTTAAACGTGAGTTTGGGAACAATGGCAAAACTCACTCACACCTAAATCTAGAAGCTGTGAAGCTCTTGAATCATATGAACATGAATCTCCTGAAACACAATAATACACCATGATCATTGTATGTAGAAAAGCATGAAATGCATATGAAGCAGGCATAATGTGATCAAGCAAAGATGGAGTTAAGAAACAAACCATGGCTTGATCAAACAAGCAATCACTACAAGGTAGTGACCACAATGCTCATTCACACTTGAAATGAACACTTGGACATACAAGCTAACAAGCTCAATGCAAGTCACTTGCATGCATAACACTCAACCAATGCATAATACACTAAGTATATGCATCTAGGAACAATCCTACAAAGGCACAAGAGTGACAGTACTTAACAAGAAAATGCATGACATTTAGATAGAAGCACTGATTTAACAAAACATAAAGGCTGCATTAAGCATGGTACAAACCATAAAGCCTACAAGAAACCCTAAAAGCTTACAAAAGCAACATGGGTACAAAACACAAAATACTGAATATAAACTTAAACAATATAAACTAAAAGTGCATAAAGTTTCTCCCCTTCAAAGTGATGAGAAGCTGTGATGCACTTGGAACATATATACTTGTAACCTGAAACACTTGCACAAAACACATTAGACCCTCAAGGTAAAGCAAGTAATAAAAGGACAAGTATAATGTAACAAGTAAATTGCGATCAAGTAAACATGATGTGAAACATGTGAGCAACTTGATCATACACCAAAACAATCATATAGAAATGACTACAATGATCACATAGCAAAGCAAATGATCATCCGAACATGCATTTAATGGAGCACAATAACATAGGGATATATGCATGTCCAAAGCAAAAACATGATGCGATGAGAACCACAAGGCATAACTCAAAGCACCATAAAGCCAATAAGAAAACAAACAGAACAAAGTTTTCATATTAACTCAATGTCTTCTCCCCCTTGGTATATGCATCTCCCCTATGGAATATCTCTCCCCTCATGAGAAATAAAATTTCTCCCCCTAAGGATGTGCACAAGAGTCATATAGAAATGACAAAACACTCCGATATACTCTCTAGAGTATACTCTCCCCCTTTTTGTCAGGAATAGACAAAGGGTCAAAAAGAAACGAGGGCAAGAGATGAAGGTACGAACAATGCTAATGATGCATGAGGGGTGGGAGAAGAATGAGAAAATGAAACTTAAACCTAAGACAATGTAAAATGCTACAGAGCATAAGGTAGACATGACATGCTAGGATGAAGAAGCAAGGTCTAGACTAATGCATGACAAGGGTAGCAAAGGTGTGTGTAAGAGGTGACTAAGTGCAATGCATGAAAAATGCACATGTGGGGCAAGGTGTGTTAAATACACAACCAATGAACCAAACATGTTCCTAATGAGAAAACATGAGAAACCCCAAATTTTGGTACTCATCGAAGTCCAAACAAGCAAGAAAATGTCTAAGAGGCATTTTATCAAACACCTAGCATGCACACTATGAACAATAATGTGAAACAATGCATGAACAT
Organism: Quercus tomentella; assembly: GCA_028535165.1. NCBI lineage: Eukaryota > Viridiplantae > Streptophyta > Magnoliopsida > Fagales > Fagaceae > Quercus > Quercus tomentella. The sequence goes on along the minus strand of JAPQVY010000001.1, from coordinate 26,272,761 downwards.
TATGAAATCCACCCTTAATACATGTTCATTCTGCCACAAGGGGCCAACATCCAATGCAAATCAACAAAAGAAACCAATCCCATGAAGAAATTTGACAAAAATTAAGTTTTCCCAACCCCTATGATAAAAATCCCAACCAAGAGCACAAAACTCTCCAAAACATAATCTAAGGATCAAAATTAATGAAAAAAGTTTGTAATTACCTTAGAATTGATAATGGAATGAAAAACCATTCAAATTGGTTGGGTTTTGATGTAAAAATATTGAAAGAGGGGTTTTAGAGAGGATGGGAGAGGTTTAAAACAGGTTTCCCACAAAAAGCCCTTTAACAAGCTGATTTTGGGTGTTTCACGACTGGGTGAGTCGTGAGGTTCAGTCGCGAAAATTTTCGCGAGTCGCGAGTGAGTCGCGAGCAAGCCGCGAGTGAGTCGCCAAAAGCTTCTGGATGAACTCGCGACTGGGGTTTCACGACTGGCGAGTCGCCAGCTGAGCCGTGAAAAACTCTGACACCTGTTTTTCAATACAGAACATGTTTAAACAATGAAAAACAAAGTAAACACTAAACATGAACACAAAGAGTGATAAAAATCACTTCCAAAAACATATAAAATGATCAAAAATCTTTTTGGATTGAACCATATATGATTGAGCACACACACATCACATTTAGACAAGTACAATCTAACAAATGAATAAGATATTCATTGAACATTAGGCATGTGTGTTGTGTGTGTGTATCAAATGTGGAATAGTCCTTAGTCTAGAGTGAAGCTTCAATGATCAATTCAATCAAGTCATACACAACTAGTACTAAGTCAAGTGGTCTATCTCAATTATAGAAGTGAACATATATGACCTCCCACAAGAAAATGATTACATAAGATGAAGCTTTTCATTTGGCTTCTTTATAATTCATAACATTTGATCATTTTGAATCAAAACATCTCATTTTGAGATCGATGCCTGAAATTTGTGATATTTCAATTTGATGAACAAGCCTTTGGCTTTTTGGGCATCATACATTTTCATATAAGTCGCTTTCCCTTTTTCCTAGTCAAATACTAGTATGTGCGACGGCTTTTGCAGCTCATTATCTCTTTTCATTTTGAGATTTACATTTATTGAGCTCTTTAAGCAATAAAAATAAAAGAGTGGGAAGAGATATAAGCACAAGTCCACGCATGTATCAAAACCAACATGACTATTGACTAATCATTCATGACAAGCTTGAAGATCGATTTACAACAATCACACAAAGATGTCAAGATTTTTCCCACAAAGATATAAGTGCAAAAATAACAAGCTAAGCTCATAAATGCACAAAGCCATTTGTACAAAGGTACAAGGCCAAACTCACATGTGATATGTGCTCAAACATATACGATCAAACTTTTTGAATTTTTCACTTTTTATGTGGTTTTGGATTTTTTACTCACACAAAACTGAAATATAAAAGTAAGATAAAAAACAAAACAATGCATACAAATAAATGCAAGATGCACAAAATGCATGAAGATATGACATTTAATGCATGAAGGGTCCTCCAAAGATCGAAAGAATTAGATCAAGGACCAAAAGAGCAAAAGCTCAACCATAGGAATCCTTCCTCATCCAAACGGAATGATTGTTTGGAATGAGTGTCTCAAGAGAAGTGAGACGAGGGTTGGAAAAATGAGAACCGGAGATGCACATAGTCAAGGAGTTAAGAGTATTAAACATTTTCTTTAACAACATGCTATTTTCACTCAAAACCGGTTTACTCTTTTTAGTACAACTTCCAAAAAGCTCAAGTTTTTCTTTTCTTTTGATTCTTTTAGAAGCATGAAACTTAGAGTATTGAGGTCTTAGATGACCAAAGACACCACAATGGTGACAAACAATGTGTTTAAGTCCACTAGGCTTTTTGGGAAGGGATCTAGCAACATGGTTTTGTTCCCTCTTCAACTTATGACATTGAGGTCTTATATGACCAATCACATCGCAATGGTAGTAAGTTGGAACAAACTTAGATCCATTCAAAACCTTAAGCAGAGATCTAAATGAAGGCTTTGACTTAACAGCCTTTCTCTCCACCTTTTGATTTCTTTTATGTGGAAGAATATACACCGATTTGTCCTTTAAGGTAGAACACACACTAGGCACAAAATCGGGTACCACAACATGATTGCAACAAATATTTTCATCCTTTTTAACAATAGGTTCAGCAATCAAACACTTGGCATGCATCTTAAGAGATTCATTTTCACATTTAAGATCATCAACAAGTTTGTTAGACAAAACAAGTTTGGCATCCAAGTCCATATTCAAACATTCAAACACTTACAGCTTTTCAAGAAAAATTTCAGCAAGTTTTTTGTATTTCTCAACCAATTTGTTGGATTCATTGAGCTTAGCAATCAAATCATCCTTTTCACAAAATAACTTGCTCAAATTCTTTTGAAACTTCTTAGCATTTTTCTTTAAGAGTTTGTCAACAACACCCATAGATTCAAATAACATGTCATCACACTTATGAGGATTAACACTCATAGAGGCATTTTCACAAACACGTGGCATGTTACATTCATCATCAACCAAATCATGCAAAGAGGCATACAAAGCACACTCCATGGCAAATAAACACAAGGGGTCAAGGATCACACTTAGGTATTTAAACCACAACAAGTGAACCTGGCTCTGATACCAATTGAAAGTTCAAATAGTGTATAAAATACCTTTGAACGTTTAGACCCCCAAATACAAATTAACCAATTCAAGCTTTATGACAAACAACAAGTGTGCGGAAAATGAACACAAGCTATAAACAGAATTGGTAAACAATCTAAGCCAATTAAAATCACATCCATAGCAGAAAATAAAAGGCAAAGATTAAGGGAAGAGAGATGCAAACACAAGGACAACACACGATGTGTTATCGAAGAGGAAACCGAAGCCCTCGGCGTAAAACCTCTCCGCCGCCCTCCAAGCGGTTAATAATCCACTAGAAAATGTAGTTGGGATACATGAACAGCAATAGACCCTCTAAGCCTAATCTACCCGATGTACCTAAGCCCTCCAAGCTTCTTACTCCAACGAGGTTGCGCCGAACCTTTTTCTTTTCTAGCTTACCGGATTCCGCTATAATCCATAGCATCCGCCATCCTTGGCATCTTCCAATGCTTCCCAAAGCTCCAAAAACACTCAACACTCTAAATGGGTGTGGGTAGTGTTTGGATAGAAATCTCCTCTCAATAGGTATGACAATGAGAGAGGGAATGAGAAGAGACTACAAAGATTTCTCTCTAAGAATGAGTAGCTCTCTCTAATTGGGTGGGTGTTTTGAAGAAACCTCTCTTAGGGTTTTTCTTTCTGAATAGCCACACATATCTTGTGGGAATGAGAAGTATTTATACTGGTGTGAGAATGGAATGCGAAGAGTCAGTTTTTCCAAAACAGGGCTGACTGGAGACTTGACCTCGCGACTTGACTGAGTCGCGAGTTCAAGCCGCGAGCTAACTGAATGGCCAGTCTGGATTTTTGTCCTGTAGTGCTCCAGCTGGCATGATTGTTCAGCTCCCCTACATGCTTTGCACGTGTGCAACTTTTGGCGACTTACAAGCCGCGAGCCAGCCGCGAGATCCAGCCGCGAGTCCCTGCTTCACTGCACAGTCTTGAGCATTTCTTCACACTCTCTCACACACTACCCTTACATGATACCCACCTAAATACAGGGTTTCTAAGTGCTGTATTACAAGCAAATTTGTCACGGAATAAAGCCAACACATGGTTGATTAAATTCAACCTTACAATAGCTACGCACGCAGGTCGAGGGTTTACTTGGTTTTACTTTTCCACAAATAGATTTATTTGCTCATTAAACGTTATATTTTCCACTTTAACATTTCTCAAGTCAATTTAACATTTGATTGGGCATTAAACCAACCTTGAGTTTTAGAATTTCAGCATCATTGGAAAACGAGGGCTCAAGTCATAAGGGGTACAAAATGCGGTGTCTACAGATGCCCCTCTTTTGATTCGTGAGCTTCGCTAACGAAATCAAAAGAATAAGAGACAAAACATTTTGTTTCAATGTACAGCTTGGGCCCAACCCACGTACACGACACGCATCACACATACATAGGGCAGGGTGCAACTCCAAAGAGTTACGTGGGATTTGTATGTCCGAATTCTCACTATTGTTGCTCAGGAAATGAGCAACGACAGGTTCACTATCCCAGAACCTATTTTGCCAATTGTAGGCAAAAGGTGAGTGAATCACTATCCTAGAGTCACTTAATATGAATAAAAAACAAAGCCAACGGCCGCAACCATTAACCAAACAAACAAGGGTGCTCTTGAGAGCTTAAAAGGATACATCTCTATGGTGTTCATCTGGGGCTCTTGCCTTAAACTTCTCTGGGTGGTACTTGTCTTCCATCTCCATCTCTACATGTTCTGGTGAGGCTCTTGGCTCAGGTTGACCTTGGTCTCTATCTATATCTCTACCTTTTTTATCGCGCTTGCATGTTCAATTCTCGTAGGATATGTGCATGAATTCTGACTTGTATAGGATCTGGGCCTGCATATTTAATTCCCTCAAGATATGTGCACAAGTTCTGTGTTCTTCCTTTCTGATTTATATGGGGTTTCATGCCTACATGTTCAATTCCTATAGGATATGTGCACAAATTCTGTATTCTGACTTGCTTGACTATTTTTTGGATGAAAGATCCATTAAGGATGCTAAAAGGACTCACTGAGGAGTGTGATCTGCTGAGAAGTGTATTGGTGATGATTCTAACCTACCATGAAGTCTTGATGGTATGCGGTCCACTAGGGAAGGGGTAGCTTACTGGGGATTTCTTGGTGGTGTGTTGCTCATTGGGGAAAACTTTCCTCCGATGGGGAAAAATTGTCTTTTTCTTTCTTATGACTCACCGGAGATTGATGTTGATTCCACTCTCGAGGGGGTTTTATTAACCCCATTGGGGAAATTTCATTTTGCAACTTTCGAGAGGGCCTCTTCTGTGTCTTAGACCCATGAGGGAGTCCTTCTATGATATTGAATTTTACTTGGAATTTGGTTGATGATCTTAACTCACGGAGGAGTTTTCTTGATGATTTCTGATCCATTGAGGGATGTTTTTGATGCTTTCAATCTACTGGGGATGCCTTTGAGGGTCTTTTTGTTCTTTGTCCATTGAGGGCATTTCTGTCATCTTTGGATGTATTCTTGAATTTTCCTTTGCATTTCCTGCCTCTTGGGAACTCCCTGGGGATATTTTGAAATTTTGTTTTTGCTAAACTACACGTAGTTTAGTGGGATGGCCTAAACTACATGTAGTTTAGTCACCAAGTGTATTCCAGCCTCTTCATTTTCCCAACGGTTACCCACCATTTATTTTTTCTCCTTATTCTCTTTATCTCCCTCATCTCTTCACATTCTCTTTAACTCTCTCAGCAAAAACTCTCTGCCTCTCTCATTCCCTCACAATCTGACTTTCATCCCTTCCTCTCTTCAATCTCAACTTCTCTCATCTCCTTTAATGGCACCTAAGTCCAAGAAGAGTTCCTACATCCTTTCCACTGATGCATTTCATCTCACCCACTATAATGGAGCGGTAAGGCTGAATGGGTCTCCTTCCTTGACATACAGATAACAAAACCATCTTTCTGAGGGAGTAAGGGCCGAATCGGTGAGTTTTTATAACTTTTCTCATTTTCAAGTTTTTCCTTTGATCTTTCTTTTTGATATGTTTTTAGGCTTGTAGATGCTTAGGTTTCACAATGGGATGGGTTTAGATGAAAACCTGACACTTTAAGAGGGGTAGGCACATGTTTAGGATGAGTTTTGGTTGAAAAAACTTGAAAATATCAAAGAATGACCCTTTGTCTACGTTCATGCTTGCGTAGGTTTAGGCTTGCGTGCGCAGGCATGTTCTTATGCGTGCAGCTTACACTCATGTGCACGCAGGCATGTTCTTGCGCGTGCGTATCTGTTCTTCAGTTCATGCACACGTAGGTTTCACCCTGTGCGCGCATGCTGCCTGGCAGAAACCTACTTTGAGCATTTGAACTCATTTTCTATCTATTCTTCATCTATTTGAAATTTTAACATCATTCCTCACTATATTTGCATCCAATTGTATGTCCCATGTCATATTTCATCTTATTATGAATCCCATATCATTTCCCCATCATTCTTTTCTCCTAATCGTGAATTTAATCTCATTCTCCTTGCATGTTTTACCTTTGTACTCCGGCAGAAGGAGTACCAATCGGGTACTGATATGGTAAAGAATCCTTACTGAGGAGACTTAGGGCTATATACGTGCTGCAAGCTTCGAGCCCATCATTCGTTCATTGCTTGAGAGATCCGTTAGTGTCATCTTGGTGTAGACTTTGGCCGAGAGGTGTTGGGATACTACCCACACCTTTCACATTGCTGATTAGGAGATGACCATCACTGCCATAACTTCCACCGCATGACCGTGTGAGAGACCGCAAACTCAGGTGCTCTCAAAAAAGAGATTTGGGTGCTTTTAAGGGCATCTCTCTTTTTGGATAAGTGGGTGGAGTTGCCACTTATTTTTTATACAAAAAAAAAAAAGAAAAAGAAAAAATAAGTACAAATTACATGATCAAAATATTTCGAATGTCATTGATTGAATAAAGACAAGTACAATTTTGGTAAATTAAACCTTACAAGGCTTTGGGTCCTAGTTACAATCCATGCAAAAGAATACAAAGCTTTTGGTCCTAGTTACAATCTACCAAAAATTGAAAAGACAAAACACTAAACCAACTATCAAAAAATCCTAAGCTCGGGGGCTAGGTTACGGAATGGGAAGGTGTTAGGCACCCATTTCGCCCAGACAGAGTACGGTCTTCTGGACTTTAATGATCAATATACCCTTTTTTGCATGATGTTGAAAGATATGTTGAACATACATGATAGAAAATAATTTAAATAAATTTGCCTTATGAATGAAGTCCTCTTTTCAAGAAAATTCAGATATGTCTTGACAATAAAAAATTGGGTTTGTAAAGAAAATCAGATATGTTTTTATGTAAAAGAAAGAGTAAGATTTTTGTTAAAAAGAAACAGATCTGTTTTGTGTAAAATTTAAAAAAGTGATTTTATCAAGAATAATCAGATCTTTTTTTTTTTTTTTTTTTTTTTTTTTTTTTTTATGTAAAAGAAAAAAAAAGACTTTTTGAAAGAGGATCCACATTCATGATATAAATTTATTATACATGCATCATAAAAAAAAGAAAAAAAGACAAACCTTCAACCTAACTTTCAATTTCTTCTTTTAAATCTCAAACTCTGCAATTTTGTAACAAAGAAAACTTTTTCTAAAAAAATCAGATGAATATTTAATGAAAATATAGATCAGTTTTGTTTTAAAAAATCATATCTGTATTTAATGAAAATACAGATCAGTTTTCATGCTAAAAAATTACATCTGAAAAATGCAGATCAATTGTGCACTAAAAAAATCAGATCTAAAAATACAGACCAGTTTTGTGTTTAGAGAAAATCAAATCTGAAAATACAGATTAGTTTTTTGAACTAAAAAACTTAGATCTTAAAAATACAGATCAGTTTTTGAACTAAAAAAATCAAATCTGAAAAATATAGATCAGTTTTTGGTTTTCATAAAAGAATTTTTGTTACCCATTGCAAATTTTGAAACTTAAGAAAAAGAATTACAATAAAAAATCACTTAAGCACATGTTAAAGAAAATTCTAGCAACATATTGAAGCATGGTAATTATATATCAAGAACAAAACATAATAAACATGCTAAACATATTCATGCATTAAACCATAACAAAAAATTAATGAAAGAAGAAGAGAAAGAAGAAAAAACAGAATACCTTTTGTATGAGCGTGCTCTTCTAATGAAAGAATATTTTAGGAATCAAAGAAATTTGCTCTTTGAAGCCTAAAATACTTTACTTACAAAAAAGAAGTTCCTAAAGCGAAAGCTTCCAAACATCTTTAACGTAAAGAGCCCAAAAAGAGGAGGTCAAAAACAGTGCTGAATGTTGAGAGGCCTCCCCTATTTATAGAGGATGGAATGCTTAAAAAAAAAAAGGCAAAAAACGTATGGGGAAAAAAAAGGGATTTCGATAAGAGTAAGCTGATTTTTCAGATCAGAATAGGCTTTAGTATTTTGATCATATCGTTTTATTCAAAATTTGGATTAAGATGAAAATTTGACATGAAGGGAAATTTGATTCTCTACAACTTTTCCAGAAATAGCCTAGTCCTAATTTTGAGTTCTACCGTGCCAAAAGTTCCTTGGAACATGAATCCAAAATCTGCTACTTGATTAGCACGTTTTTGAAGTGTTTTCCAACTCTAAAACAGTATTTGGATGAATTTAAGAGTCATTTTCATGATAAACCTCATTCCAAAGTGATGATTAGGATTTAAAATAATTATTTTGAATATAATTATCCTAAAAGCCTAATTATCTACAGTCTTTAAATATTATCGGCTTATTTTTTTTAATCTCATGCAACAAATCTCACTTTAAGAAAAATACTCAACCAAGCACATAAATTCATTTAATTAATTTTAATCATTAACCAATCAAAATTAATTTCAATTAATCACACGTGATTGGCTTCATCCTGTACAATGCATGCAAACCGTGAAAACTTGATCTTGTGAAATCTTTCAATCCAACAGTCCGATTTGGGAATCGGACATACCATCGCAACAGTTAGAATCTCAAGATCATTTTTATGATATACAATGAATGAATTAATTCATGTAATACAACTATGATTTTTTCGGGTATATGAATGGTCATTCTAGCCATCTTCCAAGATTAAATTATTGGTGCAAAATTGAGTGTCTATAGAATGCCTCTCATTGATAGAGCTTGCAAAGCGAATGTCAATGTAAAACAAAAACACTGATTTTAGTAGCCATGATTTAATCGAGGTTGACTTTTCAAAGATTACCTAGCCCTAGAACCTAAAACCTTGGAACATAGAACTAGTGTTTTGCTATTCTGACATAATGAAAATTGGGAATACTTGACCTACTTGATAACTGATAAAAAAAAGATTCTTGAAATTTGAGGTGACTAAGAGGCTTCTCTATCTCAGTCTGAATTTGGGGTGTCGATCAAGGGGCTTCTCTACCTCGATCTCAATGGACGGTTACCAAGGGTCTTCTCTACCTTGGAACTTGGGGTGATTGAGAGGCTTCTCTATATCAATCTTGAATTGCGGTGACCAAGGGGCTTCTCTACTTCGATCTGAATGGAAGGTAATCAAAGGGCTTCTCTACCTCGGAACCGGGGACGATTGAGAGGCTTCTCTATCTCAATCTTGAATTATGGCAACCAAGAGGCTTTTCTACCTTAATTTGAATGGGAGGTAACCAAAAGGCTTTTCTATCTTGGAACCTGGGGCGATTGAGAGGCTTCTCTATCTCAATCTTGAACTGTGATGACCAAGAGGCTTTTCTACCTAGATCTAAATGGAAGGTAACCAAGAGGCTTCTCTATCTTGGAACCAGAGGCGATTGAAAGGCTTCTCTATCTTAATCTTGAACTATGACGACCAAGGGGCCTATCTACCTTGATCTAAATGGGAGGTAACCAAGAGACTTCTCTATCTTTGAACCTGGGGCGATTGAGAGGCTTTTCTATCTCAATCTTGAACTGTGACGACCAAGGGGCTTCTCTACCTACATCTGAATGGAAGGTAACCAAAAGGCTTCTCTATCTTGGAACCAAAGGCAATTGAAAGGCTTCTCTATCTTAATCTTAAACTGTGACGACCAAGGGGCCTATCTACCTTGATCTGAATGGGAGGTAACCAAGAGGCTTCTCTATCTTGGATCCCGGGGCGATTGAGAGGCTTCTCTATCTCAATCTTGAATTATGATGACCAAGGGGCTTCTCTACCTTGATCTAAATGGGAGGTAACCAAGAGGCTTCTTTATCTTGGAACCTTGGGCGATTGAAAGGCTTCTCTATCTCAATTTGGAATTGTGGTGACTAAGGAGATTCTTTACCTTGATTTGAATGGGGAGGTAACCAATAGGCTTCTCTATCCTGGAACCTGGGGCGATTGAGTGGCTTCTCTATCTCAATCTTGAACCGTGACGACCAAGGGGCTTCTTTACCATGATCTGAATGGGAGGTAACCAAGAGGCTTTTCTATCTTGGAACTTGAGGCAATTGAGAGACTTCTCTATCTCAATCTTGAACTATGATGACCAAGGGGATTCTCTACCTCGATCTAAATGAGAGGTAACCAAGAGGCTTCTTTATCTTGAAACTTGGGGTGATTGAGAGGCTTCTCTATCTCAATCTTGAACTGTGACAACAAAGGGGCTTCTCTACCTTGATCTGAATGGGAGGTAACCAAGAGGCTTCTCTATCTTGGAACCTAGGGCGATTGAGAGGCTTCTCTATCTCAATCTTGAATTGTGACAACCAAGGGGCTTCTCTACCTAGATCTAAATAGAAGGTAACCAGAAGGCTTCTCTCTCTTGGAACCAGATGGGATTGAGAGGCTTCTCTATCTTAATCTTGAACTGTGATGACCAAGGGGCTTATCTACCTTGATCTGAATGGGAGGTAACCAAGAGGCTTCTCTATTTTGGAACTTGGGGCGATTAAGAGGCTTCTTTATCTCAATCTTGAATTGTGGCGACCAAGGGGCTTCTCTACCTTGATTTGAATGGGTGGTAACCAAGAGGAATCTTTATCTTGGAACCTGAGGTGATTGAGAGGCTTTTCTATCTCAATCATGAACTTTAACGACCAAGGGGCTTCCCTACCTTGATCTGAATGGGAGGTAACCAAGAGGCTTCTCTTTCTTAGGACCTGAGGCAATTGAGAGGCCTCTCTATCTCAATATTGAATTGTGATGACCAAGGGGCTTCTCTACCTTGATCTAAATGAGAGGTAACTAAGAGGCTTCTCTATCTTGGAACTTGGGGCAATGCACCACTAACTTCCATGAGCCATAACTTTTGATTTGACCGTTGGATTTTCAAGTTTCATACCTTTTTAGAAACAGGAAGTCAAGATCTTTCCAGGGGTATCAAGATCAACTTGATCCAAGGCCATTTGAAGATGGCAGCCCTACAAGGGCTGTCACCTCGAAAAACATGCTAAGGCTATAAAAGGCCCTAGGCACCTTTAAACTAAAAAAAGAAGACTTTTCTAGGTTTGGCTCTCTGCCTGGACGTTCTCTGCAAATTTTTCCTCTCTTCCAAATACAAAAAACACACAAAAAAATACATCAAAATCTCTTGATTGTTCCTTCTTCACTAAAAATACATGGTATTGTCCTTATACCCAATCTTCTTCTCCTTGGTTCTACACTTTGGATTTGGGGTTTAGGGGTATGGATGTAGCTTTTTAGCTACTATCCACACCCCTAACTTTCTAAATCTTTTTCTAGTATTTATCTTGCTCTTTTATGCCTTAATAACATGATTTATTACTTTCCTTAGCATATTTCTCTCTTTATGTTGCTCCTAGCATGTTCTTAGTTTAGACCCATGTTCTTCCATGCTTGTTTACATGGTTTTTTCTTTCTTTTTTTTTCTTTTTTTTTTTTTTTGTTGTTGTCTTGATCTACATGTTTTATGCTTTAGATTCTTAGATCTCCTCTTTCCCATGTGTTGATGTTTGGGTCTACATGCTCACATGCTTGATATTATGTCTCCGGCCATGCCTTACTTAGATCTACATGTTTGTATGCATGTTCTATGCTCCTATACCTATGTCTATGCCTTCACATGCTTGTATGCTTGTATTTGTGTTCTTCCATGCTTTTATGATTACATCCACATGCTTAGATGTACTTTTACATGCCTACATGCATATTTCCATGCTTATATGTGTAGATCGATGTGTTTACATGCTTAGATCAATGTTCTCTACATGCTCTATGCCATAATTTATGTGCTTGCATGCTTCACGCCTTGTTTATGTGCATAGGCCTAGACCTTGTTTGTCTTGCCATGTGCTATTGTTGCTCTTTTGTTCCTTTTGTCGCATTTTCTTGTGTTTTGGCCTAATGGTTAGAACCCGAACTAGACCTTATGGTCTTTGTCAACGTCCATACACCAAGGCCCACATAAAGGGGTTTGGATCACCCCTATTTGCATATCTATGCTTGCTTGCTTCTATGCTTTATGCTTGTGCTAGCCTTTCTTGTTCTAGGCTTTGCCACGCTTGACACCCTTAGCGGGTTTGTGGTTGTGTGGTTACATCTGATGCTCACGAGGCCTTGTTTGGATGTAACCACTTGGGATGCATCACCATGATGCTGGTTGCTTCGTGCATACCTTTCCCCTTTTCCACTTCGTGCGATGATACGCTTACCATGCTTGTTTGTGCCACCTATTGGCTTTCTATGCATTTTTACACGCTTGCTCACATGTTCATGCATGAGTCTTAAGTCTTGCTTGCTAGTTTGTCGTCCATACTTCAACACAATGAAGTTATGGACATCCAATCTAAACCTACATTTGTCCCTCGTGGACACCACCTTTTGTTTGCTTTCTTGCTCGTTTGTCTTCTTTCTTGTTTGCTTGCTTTCCTGTTTGCCTTCTTGCTTTCTTGATTGTTTGTTTATCTTGTGGCTCGTCATGTCTCCTGCCATATGCTATGCTTACCATGTCTATCATGCTTATCTGCTTTATGCCTCTTTCATATGCTCTTTGCATCTTTTCCTTCCATTGCTTGTCTATTGGTTTCTCGTTCTTGCCTTTGCATGTACACACATGGAGTGAGGTCGCATGGAGCTAGGGCACGGTCTCCCAAGCACAAGCAAAAAGGACAAGAATGTGAGCTTGTTGATATAAGCCAAGCGACATTGTTCAGTAGTTTTAGGGGTCTAGCTTCTCTCATTTGGTTATGTACTCATTTAAACCCCCTTCGTTCCTCCCCCGTTTCTCTCTTAGATGGGTTGTATTAGGTATATCATGCCATGTACCGTTCGTCCTCATCTCTAGAGTATTGCGACCCCTATTTACTTTCCTACACCTATAATTTGGGTCATGCTCTAGGGATGTAGGCATTTACTTTCTTGCTCTATGTGCTTGCATTGTGCGTGATGTATGTATATATATACCTACTCGCCCCTCCCGGTGTGATTGTCATATTCCATGTCACCTATGGCAAAGTGATGCCTAATTTCCACTGTGAAAGTAAGGTGACACGTCGCCGGATTTTTGCTGTGGAAATCTGGTACTTTGCCCGAATGCCTTAGGAAAGCATAGATTGGGACACACCCATTTAAAAGCCAAACCTCAAAGACCCCATGCATGCAAAGCCCCGAAACCCAATTCCAAAATCATGTTTTTTACTGCCAATCTCCGAAAATTAAGGTTTTATTAAAACAAAGGACTGTCCTTGGACAGGCATTGTGGGGTGCCTAACACCGTCCCACATGTAACCAAACTTCTGGACGTAAGAATCAAGATTTTTTGCCATCCATATTAGATTAAGAAAAATGTCCTTTTTCTTAGCCTAGGATTGGTAATAAAATCAACTAGAAACAAGTGACTAATCACACCTTAGAAAAACCCAATGATTAGTGGCGACTTCACTTACCTTTGGTAATTCCCTTAAAATTTGGCCAGGATTCCTACCACACCTCCAAAGGTAGACCTACCTTCCTCCACCAAGAGAGAGAGCACCCGAACTCTGCACGAACCACACCAATTATCGAAAGGGGCCTCTAACTGGCCCCGCGCGCGCGGGAGCGTCGCCACGGTGGTTGGTCGAACGAAGGCCCGATGGTTCTCCATTTTGGGCCGAGCGTCGACAGACTAGCAACTCCACGAGGATCGATGAGAGTTTAGCCTTTAGAGCATTTGATAAGACCATAATCTTTGGACATTAGATTTGAAACACACAGAAATTGGCACTAGCCTTCGGGGCATTCCTTTTGAAAAAGGCTTTTACTATATCCTAGTAGACTATTTTCAAAAGAGCAAAAAAATCTTTTTCCAAAATCCTTTTCCCAAAAAAGGTAGCTTTGAGGTATTTTCACATGGGGCTTTACCGGTTTCCTCACATGCTTTACAGCTTTCCTTCACATGCAAACATAGGGTAGCAAAATTTAATTTCCTCTACACCTTTATCTGCTTTCATATATATATGCTGTGTTTGGAAAAAGTCTTTCCCTTTCATTAAGGATTGCATGACATATACACCCTTTTTGAGCCAAACCCGGGCTCCGCAGGTGTAGTCACATCTCTTTGGGGATTTCATCACCCCATTTGCAGATGCCCAGACATAAACATCGATAGTGTTACCTATAGTTAGATCTAGGGCTGACTTTGTAGGCACTTTTGCGTCCATGGGTGGATAGGGGTAGCTGAAAAGGCCCTCTCGATCCTTCCTACCCTACAACTTCTATGAAGAAAGGGGTATGGTGATTGAGTCCCCCTAGGATAGGAACAACCTACTAGTAAAGCCTTTACATACAGTTGGCCTAGTTATGTCAAACTCGTGAGGTCTAGATCAAGCCTAGAGCCCATGAGGACTAGGAAAAGCCCAAAGAGTGAACATCCAAGCCTAGGAAAGGACACCCTTGTAGGACTAGAGGTTAGGGGAAAGTGTTTTGCAACAGGTGCGCCCTTTTTTCTTGCGCCAAAGAAATTGTGCTCTACTCTAGGTTCTTTCTATCCTGCTTGCACATCATCCATGATTAAATCCCTAGGGAAAGCAACCCCATTGCTTGTACATGCTAGATCATACCCAATCCCTAAGGGTTTACAACCCTACAAGGGCACTCATGCATACACTAAATGGTCCCGTCACCTAATTGTGCAAAGATAAAATCTATGGCAAGTAACCAAAACTCCCCAGGAGGAAATGCTGTCGAAAAACTGTCAAGAATCCTAAGACATCATGAGTTTAAGAATTCTCCCAAGAGAGATCCAAATCATCAAAGAGATCCAAACTGCCAGGAGGTCCAAATCCCCAAGATATCAAGAGTCCAAGGGCTCCCTCAAGAGATCCAAAGGTCTAAGAGACCCATGCTGTCCAAGTTACCAAGAGATCCAAGTGTCCAAGAGCTTCCCCAAGAAGTCCACATTGTCAGAAGCTGAGCTTTTCCTTGTAATTGCATTTCCTTGTATTGTAAAAGGCCCACTGTTAGAGCCGATGAACCCAGCGTTGTAAAAGCAAATATTGTACAAGCATGTAATCAAAAGAGGGCCTGCCTTACATTGCCAAACATATCATGAAAGTTTTGGTTACTTGCCAATCTTGTGCATTAATCTTGCATCGTTATAGAAACTCACCATGATAAATACTTGATCAAGGGTGCAAAAGCCGAATTTTTTTAAAAATGGTAGGTGCATGTTAAATAACAAGGACATAAACTAACTTGATTTTTGTGTTGTGTTTCCACATTGTCAAATGCAACCCGTTTTTGTCATGTCCCATTCATTCTCAGGATCAAAAGATTGCTAAAACGAAACAATCTAAGCTACCACCACGTTGTGATCCCATCGTCACTAGGTCTCGCACAAGAGAGATGTCTACTAGTGGTACTTTTCCCCATAAGGAAAATGCTCAGGAAATTTCTCTTCTGAAGGAGCAAATGGCAAAAATAATGTGTATGATGCAACAACTAGTTGTAGGAGGAGGACAGAACTCCTCTGGTCATATTCAGGGAGGTCCTCAAACCAAGAATGAAAATCAGCCCCTATTAGGACAAGATCAGGGCCACAATATACTGCCCTAAGGCAATGACCAAGAAACAGATCCTTCTAAGGATAAGACCCTCGAATTTGGGTATGGCCAAGTGGAAACTCTAGTTGAGAAGCTTCGTATCATAGAGGACTTTAACGCCCATAGAAGCATTGATCTAGATAGTCTGACCAACTTCCCTCAGGTCATTATGCCTCCCAAGTTCAAGGCACTAAAGTTCATCAAGTATGATGGCACTAGAGACCCTTACGCACACTTGCGCATGTTCTGTAGGAAGATGGCTTTCTATGGGGATAACACCCTCTACTTTGCCAGATTTTCCCTAATAGTTTGATCGGCCCCGCGGCCACATGGTACGTGAGATTGGAAAAGACCTCTAGCTGGAGGGAAATGGCAAACTCTTTCCTGGAATAATATAGGTTCAACATCGAGATAGCTCCTGACTGTATGGTCCTTATGAGAACAGAGAAGAAGAGTGGGGAGTCTTTCCGAGAATATGCCCAAAGGTGGCGAGAGCTAGCCGCACAAGTGCAACCCCCCATGACTGAAAATGAGATGATCAAATGGTTTATTGATAACCTCAACCCTCCTTACTATGAGAAGATGATCAGCACCCAAGTCTCTCTTTTTGCTAGCCTTATCCCTATTGGGGAGCATATTGACGAGGATATTAGGAGCAAGAATATCATGGTGATGGAAATATGCATGTACGTAGCGGGAAATTAACGGATCTACTTCATTCGCAATTGATAACATGTGCTATGTAAGTTTCAGAATATAAGAACAAGAGAGTGTACCTTGGTATGGTGAAATTCAAAACCAAAGATCGGAAGTTCTTGAGAACACCTTTAATCTTCACTCCAATTCCACTAACGCCCAAGAAGTGTGGTCTCTCAATCAGTTTCTATGAGTTTCTTCAAAGGAGAATGAATGAGTGTCCAACACTCACATACACCATTTCATGTATGTTCCAAAAAATCTGTATGTTTCTCCCCTTACAACTGATTATCTAATTGGGCTGGCCTTTTGGGCCTTTCCAATTGGGCTTTAGTATGTGGCTTGGAGTGGGACCAAAAGGGAACAAATAAGACACTAGCTCCAATAGGCCTTGGGCTTTTCTATCAACTCTTGACAAGTCCAAAGTTACCATTAATTATATTTAATACCACTATATAAATATAATTGCACTCTAGGCCTTATTAATAATTTATATCCCAAGACTTTATTGTACATGCAACTCCTTCATAAAATATTCGTAGTAATACAAAGTCATAAATGAAGACTTCCACTTTGTAGATTACTACATCTTAATCCTTGAGTACCCGGTTTAATCATTTTAAGTTATTCATCATATATTTATGAAATCCAATTCTATAAATATATACTTTAGTAATTTCTTACTAAAGTGGTTATGCCTAACACTCTGAATAACTGTACCCATTAAACTTATCTGAAGGAAATATTTTATATCTCCGTTAAGAGACTATGAATTCCATCTTGAGAATATATGTTCCATCAACACTAAATGTGGCTGCCCAACATACTGAGGTTTTGACCGTTACTTTAGATCTCACTCCTGATATATCAAAGCAACCTATACTTCATGATCAGGTCCATTATTCTCTCAGGATTAAGAGTTTATGTAAATAGAAGTCGTGAGATTTATTATTCAATTGACAGTCATTAGGAGAATAATGAATCTCACAGCGGTCCAGTTCAATATGTCTCAACTCTTAAAACATATCAACATATCAACTAGAAGTCTCTACTTCCATAATCAAGACAAATTATCTTAGCTAATATGTTATAGTCTTCGCAGATAAAATGCCTAATTTCATCACCGACTACGAACTATAATTCTGAGTTTACAAAGAACTTGTGATTTATATCTTCTGTGACTTTTCACATAAATCACATACTATGCATCTCATGGACTATATGATAATGTCCGAATATTCATGTTACCATTATTTCAGATAATAATAAAACAAATTTATTAATCACAATATTAAGTCATACATAATGTCATACTTAATATCATACAGAATATCATATAATAGGATTTAAGGGCACTAATCCTAACACATGGATCCCAAGTCTTTGAGTTCCATGTTTGAACAACTAGTTAAGAAAAGGACTGGCCACAAGACTAAGGAAGCTAATGTGCACATGGTTGACAATGCATCAAAAAGGCCTAGGGGTATTACCACTGCTTATGCAACCCTAGCTGCTAGACCTTATCAGCAACAAGCTTAGTCTACTCAAGAACCTAACCGAGCCTTCAATTAGAGAGGGAGGCCAGACCTACCTCGTCCCCTTAAGAGGGAAAACTAGAAGTACACTCTGTTACCCATGCCCATGACAGATCTCTATGCTTACCTGCTGGAAAGGAAGCTAGTGACCCTGATGTTTCCAAGGTCCAGAGAAGGCCCTCTCCTACCTGGCTTTAATCTGTCCAAGAAATGTGAACACCATTTTGGGGCTGAAGGGCATACCCTTAAAGAATGCTACCAGTTGAGAGACTGTGTCCAGGATCTCATTGACAACAAGCTGATACAGTTCGATAATGTAGCCGCTCCGAACATCATCACTAACCCTTTGGCTCCCTATCAGGAAGGGAATATTGATGCCATCATCACAATGGAAGAAAGGGTCCCAGATTTCTCCTCATCGTCATTCCCATGGAAGGCCATGCTCTGAGCCTTGATCTAAGAGAGCCCCTTGATCTTAACGGTATGGGAACCCCAGGATTTGATTAGGGAAACTGCTCATTTTGCGATAGTGCAGACTGGCATGCCCTGTTTGATTGTAGAGTGCTCTAAGCACAGTTTTAGAGTCTAGCAGTTTGTGGTATTATCATGTTTGAAAGGGAAATTATGGAAAGAGATGATTGCATGGTAGCTAGCCCGTGTCGTCTAGCTACCTAGTCAGGAACTAGCTGCAATGCTATATCAATTGGGTCAAGGAAAGATTGGGATGAATATTTACAGAAACGCCTTGGTAAGGTTACTTCAGTACCTCCCTTTTTAGTAGTCATTAAGGAGATTATAGAATCACCTGCGGATTCAGGGTCATCAGATTCAGGAAAATGGGAAGCCCCACTAGCCATTGAAGGATTTACTCCTCTAGTTCTTGCATTGCCTACAATCATAGGGCTAGCTTCATCATTAGTTCAGAAGGGAACCACTATTGTTCCTATTATCCGACATTTCAATCCTCTTATTCTGCCGAGGCCTACCTCAAGAATCTCTGGGGTATCCAGTTTAGAGGCCCTTGAAGCCATTCTGCCAAGTCCGATGGTCATTAATCCAAAAATGTTCTCTATAGTGCCCAATTTGAAAACTCAGGAGGGCGCTATCGTTCACATGTCGAAACTGTTCCCTTATGAAGATAGCCATCATGTCCCTTGGAAATATTATGTGTCCTTGATCTCCGCTCGAACCAGAAAAGAGGAGGTCTGCTCCAATATCTCTTCAGGTTTATCTGGGCTTACTAGGAGTGGTAGCTACTGTACTCCTGAGGAGTTAGAAAAGAGAAGGAAAGAGATTAGCAAGGGTACAGCCAAACCCGTTAGGAATAGGGTCACAACCGAAGAAGCTGAGGAATTCTTGAAAATTATCAGAAATTCAGCAGCTAAACAAGTCGCTAGCTCAGATTTCTATCATGGTGCTATTGCTATCCTCTGATGTCCACCGTGAGACTCTCTTGAAAGTCTTGAAAGAGACATGTGTTCCTACAGGTGTCACAGAATCTTCCTTTGAGGGTATGGTCTCAGTGGTGTTGGCCACCAACCAAATTTCCTTTACAGATGATGAATTACCACCAAAGGGTAGAAAGTATACTTTGCCCATGCACATTATGATAAAGTGTGAAGATATGATCATCTCCAGAGTACCAATTAACAATGGATCAGCCCTGAATATGTGCCCAATGTCTACAATAGAGCGCCTAAATGTGGATACTTCTCTTATTCTCCCTACCACCATGATCATCAGAGCCTTTGATGGCACTCTCTAGGAGGTGCAAGGCGAGATCGAATTAGCAATTGGAATTGGCCCCAGGTCTTTCACGGTCAACTTTGAAGTCATCACGGTGGATTCCCTATATAATATGCTCCTAGGGAGGCCTTGGCTACATGCCGCGGGCGCAGTTGCTTCTACCCTTCACCGAAGGCTCAAGTTCCCTTCCGAGGATCAGTTGATCACTATTACGGCTGAAGAGCCCCTAACCATCTTCAAGGAGACTTCTATCCCCTACATTGTTGCTAATGCCTTTCTGGAGGCAACTTTCCACAGTTTCGAGCTAGTTTCCGTGATTTCCAGAGCTTCAGAATTCGAGTCAGCATGGCCCTCCGCTACTTCAATGGCTGCCAAAGAGATGCTCAAATTTGGCTATCAGTTAGGCCAAGGCCTTGGTGCTGTGGGACATGGGAATGCTTCTCTGATTGAACTCCTAGTCAACAAAGAAGGATTCGGTCTAGGCTACGACCCCTCCGATGAAGAACTTTTCTAGGCTTCCAAAGGAAAGAAAATGAAGTGCACTGGCCAAGGGATGTCCATTCCCCACATTAAGGTCACTTTTCTGACTCTGGTCAAGATCATCAGATCAGAAATGGCACAAGAATCGTGAGAGGAGGAATCAGATTTAGCTTGTCTCATCCGCTTGTGTCTTGAAGAATTCTTCGTGAATGCCATCATATCCCTTGGGGATGATCTGACTTCTACAGGTGAGACAGTAGGCCATTGGACCATTGAGCCTTGCTTTGTGGTTGCACCGGCTGAGTAAGGAGTGTTCCATCATCGTGTGGTTGGGTCCTCCAATTGCTTGAAAGAGTCGGAATATCATATCTAGTTTG
Source organism: Quercus tomentella (assembly GCA_028535165.1). NCBI lineage: Eukaryota > Viridiplantae > Streptophyta > Magnoliopsida > Fagales > Fagaceae > Quercus > Quercus tomentella. The sequence goes on along the minus strand of JAPQVY010000001.1, from coordinate 26,252,208 downwards.
TTTTGCATGTTTATTTCCTACTTTCTGTATTCCTTGTTTGCATTTCCCCAGTTTATTCCCCCCCCCCCCCCCCCCCCAAAAAAAACATTTCCCTTTTATCATTATCAAGCATGAACTTTGTTATCACCCTATCTATAACCCATTAATGAAATTATCCAGCATACTATTCAGGAAATCCTTGCATTTATCTCTTTATTTACTTTCCTATGAATATGTGTGTGTGAATTATCTTATGTTTCTCTATATATGTTCCGTTCTATAGGATTTGTTCTAATTCCCAAGTAGGTACATCGTCCTGTTGCCATAACAAGGAAATTGATGACGTGAATGAGACAATAGAGTTGGATCATGATGTTGAAGGATTAGAGGAAATTCTGAGTTTTCCTTGTGATATTTTGGAAGCTCTAAATAGAGAGAGCGAAGGGTCCAAACCCAACATAGAAGAGACAAAAGTGGTTAACCTTGCTGACGAAGGCGAGAATGAAAAACTCATCAAGATTGGGGTAAACTTTCCTAAAGACTTGAAACATGAGCTTATAGCACTACTTAAAGAGTTCAGAGAGATATTTTCTTGGTCCTACCAAGATATGCCAGGGTTGGATACTGAGATTTTCGTGCACAGAATTCCAGTTAAGCCAGAATGCCCTCCAGTGCAGCAAGCCCTTCGAAGGATGAAATCTAAGATCATTTTGAAGATCAAGGGGGAAGTAGAAAAACAGTTGAAAGCTGATTTCCTTACTGCGATAGCCTACTCAAATTGGGTTGCCAACATTGTTCCCATACCTAAGAAAGATGAGAAAGTACGCATGTGCGTTGATTATAGAGATTTGAACCGAGCTAGCCCCAAGGACAAGTTCCCATTGCTGCATATCGATACACTAATTGATAATACCACTACCAATATGTTCTTCTCCTTTATGGATGGATTCTCAGGTTATAATCAGATCAAGATGGTCGAAGAAGACAAAGCTAAGACAGCATTTACCACTTATTGGGAAACTTATGCATATGATGTTATGCTATTTGGCTTAAAGAACGCTGGTGCTACTTACCAGCGAGCCATGGTAACCTTGTTCCATGATATGATGCATAAAGAGATTGAAGTCTACGTAGACGATATGATTACCAAATCTCGCACTTCCAGGGATCATTTGATAGATTTGAGAAAGCTATTCAAGTGACTTATCAAGTATAGATTGAGACTAAACCCTAACAAGTGTGTCTTCGAAGCTAATTTAGGGAAATTGCTCGGCTTTAGAGTCAGCCAAAGAGGAATCGAAGTGGACCCAGCAAAAGTCCAAGCTATCTGGGACATGTCAACACTGCAAATCGAGAAACAGATTCACAGCTTCTTAGGAAATGTCAATTACATAGCCCGCTTCATAATGCAATTGACTGCCACATGTGATCCGTTGTTCAAGCTCTTGAAGAAGGACACAAAGATAGAATGGACAGATGAGTGCCAAGCGGCCTTTCACAAGATTAAGTAGCATTTGTTGAACCCTTCTATTTTGGTTCCCCCAACGTTGAGATATTCATTGATCCTCTACCTAGTGGTACAAGAAACCTGCTTGTTAGGCCAATTGGCTAAGCCCAACCCGAAAGAAAGGGCAATTTACTACTTAAGCAAGAAGTTCACCAATTGTGAGATCTGTTAGGATTAATGCCAATAAATCCTATTGTATAATGCTATGTATGATATTATGTATGACATTATGTATGACATGATGTATGACTTAATATTGTAATTAATAAAGTTATTTTATTATTATTTGAAATAATGGTAACATGAATATTTAGACATTATCATAGAGTCCATGAGATGCATAGTATGCGATTTATGTGAAAAGTCACAGAAGATATAAATCACGAGTTCTTTGTAAACTCAAAATTTAGTTCGTAGTCGGTGATGAAATTGGGCGTTTCATCTGCGAAGACTATAACATATTAATTAAGATGATTTGTCTTGATCATGGAAATGGTGACTTCTAGTTGATATGTTGATATGTTTTAAGAGTTAAAATATATTGAACTGGACCGCTGTGAGATTTATTATTCTCCTAATGACTGTCAATTGAATAATAAATCTCACGACTTATATATTTACATGAACTCTTAATCCTGAGAGAATAATGGACCTGATCATGGAGTGTAGGTTGCTTTGATATATCAAGAGTGAGATCTAAAGTAATGGTCAAAACCTCAGTATGTTGGGCAGCCACATTTGGTGTTGATGGAACATATATTCTCAAGATGGAATTCATAATTTCTTAACGGAGATATAAAATATTCCCTTGAGATAAGTTTAATGGATTCAGTTATTCAGAGAGTTAGGCCTAACCACTTTGGTAAGAAATTACTAAAGTATATATTTGTGAAATTAGATTTCATAAATATATGATGAATAACCTTAAAGAATTAAACTGGGTACTCAAGGATTAAGATGTAGTAATCTACAAAGTGGCAGTCTTCATTCATGACTTTGTATTACTACGAATATTTTATGAAAGGGTTGCATGTATAATAATGTCTTGGGATATAATTTATTAATAAGGCCTAGAGTGCAATTATATTTATATAGTGGTATTAAATATAATTAATGGTAACTTTGGACTTGTCAAGAGTTGACAGAAAAGACCAAGGCCCATTGAAGCTAGTGTCTTATTGGTCCCTTTTGGTCCCACTCCAAGCCACACACTAAAGCCCAATTGGAAAGCCCAATTGGAAAGGCCCAATAGGCCAGCCCAATTAGATAATCAGTTAGTTATAAAGGGAGAAACATACAGAATTTTATTTTAAGAGAGACATCATTGTGAAATGGTGTGTATGTGTGAGTGAAACTACTCGATTATTCTCCCTTAGAAACTGATTGAGAGACCAAACTTCTTGGGCGTAAAGTGGAATTGGAGTGAAGATTAAAAGTGGTCCCGAGTACTTATAATCTTTTGTTTTGAATTTCACCGCACCAAGGTACGCTATCTTGTTCTTAAATTTTGAAATTTACATAGTGCATGTTATCAATCATGAATGAAATAGATCCATGTTTGTTGCTTCCGCTATGTGTTTTGTTTGAGATACAAAACCAGATTATCCAACAAGATCAACTACATCGCCATTGAAAAGACGTGTTGCGCCTTAGTGTAGGCCTCGCACAAATTGCGGCAGTATATGCTTTACTACACCACGTGGCTCATTTCCCACATGGATCCCATTAAGTACATCTTTGAAAAGCCAGCTCTTATAGGGAAGATCTCCCGTTGACAAATGTTGCTCTCTGAGTTCGACATTGTGTTTGTGACAAGAAAGGCCATCAAGGGCTAGGCCATAGCTGATTACCTAGTGGACCAGCCGCTAAATGATCCAGAACTTTCAGAATCCCTCTTCCCTGATGAGGATGTCATGGCGCTAGAGCCAGAGCCAGAACCAGATAGTGTGGAACTGTGGTGTTGGAAGCTTTATTTTAATGGAGTCACCAATTTTATTGGAAATGGAGTGGAAGCAGTCTTAGTTTCCCCCAAGGGTCAGCAAATCCATGTTTCAGTCCAGCTGAATTTTGATTGCACCAACAACGTCACAGAATATGAAGCGTGCATAGTCGGGCTACAAGTGGCCTTAGAGTTCAGTGCCTATGACTTAAGCATCTTTGGAGATTCCCTGTTGATCATCTCCTAAATCAAAGGAAAATGGCAAGCCCGAGACACCAAGTTGATTCTGTATCAGAAATGTGTCAACCGCTTGATTTCGAAATTCTGAGACATCACATTTGCCTATTTGCCCCAAGCACACAACCAGTTTGTAGGTGCCTTGGCTACCCTGGCCAGCATGGTCAAGTTATCAGAAGGAGATGATATGCGGCAATTGTGCATAGAAGTTCATGGCATTCTAGACTATTGCATTAACATCGAAGAATTATGAATGTCGAAGTTGAAGTCAACGGAAAGCCATGGTACCATGATATCAAGAACGGTGAATACCTTTCTGGTGCAACGAACAGTGAAAAGAAGTTTATTTGGTGCATGGCTTGCCAATTTTTCTTGAGTGGAGAAGTCTTATACAAAAGGAACCATGACTCTACCCCGCTTCGATGCATAGAAGGCCTCTGAGGCTAATCATCTGATGGAAGAGATGCATGAAGGCTTACTCGGAGCTCATGCCAGTGGACCCTTGTTGGCCCACAAGATTTTGAGAGTCGGTTACTATTGGCTTACCATGGAAAGTGATTGCATTAAACATGTGAGGACATGCCACCATTGCCAAGTCTATCAAGACAGGAAGAATGCTCCTCCTCAGCCTTTGCACTCTTTAACAACACTATGGCCCTTCTCAGCTTGGGGTATGGATATCATTGGACCCGTGATTCTGAAAGCTTCAAATGGTCATGAGTACATCTTACTGGCCATTGATTATTTTACAAAGTGGGTGGAAGCCGCTTTGTACAAAAGCGTCACTCAAGCAGTGGTAGCCCAATTCTTGAAACATAACATTATTTGCCACTACGGCGTGCCGGGAGAGCTCATTACAAATAATGGGGTGAACATAAATGGGAAAATGATCCAGCAACTCTATCAACATTTCAAGATCGAGCATAGAAATTCGATTCCCTATTGCCCGCAGATGAATGGTGTAGTGGAAGCCACTAACAAGAACATAAAGAAAATCTTGGTAAAGATGATAGACATATACAAGGATTAGCATGAGTACTTGCTGTTTGCTTTATGCACGTATCGCACTTCTACAAGTGTAACCCCATATTCATTAGTATATGGCATGGAGGCGATCCTCCCTGCAAAGGTAGAGATCTCGTCTCTCTAGATTTTATCTCAAGTAGAGTTGTTTGAAGCTGAATGGGCCTGTTCCCGATATGAACAACTGAACATGATAGATGAAAAGCGCATGACTGCAATGTGCCATGGACAGTTGTACCAACGCTGTGTCAAGCGAGCATTCAACAAGAAAGTTAGACCCAGGGTCTTCGAAGAAGGTGATCCAGTCTTGAAGAAGTGCAACTAGGCCATGCCTGATCAGAGAGGAAAGTTTGCCCCAACTTATGAGGGCCCATATGTGGTAAAGAAGGCCTTTGCCGGAGGAGCCTTGATTCTAGCCGACATGGACGGGCATGACTTCAATATGCCCACCAATTCTGACGCTGTCATACGGTACTTTGCATGAAAGAGCCTCTCAGTGCACCTCATTTCTATATTTTTATGTCAAAAAAAAAAAAAAAAGTAAAAAAATATGTAAAAAGGTAGATTGAAAACCCGAAAGGGTGGTTTACGTAAAAGGAGAGCCAAAAGAAAGAGAGCATGAGAAAATACAAAAGGTAGATTGAAAACCCAAAAGGGCAGTTTACGTAAAAGGAGAGCAAAAGAAAGAATGTGAGAAAGCTTGCTAGATTGAAAACCCGAAAGGGTGGTCTAGGAAAAAATTAAGGCAATCAAAAGTCAGTTGAACTACGTAATGACCTGATCCTTCCTAATGGAGGTACGTAGGCAGCCATCTTGGTTCAATCACGTCTTAAAAGAAAAATCAATTAGTTGTGCCTGCTTGAATTCCTGGCTAAGATCAAAAAATTAGATGGATCCAGCGTCCAAGACAAGATGTGAAGACTCCTCCAAGATTGCTCTCTGTCTACAATACTGCCACAACCCAGTGGTCTGCTCAAGATGTTTAGGCTCATGCTAATGGGAAATGTACCTTAATGGGAAAAGGAAAAGATTCGTCTAGAATAGGATGTATCCTTGGAAAAATAAGATATTGATATGCATGGATTTTACAATTATTACTTATTTGTATAATCTTGCATTTTTAAAGCATTTGCCTGCATATTCATTAACATGTTGTATTGTGCCATTCTATTTCTTTCATACATCTTGATACCAAAGCATGAAATCTCATCTCATAAATATATCCTAAATATCATCAGAAACATATCTCCACCATCTCTTAGTTTCTAAGCATGCCTAACAAAGTAAACTATGCTTTAAGACCTCAAACAAAAAGAGGAAGGCCTTACGCAATTGCCTAGCAATTTACGAAGGACCATTCCATACATGGTGGGATACTAACTACGTAGCTCATGTGCAGAAACAAAATAAGCAAAAAAGAACATCAGCAAGTCAAACATGGCCCAAGTGATCAGACATGGCTTGGCATAATCTCCCAAAACTAGTACGGAGAATCAAGTCATCATGACCCAGCTGCATCAAAGCTCAGGTCTCTGGCGAGCCCTCTGAGTTTGTCATGTGAATGTTGAAGATGGACAAGCTCCCTCTCTATCATAGAATCAGAAGTAGAGCCCTATCTCTTAGTCTCTAGCAAAGCTTGCATGGTGCCCACCTCAGCAATAACAACTCTCAAAGCCTCCTCCCTCTCAGCCAGCTCAGTCTAAAGGTGATGGAAGGCAGCTCACTAGGCTCATCGCCCTCTCGCCCATACTCCAAGCACAAAGTGAAATGAATGTAGGCCTTCGCTTGTAATAGTTCCAATGATAAACCATCGGCTCTACTGTTAGCCTCGGCCCTACCGACCTCCAATGTGGCCCTCTCCTCATCCCAAGTATGATCGACGATAGCCAATCTCTAAGGTTTTTCACTGCTTGGGAGCAAAGATTCCTTGTTTTAGCACCCGTCGTAGTGTGCAGTCGGCTCGGCAGTGAATCGGATTGTCAAAAATTCTCTCTCATGCAACCGAGACTGCACAAATCCTAAACTAGGGCAGTTTATCTTTGTGCGTCTCGTTCAGCACTTCCAAACATCTTGAACCTCATTTTTCTAAGCCCGGTTCACTCAGTTTAGGGGTCGGTTCAGCCCCGGTAATCAGAGCTCATAACAGGACACTAGAACCCATTCTCAGCCATCCGGTAGCTTTTTTAGCTTATTTGGAGGACAGAGGGAGTCGTTTCTCATGATGTTGCCCCAAGAAACTTGTCTTTGAATTGATAGCTGGCTTGGGAAATAACAGGAGTAGTCAGTGCATACCGCCTCATGGCGTGTCTAAAGAGATTTCGTTTAGAATTCCACATTCATTACGAGCATTTAGTATGGTCTATGGATTCGAGGCCATTCTCAGCCAGTCTGCAGGCTTGGAACCCCACAAAACCTTAAATTGGGGTAGTTTATTTTTGCGCGGTTCCCTCCACTTTGTCCAATATACAAGAATGGGTCCGTCCCGTTGACGATGTGTCCCTCATGTCAAGAATAGTATGAAACCTTAAACAAGGGCAGTTTATTTCACACGGTCTCTCCATTTTCTCTCCCCCCTGCGGGACGGTCATTGTCAAAATCCACTGATAAACCCATGAAATTGTGGTGCAATACAAATGAGTGAGACCTAAGTTGGTCCAAAACCACCATCTATGATGAAAATGCGATAGTGCATACATACAACATTAGCCCTTTGAAAGGCAACATCAAGAATTGTGCATGTAAGTCCTACCTAGAGGCATTGTTTCATGCATACAGCAACAGCCCTTTGAAAGGCAACATCTAGAATCATACATGTAAGTCCTACCTAGAGGCATTGTTTCTTGGACACATCAGTAGCCTTCTCAAAGGCAATTTTCTAGAGTTATGCATGTAAGTCCTATCCAGAGGCATTGTTTCTCACACAAGTCGGCATCCCTTTTGAAGGCGATTTTCCTAAAGTCATACATCAGCCCTCTCAAAGGCAGTTTCCAGAATTATATATATAAGTCCTAAACAGAGACATTGTCTTTCATATACATCAGCAGCCCTCTCAAAGGCGATTCCCTAGAACTGTGCATGTAAGGTCAAATCAGAGGCATGGTCTTTCACATATATCAGCAGCCCTCTCAAAGGCACTTCTCCTAAAGTCATACAGCAGCCCTCTCAAAGGGACTTTTCCTAAAGTCATACATTAGCCCTCTCAAAGGCAGTTTCTAGAAGTATACATATAAGTCCTAACTAGAGGCATTGTCTTTCATATACATTAGCAGCCCTCTCAAAGGCAACTTCCTAGAACTATACATGTAAAGTCCTAATCAGAGGCATTGTTTTCCACATATATCAGCAGCCCTCTCAATGGCACTTTTCCTAAAGTCATACATCAGCCCTCTCAAAGGCAGTTTCCAGAATCATACATGTAAGTCCTAACAAGAGGCATCGTTTCATACATATACCATGAAGCTACAAAGAGATAATGTCATACATCAATGCCCACTATGGGGCAATATAATACGCACATGTCTAGGCCTATCAAGAGGTGATACATAATATACATACACAATTGGCCCACCATGGGGCAATGTCTACAAGATACATGAAGAATACATACATGCCCACACAGGGGCTACATCATGCTACAACAAAAAGCTAACCCTACTGGGAATCATCTTCCCTGAAAAACTAGCCGACATTATCATCATCATCATCACCCTTGCGGTCAAAATGATTCTACAAAACTCGAGCCGCTTGCTCACTAGTAGAAACAGTCTCCTCATCTGAAGAAGCGTCCCCATAGGACATAGCGTAAACGGGGGCCTTCCCTCGGTCTCCTCTGGAACTCGCCCTCCGAGACATAATCTACAAAACAACTAGAAATTCAGACACAAATGGTAAGCCCATGAAACAAATGGCATACAGATGAACTAACTCTCTTTCCCAAACATTTTATGCAGGCTTATGTCAAGCATATGTTCTCACAAGAAAGAAGATTCTTACAAGAGTCTTATAGTGGGTGATAGCAGCTGTGCCATATGCTCGCATTCTACAATGGGTGATAGTGGTTATGTCGTATGCTCGTAGCCTACAGTGGGTGATAGTAGCCACACTGTATGCTCACATCTCATCTTGAGGTTATAGCGGCCGTGTTGTATGCCTCGCCATCACTGTTATCATGTTCCTGAAGAGTTCCGAGTTCTTGATCTACAGTGGGTGATAGCGGCCGTGCCGTATGCTCACATTCCATCTTGAGGTAATAGCGATCGTGTCGTATGCCTCATCATCACAGTTATCAAATTCCTGAAGAAGTACCGAGTTCCTGATCTACAGTGGGTGATAGCGATTGTGCCGTATGCTCACATTTCATCTTGAGGTAATAGCAACCATGTCATATGCCTCGCCATCACAGTTATCAAATTCTTGAAGAAGTCCTGAGTTGCTGATCTATAGTGGGTGATAGCGGCCGTGTTGTATGCTCACATCCCATCTTGAGGTTATAGTGACCGTGTTGTACGCCTCGCCATCATAGTTATCAAGTTCCTAAAGAAGTTTCGAGTTCCTGATCTACAGTGGGTGATAGTGGTCGCGTCGTATGCTCACATCCCATCTTGGGGTTATAGCGACTATGATGTACACCTCACCATCACAGTTACCAAATTCCTGAGTTCCTGATCTACAGTGGGTGATAGCAGCCGTGCCGTATGCTCACATCCCATCTTAAGGTTATAGCGACTATGTCATACGCCTCGCAACACACAGTTATCAAGTTCCTAAAGAAGTTCCGTGTTCCTGATCTACAATGGGTGATAGCAGCCGTGTCATACGCTCACATCCCATCTTGAGGTTATAGCGACTGTGTCGTACGTCTCGCCATCACATAACTATCAAGTTCCTAAAAAGGTTTTCAAGTTCTTGACCTATAGTGGGTTATTGCAATCGTGCCATATGCTCACATCCTATTCTGATGCTAACTAGCAGCCGTGCTGTATGTCTCTCCGTTTCCATTATTCTCGACTACCAGGTAAGTCCCCTTACCTATACCCCACATTTTATTTTCAGTATTTAAATTCCCACATATGTGCACACCTATATAACACAGACAAAAAGCAAAAAAAAAAAAAAAAATACGCATGGCATAAATCATGGCAAAAATATATGCTTATGAAAATTCCAAAAATAAAATAAGCACTAGCATGCGTCCCTAGTAGTATTGCTACTAACATTTTGTAGAAAAAAGAAGAGAAGAAGAAAAATAGACACTGACCTCAAGTGCAAAAAAGACTGAAGTAGCAGATAGAAGTTGAAAAGCCGAACCTGTCAAGTTCGTAGTCTCTCAGGGGAATTTTTAAACAGTGAAATGAGGTCAAAATGAGCCAAAAGGAGGCTTATATAGGACTTTGGACGGCTTGGCTGCCTAACGCACCTTCTAGGGTTGCCTGTCAGCGTTGACTAAGTCAATGTTGACCGGTTGACCCGATCAAACTTCCCCCCTCTAAAAAAAAACTTTTCCTCTCCCAGAGTTCAAAGGCAAGTCCAGGAAATATTTTAGAAGCAGTTGCGGCAGATCGGTCCAGTCAAGTAAAATTCGATCCCAATCCATGAGTAGTCTCCACACGCAGTTTGGGGGCGACAAAATTCGAAATCACGTTCTTTATCCGACACCTCTCATTGCACTCGAGATGTCAGATAAAGAAGGGGCAACTGTTGATACCGTATTTTGTCTGCCCTTGATTTGCGTGCTGGACCCCGAAAAATCCAAAAATGTCATTTTCTCTCCATGGGGCCGCAAGAACATCCATAATGATGTGGCGCAACCCGTTTGGACACTAGAGCACCCAAAGTGCCTTTTTTAGCCAAAATGACCAAAATGCCCCTGGTCAACCCTAGGTTGATCGAAGGTCAAACAAGGCCAAAATCCTCACAAAAAAACATTTTTCATGGTTTTATATCAAACCTGAGCTCTTCGGAGATTTTTGGCAACTTTGACCAAATTTGACTCGGAGTTAACTCCCGATGGGACTAGAAACCCTAATTTTGATCCGACCGTCAAAACGGGTTGAAACTAATGTCATTGTGAAGATTATGAAATTCTCATTCCAATGACTATTCATGGGTCGAAGTCTGAGTTAGAACGGCCGAGATATCATGAATGCTAGGATAACACATCGATTGATGCACCACTAATTTCCGAGATCCATAACTTTTGATATGACCGTTGGATTTTCAAGTTCCATACCTTTTTAGAAACAGGAAGTCAAGATATTTCCAAGGGTGTCAAGATCAACCTGATCCAAGGCCATTTGAAGATGGCGGCCCTACAAGGGCCATCGCCTCGAAAAACGCCCTAGGGCTATAAAAGGCCCCAGGCACCTTCAAACCAAAAAAAGAAGACATTTCTGGGTTTGGCTCTTTGCCTGGACGTTCTCTGCACATTTTTCCTCTCTTCCAAATACAAAAAACACACAAAAAACACATTAAAGTCTCTTGATTCTTCCTTCTTCACCAAAAATACAAGGTATTTTCCTGATACCCAATCTTCTTCTCCTTGGTTCTACACTTTAGATTTGGGGTTTAGGAGTGTGGATGTAACTTTTTAGCTACTATCCACACCCCTAACTTTCTAAATCTTTTTCTAGTATTTATCTTGCTCTTTTATGCCTTAATAACATTATTTATTACTTTCCTTAGCATGTTTCTTGCTTTATCTTGCTCCTAGCATGTTCTTAGTTTAGATCCATGTTCTTCCATGCTTGTTTACATGTTCTTTTTTTTTTTTTTTTTTTTTTGTCTTGATCAACATGTTTTATGCTTTAGATGCTTAGATCTCCTCTTTCCCATGTGTTGATGTTTGGGTCTACATGCTCACATGCTTGATATTATGTCTCCGGCCATGCCTTGCTTAGATCACATGTTTGTATGCATGTTCTATGCTCCTATGCCTATGTCTATGCTTTCACAAGCTTGTATGCTTGGATTTGTGTTCTTCCATGCTTTTATGCTTACATCCACATGCTTAGATGTGCTTTTACATGCCTACATGCATATTTCCATGCTTACATGTGTAGATCGATGTTCTCTACATGCTTTATGCCATCTTCTATGTGCTTGCATGCTTCACTCCTTGTTTATGTGCTTAGGTTTAGACCTTGTTTGTCATGCCATGTGCTATTGTAGCCCTTTTGTTCCTTTTATTGCATTTTCTTGTGTTTTGGCCTATTGGTTAGGACTCGATCTAAACCCTATGGTCTTTGTCATCGTCCATACACCAAGGCTCACATAAAAGGGTTTGGATCACCCCTATTTGCATGTCTATGCTTGCTTGCTTCTATGCTTTTGTTCTTTATGCTTGTGCTAGCCTCTCTTATTCTAGGCTTTGCCATGCTTGATGCCCTTAGTGGGTTTGTGGTTGTGTGGTTACATCCGATGCGCATGAGGCCTTGTTTGGATGTAACCACTTGGGATGCATCACCATGAAGCCAGTTGCTTCGTGCATACCCTTCCCCTTTTCCACTCCATGCGATGATATGCTTGCGATGATATGCTTGCCATGCTTGCTTGTGCCACCCGTTGGCTTTCTATGCATCTTTACACACTTTCTCACATGTTCATGCATGAGTCTTGCTTGCTAGTTTGTCATCCATACTTCAACACAATGAAGTTATGGACATCCGATCAAAACCTACATTTGTCCCTCACGGACACCACTTTTTGTTTGCTTTCTTGCTCCTTTGTCTTCTTTCTTGTTTGCTTGCTTGCCTGTTTGCCTTCTTGCTTTCTTGATTGTGTGTTTATCTTGTGGCTCTTCATGTCTCCTGCCATATGCTATGCTTGCCATGTCTATCATGCTTATCTGGTTTATGTCTCTTTCATATGCTCTTTGCATCTTTTCCTTCCATTGCTTGTCTGCTGGTTTCTTATTCTTGCCTTTATATGTACACACATGGAGTGAGGAAACATGGAGCTAGGGCACGGTCTCCCAGGCACAAGTAAAAGGGGCAAGGATGCGAGCTTGTTGATATAAGCCAAGCGGCTATGTTTAGTAGTTTTAGGGGTCTAGCCTCTCTCATTTGGTTATGTACTCTTTTAAACCCCCTTCCTTCCTCTCTCATTTCTATCTTAGATGGGTTGTTTTAGGTATATCATGCCATGTACTATTCATCCTTATCTTTAGAGTATGGCGACCCCTGCTTACTTTCCTGCACCTATATTTTGGGCCATGCTCTAGGGCATTTACTTTCCTGTTCCGTGTGGTTGCATTGTGCATGATGTATGTATATATATACCTGCTCACCCTTCCCGGTGTGATTGTCACAATCCATGTCACCTAAGGCAAAGCGATGCCTAATTTCCGCCGTGAAAGTAAGGTGACATGTCGCCGGATTTTCGCCGTGGAAATTTGGTATGTTGCTCGAATGCCTTAGGAAAACATAGATTGGGATCACACCCATTCAAAAGCCAAACCTCAAAGCCCCCATGCATGCAAAGACCTGAAAGCCTTTGCCAAAATCATGTTTTTTAATGCCAATCTCTGAAAATTAAGGTTTTATCAAAACAAAGGACTGTCCTTAGACCGGCGTTGTGGGGTGCCTAACACCTTCCTCACACGTAACCAAACTTCCGGACTCAAGAATCAAGAATTTTTGCCATCCATATTAGATTAGGAAAAATGTCCTTTTTCTTAGCCTAGGATTGGTAATAAAATCAATTAGAAACAGATGACCAATCACACCTTAGAAAAACCCAATGATTGGTGGCGACTTCATTTACCTTTGGTAATTCCCTTAAAATTTGGCCAAGATTCCTGCCACACCTCCAAAGGTAGACCTACCTTCCTCTACCAAGAGAGAGGGCACCCGAAGCTCTGCGCGAACCACACCAATTATCAATAGGGGTCTTCAACAGGCCCCATGGGCAAGAGCTTCGCCGCGGTGGGCGGTCGAATAAAGGCCCGACGATTCTCCGGTTTTGGCCGAGCGTCAACAGTAACCGAGAGGCTTCTCTATCTTGGAACCTGGGGCAATTTGGAGGCTTCTCTATCTCAATCTTGAACTGTGACGAACAAGGGGCTTCTCTACCTTGATCTGAATGGGAGGTAACTAAAAGGCTTCTCTATCTTGGAACCTGGGGTGATTGAGAGGCTTCTCTATCTCAATCTAAAATTGTGGCAACCAAGAGGCTTCTCTACCTTGATTTGAATGGGAGGTAACCAAAAGACTTCTCTATCTTGGAACCTGAGGCTATTGAGAGGTTTCTCTATCTCAATCTTGAACTATGACGACCAAGGGCTTCTCTACCTTGATCTAAATGGAAGGTAACCAAAAGGCTTCTCTATCTTGGAACTTGGGGTGATTGAGAGGCTTCTTTATCTCAATCTTGAATTGTGGTGACCAAAGAGCTTCTCTACCTTGATCTGAATGGGGAGGTAACCAAGAGGCTTCTCTATCTTGGAACCTGGGGTGATTGAGAGGCTTATCTATCTTAATCTTGAACTGTGACAACCAAGGGGCTTCTTTACCTGGATCTGAATGGGAGGTAACCAAGAGGCTTTTCTATCTCAATCTTGAACTATAATGACCAAAGGGCTTCTCTATCTTGATCTAAATGAGAGTTAACCAAGAGGCTTCTCTATCTTGGAACCTGGAGCAATTGAGAGACTTCTCTATCTCAATATTGAATTGTAGTGACCAAGGGGCTTATCTACCTCGATCTGAATGGAAGGTAACCAAGGAGCTTCTCTACCTTGGAACTTGGGGCGATTGAAAGGCTTCTCTATCTCAATCTTGAATTGCGGTGACCAAGGGGCTTCTCCACCTCGATCTAAGTGGAAGGTAACTAAAGGGCTTCTCTACCTTGGAACTTGGGGTAATTGAGAGGATTCTCTATCTCAATCTTGAATGGCAGCAACCAAGGGGCTTCTCTACTTGGATTTGAATGGGAGGTAACCAAGGGGCTTCTCTACCTTGGAACCTAGGATAATTGAGAGGCTTCTTTATCTCAATCTTGAATTGTGATGACTAAGGGGCTTTTCTACTTTGATTTGAATGTAAGGTAACCAAGGGGCTTCTCTTCCTTCGAACCTGGGACGATTGAGAGGCTTCTCTTTCTTAATCTTGGATTGGGGCAACCAAGGGGATTCTTTACCTCGATTTGAATGGAAGGTAACCAAAGGGCTAATCTACCTTGGAACTTGGGGCGATTGAGAGGCTTCTCTATCTCAATCTTGAATTACGGTGACCAAGGGGCTTCTCTACCTCGATCTGAATGAAAGGTAACCAAGGGGCTTCTTTACCTTGATTTGAATAGAAGGTAACCAAGGGGCTTCTCTACCTTGGAACCTTGGGATCTTGCCTGCAAAAGATCAAAATTTGGAATTGGACTTTAAATGATAAGTTCTTTGTTGTTCCATTGTTTTTTGAGATGTGTGATTTTCCTCTCTCTCTCTTTTTAATTTGAATTTCTCCTTTTAGAAAGAAAACCTTGACTGATTTTTTTGAAGTCCTTTGAAAAATTTTCATCATTTATTATTTATTTTTTTTGAAATTTGTTCATGGAGATTTGTCCTTTGAAGATTTGTTCAGGAGATTTATCCCTTTTTCATGAAGATCTGTTCATGGAGATTTTTCCTTTGAAGATCTGTTCTGGAGATTTGTCCCTTTTTGAAGATTTGATCATGGAGGTTTGTCCTTTGAAAATTTGTTTAGGAGATTTTTCCCTTTTTCATGAAGATCTGTTCATGGAGATTTTTCCTTTGAAGATTTGTTCAGGAGATTTTTCCTTTTGAAGATTTGTTCATGAGATTTTTCATTTTCATGAAGATGTGTTCATAGAGATTTGTCCTTTGAAGATTTGTGTGGGAGATTTATCCCTTTTTGAAGGTTTGATCATGGAGATTTGTCCTTTGAAGATTTATTCAGGAGATTTTTCATTTTATGAAGATTTGTTCATGGAGATTTATCCATTGAAGATAGAAGTGTAGGAGATTTATCCCCTTTTGAAAAATGTTTTAGGGGATTTATCCTTTCGATTTTTTTTAGGAGATTTGTCATTTCGAAATTTGAATTGGAGATTTATCCCTTGAAGATTTGTTCATGGAAATTTGTCCTTTGAAGATTTGTTCAGGGGATTTTTCCTTTGAAGATTTGTTTAGGAGATTTTTCCTTTTGAGTTTTTTTTTGGGAGATTTATCCTTTTAAAAAATTAGGAGATTTATCCTTTGAAATTTTTTTAGGAGATTTTTCCTTTTAAATTTTTTTAGGATATTTGTCCTTTTTAAATTTTGTTTAGGAGATTTATCCTTTGAAAATTTTGTTAGGAGATTTGTCCTTTTGAAAATTTTATTTTTGGAGATTTTTCCTTTTTGAAAAATGTTTTAGGATATTTATCCTTTTGAAATTTTGTTAGGAGATTTGTCCTTTAAAAATTAAAGTTCAGGAGATTTTTCCTCTTTTAATTTCCCGCAAGAAAAACAAGTGTTGATTTCTAGTCAGTTAATTTGTATAACTCATGAACTACCACTCTTTGATCTTTGTATTTGATGACTTTGATATGTATGGACTTATTCTTGTAAGAGCTTGATTCAGAAAAGTTTAGAGTTTACCGGATGAAGCTTTATAGTGCAAAGGTTTGAATTTACCTGACAGGTTTTGACATGGGTGATCTCACCTGAATAAGGCATAGCTGAATGCCTCTAGTCTATAAATTGAAGCATGATTTTGAAAACCTTGACTTTTGAGGAAAAGATGATTTTTATTTTTTAAATGGATGAGGCATGGCCGAATGCCCCTAATTTAGAAATGGATGCATGATTTTTTTTTTTTTTTTTTTGAAAAGATGATGATGATGATGATCCTTTCTTTTTTTTTTGAAAATGAATGAGGCATGGCCGAATGCCCCTAGTTTGCGAATTGATGCATGATTTTTGAAAAGCTTGATATTTGAGGAAAAAATGATTTTTTTTTCAAAATGGATGAGGCATGGCCGAATGCCCTAGTTTAGAAATGCTTGCATGATTTTTGGAAATCTTGATTTTTTTTTTTGAAAAGATGATGATGATGATCTTTTTTTTTTTCAAAATGGATGAGGAATGACAGAATGACCCCAGTTTAACAATCAATGTGAAATTTGAAAAATCTTATTGTGTAGGGACCTTCAATGAAGCAAATATTTGAGTAAAACAAGATCAAAATCACAAAACTGGGAAAAACAAGTACTGCTGGAATGATGGTAGCATCTAAACTAAAGATTGATGGTGATTTTTGAGTAGACGAAAGATCCATGTCCACCTCCTGCAAAAGATTCTTTCCATGAGCTTGTTAGTAATCAGTTATTATAAAAATGTTTTGGGCCAATGCCCCTAGTTTAGACATGCTTGTACTGAAAATTGATGTTATGCTTAATGTAAAATAAATGCTCTTAGCCTAAATTGATGCAAAGAAATGTCTTGATTTTGAGCCTTAGATAAAATGTTTTTTTGGAGTGATTGTGACCGGGCCTTTGGAAAGGCTGCCTACGTACCTCTCTTATAGAGGATCAAGTCCAAACGTAGTTAGAAAAAAGTTTTGAAAAATGAATTTTTGAATTTTTTTTTTTTTTGAAATGAAGTTTCTTTTTGGGTGATGGTGACCGGGCCTTTGAAAAGGTTGCCTACATACCTCTCTCATAGAGGATCAAGTCCGGACGTAGTTTGGAAAAAACGTTTTGAAAAATGAATTTTTTTTGAAATGAGTCTCTCTTTTTTTTTTCTCTTTTTTTTTTTTTTGAAAATATACAATTTATTTAAAATGAGATTTTTTGAAATTTTATCTTTTTCAGATGAACAAAAGGTGATCCTTTGAACAACCTCTTTGACCAATCATAATGCTCAATTGTTAACTCGATCTCATTGGCTAGAAAAGATTTGAAATCATTAAAAACATGTAATCAAATTTGCTTCTTCATTCTGAAAATTTTTAGATTAAGTCTTCAAAGACAATCAAAGAAATGAAATGCTTGGGAATCACACATGTTGGGAACAAGCAAGAAAGGGAAAAATCCCAAGTTTGAAAATTTGGAAATTTTTGAGAATTTGGAAATTTTGTTCACTTGAGAGTTATTTTTTGTTGGAAGCAAACAAAGGGAGTGTTTGTAGCCTAGAAATTTTTTTTTTTTTTTTTTTAGTCACTTGAGAATTTATGAAATTCTGTCTTTTAAAGATATCAACCAATGTGGCTTGATAATCTTGAGCACTTTTCCTTTTTAATCCAAGAGAAAATACTATTAGAGCTAAATGTGTGCTTTCAATCAGCAAGACTTCAAGAAGGGCTTTATTCAAAGGTTGTAATGTAGGCCGGGCTCAGGTTATTGAAAGAAAGGATATAAAAGGCTCAAAACCCTAATGATATTTTCCCAAGTATGCAATACTTTAAATTCAAGCATTGGAAGATTTTTTCCACATCTTCCATCATTGACTCTTGTGCTAATATCCTTGTAATGTTCATCATCTTCTCATTGGTCTTCATTGATTCCTTTCATTTGATCTTGATTTTTATAGCTTGACAACTTCCTCTTTTTGGTGTCCTTTGCATCTTATCTTGTGGTCAGATCACTCACTCTCACTTTTGTTTTTCTCATTTTTTGAAAGTTTTTTTTTTTAAAATTTTTTTTTTGTTTTGTTTTTGCCCTAATTTTTGCCTAGATCGTCCTTTTGGGTTTTCAGCCTAGCGGGCTTTTTATTTTTATTTTTTATTTTTTTTTAATTTTGATTATTGTTATTATTATTATTATCTTTACTTTCACTCAACTGCATTTTTTGGTTTCTTTTAATTTGACAGAGTTTCATCTTTCTCGGATGAATTTGCACTTCTCCTTGATACCCTCTTATCCTTTCTAATGCACTTTCATTTTCCTTGACTTGACTGAACACACTTTTTTTAATTAAATGTATCTTACTTTTTCTTTTCCTTATCTTCCTCAATTTGATTAAATTTCTTCTCTTGATGAATCCTCATTTTTGCTCATCCTTCTCAACTTGAATGATTTTTCATGGAATCTGATGTCTCTTGTGAATAGTATTCTCTCACAACTTGATGAAAATTCTTACATTTACTTCTCTCTCTCTCTCTCTCTCTCTCTCTCTCTCTCTCTCTTGTTTGAAGTCTTTTCTAGCTTGATGGCCTTCTCTTTTTTCTCATAGTTTGATGCTTTCTCAAAATCTTTTCTCTCCTTGATGGATTTCCTTCCTACCTAGCTTGATGGAGTGAACTATCCCTTTCTTTGACGAACTCTCTTTTCAAACGTGGCTAGGGTTTTCTCTTTTATACTTAAGACAAAACATAAAACCCTACACGTCAAACGGGCTTAGGCTGAGTTGGAAAATTCTACAGAAAAATGTTCTGCCCGAGTTTCGATCGATCGAGTCTAATTCTCGATCGATCGAGCCAGACAGAATTGCACAATAAATTCTACAGTAACTCGATTCCAACTTTACATAAAACGCATACACTTTGAGCAAGTCTAAACAAGACTAAAACCTGTTTTGATCATGGTTTGCCAACATTACAAATTAGAGTTCTAATACATTAGTTCCTAATCCTTAGAACCTAACATAATCCTAAATGAAGAAGGTTTTCAAGTTTTGAAGGGACTTAGGACCACCGATAATTGTTATGGGGTTATTCCCAAACCAAGCATAGCATGTCAAAGTGCACGAGTGAATCTTTTAGAGCTATGGCATCAACGACTCGGGCATGCAAATTACAAGCAAGTGGCAAAAGTCTCAAAGCTTGAAGCAGTGGTTGGTTTACCAAAGTTTAGAAAAGTTGAGAAGAATGTGTGTGGTCCATGCCAAATGGGAAAACAAACAAAGTCAGCCCATCCCAAAGTAAATGTAGTTGCTACTTCACATCCTTTAGAATTACTTTATGTGGATCTAATGGGTCCAAGGAGAACTGAAAGCATGGGCGGAAAGCAATACATTATGGTGGTAGTTGATGATTTCTCAAGGTACTCTTGGGTAGAATTCCTTAGAGAAAAGTTGGAAGCATGTGACAAGATGGAAAGGTTATGCAAGAAGCTACAAAATGAAAAGGGAGTTCCCATAGTCAAAATCAGAAATGATCATGGGAAGGAATTTGAAAATGCAAAATTTGAAACTTTTTGCAATGAGCATGGCATCAAGAAGGAATTTTCAGCTCCAAAGACTCCTCAACAGAATGGGGTGGTTGAAAGGAAGAACCGAGTGATTCAAGAGATGGCAAGAGTCATGTTACTCAACAAAAACATTCCTCAAAAGTTTTGGGCTGAAGCAGTGAATACTTTGTGTCACATTGGAAATATAATTTACTTCCGAGCAGGGACAAAGAAGACCTCATATGAAATTTGGCGAGAAAAGAAGCCAAAGGTGAAATACTTCATAGAGAGAATCCTGGAAAATTTGATGCTAAGAGTGATGAAGGAAAATTTGATGCTAAGAGTGATGAAGGGATATTTCTAGGATACTCCACAAATAGCCGAGCATATAGAGTGTACAATAAGCGCACTAAGACGGTGATGGAATCAATAAATGTGGTCATAGATGACATCATCTCAGAAAAGGACATTGATGTTGATGGTGAGGGATTAAGCCTTAAGAAAAATGAGGGTGAAGATGATATGTCTCAAGGTGATGATGCCGAGAAAGAATCACCGGAAAAGGAGTCTACACCTCCTATATCAAGAAGGGAGACTAGATCAACACCAAGTTCTTTAAGCCCACTCACCCCTCCGGAAGTCCAACCTCCAATCTCTCGTGATGAGGAACCTTCCACTTCCAAGAGACCATCGTCAAAAGTAATTCTTAACCATCCCCCAAGCAATACCATTGGTGATGTAAATAAGGGACTTCGTTTGAGAAAAGGACCAAGCTATAGTGTGAATCATGTGATGTAAAACTGCTATCTTGCTCAATTTGAACCCAAGAAAGTAGAGGAAACTTTAAAAGATGAGAATTGGATAGAGTCCATGCACCAAGAGTTACATCAATTCATTAGAAATGATGTATGGGAGTTGGTCCCAAGGCCCAAGGATACACATGTAATAGGCACCAAGTGGATCTTCAAGAACAAGACCGACAAAGATGGTGAAGTTTTCCGAAACAAGTATAGATTGGTGGCTCAAGGATATACTCAAGTTGAAGGCATAGATTTTGATGAGTCCTTTGCCCCAATAGCAAGACTAGAGTCAATCCGAATTCTTCTCTCCATAGCGTGCATTATGAACTTCAAGCTATACCAAATGGATGTTAAGAGTGCCTTCTTGAACGGTTTTCTAAATGAAGAAGTATTTGTTGAGCAACCAAAGGGGTTTCAAGACCCATTTTTTCTAGATCATGTGCTAAGGTTGAAGAAAGCATTATATGGGTTGAAGCAAGCACCAAGAGCTTGGTATGATCGCCTCACCACATACCTATTGGATCATGGTTTCAAGAGAGGACAAGCCGACCGAACATTGTTTGTTAAAAGAGATGAGAAATCTCTCCTTGTTGCTCAAGTATATGTGGATGATATTGTCTTTGGATCCACAATCGATCACCTAGCTCATGAATTTTCAGAGGAAATGAAAAGGGAATTTGAGATAAGTATGGTGGGAGAGTTAAACTATTTCTTAGGGCTGCAAGTGAAACAAAAGAAAGATGGGATATTCATTTCTCAAGAGAAATATGCCCAAAATCTTGTCAAAAGATTTGGTCTAGACTCTAAGAAACATACTTCCACTCCCATGAGTTCCTTGGCAAAATTGAGTCTTGATGCAGCCGGTGTGGATGTAGACCCAACACTCTATTGAAGCATGATTGACAGTCTTCTCTATCTCACTATAAGTAGACCAGACATTGCGTTTAGTGTGGGGGTATGTGCACGATTTCAGGCAGCTCCAAAAAAGTCCCACTTGGCGACAATCAAGCGAATCATTCGCTACATTAATGGCACATCTGATTATGGAATTTGGTATTCAAAGGACTTAAATGAGTGCTTGGCTGGATATTTAGATGCTAACTGGGCCAAGTGCATTGATGATAGGAAAAGCACTTCAGGTGGTTGTTTCCATCTTGGAAATAACTTGGTCTCATGGATGAGCAAAAAGCAAAATTTAGTCTCTCTTTCAACAGCCGAAGCTGAATATATTGCAGCAGGGAGTTGTTGTGCACAACTATTATGGATGAGGAAGCTTCTTCATGACTATGGAATTACTCAAGACACTATGTGTGTGTTCTGTGATAACACGAGTGCCATAAATTTGTCAAAAAATCCAGTTCAACACTCGAAATCAAAGCATATCAAGATCCGATATCACTTCATTCGAGACTTGGTGGAAGAAAAGATTGTGTGTCTAGAGTTCATCAACACCGACAACCAAAAGGCAGACATATTCACTAAACCTCTTGATGGTCCGAGATTTGAATCTTTGCGTAAGACCATTGGTGTCAGTATCATTCCTTGAACTTTATCTCCCATGTGACCTTATTGTGTTCATTATTGCGTATTGCTTTATAGCTCACACATGTAAAAGTGTTTGCTACCATGATGTTTATTTTACAAGTTTTGTTTTATACTTGTCTTTGTTGATCTTACTTTACTTGTTCTATTTTTGAGTGTGTTCAAAAAATTCAAAAACCCATAAAAATTGAAAAATCTTCAAAAAGTTTGATCGCTTGTGTTGTGTATATCACATGTGAGTTTGGCCTAGTACCTTCGTACTAATGGCGTAGTGCATTTATGAGCTTAGCTTGTTATGTATGCACATCTATCTATGTGAGAAAATCTTGAAAACTATGGGTGACTATTGTAAATAGATCTTCAAGCTTGTCATGAATGATTGGTCAATTGTCCTGTTGGTCTTTATACTTGCATAAACTTGTGCCTATATATCTTCCCACCTTTACTTTTATGTTTTTGCAAAAGAGCTCACCAAATGTAAATCTCAAAATGAAAAGAGATTATGAGTTGCAAAAGCCTGTCGCACATACTAGTATTTGACTAGGAAAAAGGGACAGGGACTCTTGTATTGAAATGTATGGTGCTCAAAAAGCCAAAGGCTAACTCTCAATGTTGAAATATCAAAAATTTCAAGCACCAATCTCTAAAAGAGGTGTTTTATCCAAAAGGGATCTAATGTTATGTTTTATGTAGAAGCCAAATGAAAAGCTTCTAAGTTTTGTAATCATTCTCTTGTGGGAGGTCATATATGCTCATTTCTATAATTGAGATAGTCCACTTAACTGAGTACCAGTTGTGTATGACTTGATTGAATTGATCATTGAAGCTTCACTCTGGTCTAAGGACTATTCCACATTTGATACTCACCCACAACACACAAGACTTTGATTCAATTAATGCTTATCTCATTTGTGTGATTGTACATGTTCAAATGTGATGTGTATGCTCAATTACCTACTAATCAAACCCAAAAAGATTTTTGAGCGTTTTATATGTTTTTGAAAGTGATTTTATACTTTCGTGCTTTTAGTTTTTGTTCAAAAGGCATTTTTGTGTTTTTTCCTCAAAAACTGGTTCAGAGGTTGTTTCGCACGAAGCTCGGGACTTAGAGCTTCCCGCGAAATGTGCTTAAGGGAAATTACAAAGTCACATTTTCATACAGTGAGTCTCACTACTGCCTCACGAGTATTTCGTGACTAAACTCTTCTCGCGAAATCTTTTTAGGCAAAAAAATGGAAATTTTTCATTTCATACCGAGGCTATCGCGATTGTTTCGCAACTAAATGCTTCTCGCAAAAGCCTTAGTGTGTCTCACGACTAATATCGCGACACTCTAACCCACGAAAAACACGTGTTTTTAGTTTTTATGTAGCAGATGTGACAGTTTTTCAAAATTTCCTCACTTCCCTCGCACTGCCTCTCTCGAACCCCTTTCAACCCAAAATCAATTTTCTCTCAACCCCATCATTTTCAAGCAAAAATCTCTGCGAAATCACTTCAAGGTATGTTTTCCTAAACATTGTTTCCATTTTTGTCTTAAATTACGCAGATTTTAGCTTAGGGTTTTGAAATTTGGGGATTTTCGAAAAAGGGGTTGGGGTTCTTATTTTTGTGCAAATTTTTTCAAAATTTTGATTGGGCTGAGTCCCATTTGCTGTGTTTGTATCTGTGTTGGCCCCATGAGGCATTTTAAACATGTATTAAGGAAAATTTCATCATGTTCATGCATTCTTCATAGGTGTTGTGCACTGTTGCATGTTAGGTGTTTGACAGAACGTCCTAGTGACATTCTTGTGTTGAATTGGACTCAAGTGAGTTCCTTTGCTTGGGTTTACTCTTGATTGACCATGTTTAACATGTTTTGATCAATGAAAGTGTGTTCTACACACTTTGCCCAAATTTTTCCTCAATGCCATGCCATGCACACACTAGGCATCCTCTAGGCACACCCCATGCACCTCCTGCTGCACTCACTTGCATCAACACATGCACAGCACATGCACACACATGCACAGTCTCTTATTTTCATGCATTGTGTTTATGTTTACATGTTTTAACACTTATAGCATGCTATTTAAGTTTGTTTGCTCTGTTTTGAGTTGACTAAACTCTGTTTTAAGCTACTTTACTTATGGTTTGAACTAACTTGAATTTAATCAAGTTTTGTGTTCTGTTTTGTGTTTGTGCACCTGTTTTTGTTCTTTGTTCTCTGTGTAACTATGCAGATGTCTCCATTTAAAAGCTTAGCTATAAAAGAAGGCAGCAACAAAGGGAAAGAGCCGGTGATTGATGTTGATGACCCTTCACCAAGGTCAAAGAGGACACATTTTTCAATAGAAGTGTATGATCCTGACTTGTTTAGATCGTATGCTGCATTTAAGACCTATATGAACTACTTTCGAGATGCTCCATTGCTAGTTGAAAGGGCCGTTCATCAACCATCTCTCCTAGACACCAATATTCCAACATGGTTTGCCACCAAGGATTGGAACTTTCTTCTCTCAAATCTTGAGGATGCATACGAAAACTTGGTGAAAGAATTTTATGTCAATGCCATTATTGAAGGAGAGGAAATCAAGTGCTGGGTGAGAGGAAAGCAGTTCTCAGTTACACCTGTCTACTTGGCCAAACAGGCCAATATTACCTATCCCACCGGTATATGATGAACTGAATCCGGATGAGGAGGTTCTTCGGGAAGCTTTAGGAGGTAATTTGGAATTCTCCTCCAATGGGAAGTCAATAAGTGTGGCATCTCTTTCTCCCGAATTAAGGCTGCTCATGATGATCATGTTTAGCAAACTCTATCCTCTGTCCAGCACCGATTACATGAATCTTAGTCGAGCATTATTCATGCATGATCTGATCACTGACGTGGAGATTGACGTGTGTTCTCATATTTTCTACATTGTGGCAAAAACCGTTGACTGGACTGCTTCAAGGAATTGTATTCCTTTCTATTGCCTTATCTCAAGGATTTTGAAGCTCAAAGGTGTGCATCCCTCGGAAGATGAGTGCCCGTATCCAAGGCCAAGTCCAATTAATATCCGCACTCTCCATACAAGCATGAGTCACACCAAGAAGAATACCAAGCAAGAAAGTCATGCTACTCAGGGAAGCTCAAGCTCTACATCCCATGTTTATGATGAACAGCTAGACAACATCATGGCTACTCTCCAAGAGATCACTGCCAAAATATCCGGACTAGCTACCATCATGCACTCCCAACACATTCGTTTTGACACCAAGTTCACATCTCTCTAGACTCAAATGGACCAAATTCAGAGAAAGCTAGAGGAACATGAAGACTAGCTATTCCATGACAAAAAGGGGGAGATAGTGTCGTTGATAGGGGGAGTGTAGTGATAGGGGGAGGAGAAGCTAGTAACTGCTGTTTGGTTTACTGTTATTGTTGTTTTTACTGCTTTCGTTTAAAGCTTTAGTACTCTGTTTTTAATTTCAATTTATATTCAGTAATTGTGTTTACATTTTTGCTTTGTAGCATTTTTTTGTGCTTTTAAGATATTGCTAATATGTCTTGAGTACCTCACACTTGTACCCTAGTAGGATCTTGTATCCTAAATGCATACACTTCGAGTATTTTGCATTGGTTGTGTGTTGGACATGCAATTGATCCTTGTGAGTGATCTTCATTGCATTGCATGTCCGGATGAGCATTTACTTGTTAAATGTTCATTGTAGTCATTCTTTAATAACTGTTCTTGTATGATCAAGATATGCTTACATGTTTATATTGTGTTTACAAACTTGATTGCATTTTACTTGCTCATATACGTACCATGTATTCAACTTGTCATAAGCTTAATGAAAGTTTTGTTTGTGTGCAAGTGTTTCAGGTTACAGGTATATACGTGCAAGTACTTCACAACTTCTAGATTAGGTGTGAGTGAGATTTGCCACTGTTCCCAAACTCACGTTTAAGTCTAGAGTCTGTTTTTAGGGGTTTTGTCACAGAATAGCCAAAGGGGGAGATTGTAAAGTTGTAATTTACAACTATGTGTTTTGTTGGCTTTTATTCCGTGCCAAATTTGATTGTAATTTTATTCAATCTTTTATACCCTGTATTTATTATGGGATTTAATTGTAAGGGTTGTGTGATAGAGAAAGAAAGTGTATGAAGACTCAAGCAATTGAAGACAGAAGAGTTTTCGCGGGTATCTCGCGACTAAGCATCCTGCGAAATGATGCATGTGCCCTGCACATGATTGGAATGTGAAAAGTCAGGACAGATGGAGACAGCTGTGTTTCGCGAGTAGCTCGTGAGTAAGGTTTTCCTGCAAGACACTCGTGAAACATTCTGTTTTGCCAGACTGTGCTATCTGATACACACTTTAAGTACCCACACTATATATAACCACATTACCAACAAAAGTTGAGGAGTGCTTCAGAGAGAAAACCCTAGCCACAAACCTTGAGAGTTAGAGATTGTTATACCCACAATCCTCTACACATTTGCTTATGGATTTTCCTCAACTCTTACCTCTCCATTTCCATAGCATTGAAAGGTTGATAGCCCAAACACTTACCACACCCTTTCAGAGTGTCAAGTGAGGTTTTGGTGCTGCTGGGAAGCATAGGAAGAAGCCAAGGATGGCAGATACAACATGGAGCTTGTTGCGGGATCCGGAGAGCTAGACAAGACACGATTCCAAGAAGCCTTGTTGGAGTAGGAGCTTGGAAGGCTCAGGTACATCGGGTAGATTAGGCTTGGAGGGTCTCTTGCTAACCCATGTATCCCAACTTATTCTCTAGTGGATCGATTACCGCTTGGAGGGCAGCGGAGAGGTTTTTCGTCGAGTTCTTCGGTTTCCTCTTCGATAACACATCAGCGTGTTATCTTGTATTTGCATTCTTCTTCCCTACTCTTTTACCTTTCATTTTACTGCTGTGTTATAATGTTTATGGGTTAGAGTAGCTTGTTTGTTTATCCGCTCACATTTACTCTGTTCCGCACTTAGTATTAAGTTAGAGTAAAATCAATCGAGCCGTAACTTTAATTTGGAGGTTTAAATAACTCTTGTGTTTTCACACATTTTCAAGCATTCACTTATGACCCACAAGAAGGGTTGCCCGCAATCCAACAATCCACGTGCAACTTCCTCCATTTGTTGCTTCTTTAACACCGATAAGCTCCCAAATGAAACATAAATTACCGATGATTCTGGCTTAGAGTTAAGCCATTCGAAGTAGTAGAACCATCCTAAAAAGCATATGGAACTAGTGGTCCAACTACAACCAAGTTAAGCTTTTCAATTGCCTTTAACGCCTTGGGTTCTAGTGCATCAAAGGTATTCACTAGAACTCTTGGTCTTGGATGGTTCTCTTTTTCAAGTGCTTCAAAATGGGCTTCAAATGTTGGAACAGCAGAAGGGTACGGGTTTGAAGCAAGCAAGGAGGGAAGTTCACGGCTAGTGAGCAATGGTAGACCCGGTAATTGTATCGAACATGAGGGGTTGTTCCTGATAACATCGGCAAAACCATAGAAGTAGTAGTAATATATGTCAAAAACCATGGCTGGCTGAATCCAAAGAAGCACGGAAGGAAGGTGATGCTCACGTGCCACGTCAGCAGCCCAAGGTATGAGCATTGTGTAGACTAAACAGGTAAAGGGACGTCCCTGGTTGGCGTTGGATACAATAAGGTCAGTGAGAGTTTTGGAGCCATTGCACTTGAGCTGTATAAAATGGTGCTGGTCGTCATCCCCGGGTTTCACTCTGTCGTCATAGCCATCAGAGAAGATGGCAAAAGACAGGCCTTTAGGAGAAGGGCTTTTGATCATGCGACAGTGGGTGCTAACACAGGCGACACAAGTGACATGAGCTCCCATGCGAATTAGGCTCTCTGCGAATTAAAGGGTAGGGTTGATATGGCCTTGTGCGGGAAATGTCATGAGGAGGAAGTGGCGTTGTTTTTCTTGTTGCAGCAACATATTCTGGATTTTTGGTGGTGTTGGAGCTAGAGTAAAGAGTAGAGAGAGTCATGCTTTAGCTCGTGAGAGAGAGATATAAATAATAGAGAGAAATTAATTAGGTTTGCTTTAATTGATAACTTTCAATGCAAGAGGTGGGGGCTTGGTTACTGGGGATTTCATGTGTTTTTGTTTTCATTAGAGAAAGAGGACAAGAAACCAGCTAGCGGTGACCAAAGAATTCCACAAGCTTCTACAACCTTTTTTTATGATGTGGCTAATTATATTATACAGTCTTGGTTATTCATTGAAAAAATAATAATATAATTGATGATACATAAAATCGGTAGTGAGCTGATTGTACACACACGCGCCAATTGAAGTACGTGAAGCACAATAAGAAACAAAGAACCTACGTAGAGTATCAGTGGGCTACCGAACAAAGACCTTCTGAAGGTTAAGTCAGTAATAGAAGAATCTTTATAATATAATTATCTAAAAAATTGGTTGTCAAATTTTCTCTACTATAACATTTTAGATACTGCAAACATACTAAAAAGTGGGTTAGAGAGAGAATGATAGAAAAAATAATGTGAGGTTTGTTTTCAAGATCTTGGGGTTGGAAGAATTGTGTACTAGACATGAGAAGAGTTAAAAGGAGATGGGTATAAAGAAAGATCAAGATGCACCATGGCAGACGAAACCATGGCTGCACCACCACCATGAGCTATGGTGGGACTAGTTGTAGTAACACCAAAAATGTCGTGACCCACCTCTCTCTCTCTCAGAGATGGGTATAGGGGTTGATTTTGTGATTTTGATTTTGGTTTTGTGTGGCTAAGCTATGTGGAGCTAATTTTATGATTTTGATTTTGATTTTGATTCTGATGATTATTGAATGGTCAAAAATGAGTGAAAACATAAGAGCTACTTAGACCCCCAAATAAAAATTACGGCTCGATAGATTTTACTCTAACTTTTACTAAGTGCGGAAAAGAGTAAATGCGAGCATATGAACAAACAAGCTACTCTAACCCATATTCATAATAATACAGCAGTAAAATGAAAGGTAAAAGAGTAGGGAAGAAAGATGCAAACACAAAGACAACACAGCGATGTGTTATCGAAGAGGAAACCGAAGTCCTCGGCGTGAAACCTCTCCGCCGCCCTCCAAGCGATAATCGATCCACTAGACAATCAGTTGGGATACATGGGTTAACAAGAGACCCTCCAAGCCTAATCTACCCGATGTACCTAAGCCTTCCATGCCCCTACTCCAACAAGGCTTCTCGGAACCGTGTCTTGTCTAGCTCCCCGGATCCCGCAACAAGCTCCACGTTGCATCTGCCATCCTTGGCTTCTTCCAATGCTTCCCAACAGCACCAAAACCTCACTGAACACTCTGAAAGGGTGTGGTAAGTGTTTGGGCTATCAACCTCTCAAGGATATGAAAATGGAGAGGTAGGAGTTGAGGAAAATCCACAAGCAATTGTATAGAAGATTGTGGGTATAACAATCTTTAACTCTCAAGGTTTGTAGCTAGGGTTTTCTCTTAGAAGCACTCCTCAACATTTGTGGGTAATGTGGGTATATATAGTGTGGGTACAGAAAGTATGCATCAGATAGGACAATCTGGCAAAACAGAATGTTTTGCGAGTGTCTCGCGGGAAGGCCTTACCCGCGAGCTACTCGTGAAACACAGCTATCTCCATCCTGTCCTGACTCTTCGCATTCCAGTCATGTGCAGGGCACATGCATCATTTCGCGGAATGCTTGGTCACGAGCTACCCGTGAAAACTCTTCAGTCTTCAATTTGCTTGAGTCTTCACATTCTCTCTCTCACACACAACCCTTACAATTAAATCCCACAATAAATACAGGATACAAAAGATTGAATAAAATTACAATCAAATTTGGCATGAAATAAAAGCCAACAAAACACATAGTTGTAAATTACAACTTTACAATTATGATAGTGTGAACTTGTTGGTACTGATGCTTTTTCGTCATTATTTTTCATAGGAACCAAGCACTAGAGTTTTTTTCCGAAGCATTTTATGAAATGCAAATTAACTCTAAAAAATAAATTACTTTCCAGAAAATAATTAGAGGTGAATATATTTTATGATTGGAAAAAATATAATATTAAAATAAACACAACATTAGATAGTAAAGTACAAGCAATTTCTTTCTAATGTAATAGTTATAGATCTATTTTAATTTAGATTGGCATAAAAAGAACAAAACCTTTAATGACTCTGTCCCACTTATTGATTTCCCCTTCAGGCTCAATCAATCATTATTTTCCATGTGTTTTTTTTTTTTTCAATTTTATTCTTTGGTTATTTGATAAGAAAAAAATAATAATATATGTCAATTGTGATTAATGGAGTATAAAATAGACCACAAAGTGGGGCAGTGGATTTCTGTATGCATGAAATTGTACTCTTCCATTAAATCATGAATCTCATTTGAGTGAGTTAGGACATCATATTTATTGAGAATCATCTCATGGTATGTGGGGTTCACAAATAAGAGAAGAAAGCTAGATGACTGTGGAACAAACATGTCCATATTTAGTATTTACCTTCCAAACTGCTGCTAAGGCTATTGATTTGCCAACTTAAAGAAAGGGTTAGTTTCCTCAATACAATTAGTCATTTCCAATTTAACCTCAATGTTAAGAACCTAGAGAGTTTGGTGGTGCTAAGGAATTGTGGTAGATCTCTTCGAGGGGATCTAGAACTCCTTAAGAAGATGGAGAGAGATATATTGAGAGAGGAAGACAATAATGAAATCACAATCAGATTATGCATATCTCTACAATCACAGCTTAACCCTTTTATACAATTCATATCAATAGTAACTAACTCCAACTGACTTCACTATTTCAGCAACTAACCTCAATACCCGTAACTAACTCAACTTCCTAACTAACTCAATCACTAGTAACTAACTGTTGCCACTGCCAACTGCTGTTGCTTACAATTGAGTACAATTGAGTGAGTACCTATGACTCCTTAGATTTGGACATGTCACAATATAATTTAAAAAATTTTAGTTGTTAAATTTATACTCTTAAAGTTTGAACTAAACTAAACTATAACCAATTGGATTATGTTAAAAATAACAGATTTTATACGTTGTGGATAAATAAACCTTCAGTTTTATTGCTATTCTTTGGAAATCTTCTACCGTCATTGATCTAACCCATAAAAACGCAATTGTACATAAATTTAATGAAAATTAAAACAAATATTATAAAGTGAAGTCCTTAATTCAATTCCCATGAATATAAAATTATTAACTAATAGAACAAGAAATTAACCTCAAAATTAACAAATCTTAATTCATCACAATGCAAATGCAACAATTTCAAGTTTAGGGGGGTAAACAAAGCAAATCAAAGAAACACCGTCGTTGGCAGCGTCCTTAGTCAACTCCTTCCATTTCATGGCAGTCCTCATTTCTTTCCCTCTCTCTCCATCTCCCACAACCAATTCCAAGCACCTCTTAATCTCATCACCTTCTAAAATCCCATCATTATTTATTGTCACCTTCATATTTGTCTTCAACACATCTTCAATCAACTTCGCATTTGTCCCTTGATCCGTCCATTGAGAAAACACTACCATTGGCACCCTTGAAACCAAACTCTCCAGAGTTGAATTCCACCCACAATGTGTTTCTCACTCAAAGGTGAGATAGAACATCCACTTAGGAACTGTTATGTTTGGAAATTAGACAACATAAGATAAGGATCGATTCAAGTTAAATCATAATAAAGTTCATGAGTTGAATTCAAATAAATTTAAATTTAAATAGGAGATGGTTCCTATTTTTTAGGAGGAGTTAGGATTTCAGCTTTTTGTTATTTGAAAAATTAATGAAAGGTCAAGCAAAAAATTAACCCAAAAAGTATATTCTCCCTCTCAAGTTCAAAGGTTAGTCACCTCAAATCAACTAAGTTATCTTTTATTTTTATGGTTCATAGCATTAAAAATAGTTAGTGGGTGAAATCAATTGAAAAGGACATGTTTGAAGTCTTTAATATGTAGACTTGTTTTGTGGGTTACCATCTACCATATAATATGACAACATAGAAATGTTATAACCCTTCAAGGGAAAGCTAAACTAGAGGAAAGCATTGTGCGACATATTAGATTAGAGAGAAAAAGAAGGTTGAATTGAATTTGAAATGGGGGGGTTTTGCAACTCCAATCAGAACAGAGTAGTCTGCAGTCTATGGCGTATCTTTTACTCGTCTTAAAACCAGATGATAGTTTTTGTTATGTATTTTTACTTATTTGCTTCCATTTTATTTCTTTCCTCAAAAATTGGGGGGTAGGGGGTGGTGGGGGAATATATATCGGAGTACTAAAATGGTAAAACTCAACCTTTCTCAAATTCTTCCCTAATTTAACTTATATTAAATGCAGGTTCAGTAATGATAATGCCAACAATTATTGTAGTAATAGTAATTTATCGAACCAATACCATCGATAAAAGCACTAACCTTGACAGGATAACTTATCTTCACTACAGAAGTGTGACTAAAATGTAAGCCACAAGATTTTCATTCTAATGAATTGCCCAAGCATATAGGCTTTAACTCCAGAAATTCTCCATGTCATCTACTCTGTTGTCTTTGGCAACTATGACAGTCAGTTGCTACATTTCATACTTTATTTCCCTACTAAATCCGGTAATCTAGTTCAATTCCCAATTTAAGATTAAAAGAAAATGACCTGTGAAAACAGAAAAGACTCTAGAAATTCAAACTCATCTTTTAAATTAAAGCAATTATAATATTCCACATATAAATGTCACAAAGACAGTCCTATGCACCACTCCTGAAAGTAAATTGAAGTTGCACACATCTTGAATTCAAAGAATAGGCTGAACCCAAACAATGGGAAATATAAATGCTGTCCAACAAAGAAGTTATTTTCCATTTTACATATATATATATATATATATATATATATATATATACATATAATACCATTCTGAAAACATAAAACCATTTTCTCTTCCCGTGAAGACCAACCAAATATGCTCAAATGGACAGTACCGCAATTCTCTATGTTCTTAACTTACACGTGGTAAAATACTATTTGCTTGGCATGTCAGCCTTGGGAATGACGTTTTCTTCAACATGATTGGCAAATCTAACTCTTGGCGGCTGCAAGCACTGACAGAAGTTGAAATCAGTTTACTGGTGATATAATGTTAAAAAAGCCCAAGGGGGAAAAATATGAACAAAAGAAGCCTAGATTGCTAGAAATAGTGTGATACTCACTGTGATCCTGCAGTGGATGTCGAGCTCATAGTTCATTTGGCCTATGCGGTCTTTTGCTAGTTCTTCTGCTTCTGATGCTTTCCTGCATGCTTCTTTCACCTGAATCAAATGAAACACAATCTTAGAATTCCGACAGTTTTAAAGTCAATAAACATAACATACGGCTGATTATTATTATTACTAGTCGCAACCCGCGTGATACGCAGAAATATCTAATTATTTTAAAATAAAATGTAATATACAATTTATTATTTAAAATATTCATAAAATTTTATATTAGGACTAACATAGTGTTTTCTTATAAGAGAATTTCATTTTAAATGTAATAAACTATTAACTAAGAATTTTTTTTTTTTTTTTTTTTTTTATATAACTATTTACGAACCAACAAAGGGCAAGGGTCTTTTTTTTTTTGAAGTAATGAATTTTTTGTTCCCTACAAATAAAAAATTATATATATTTTTATTTTATTTTATATTAAGATTATTTTCATCATATTATGAGCCAATTTGCTAGTGATAGAATATAGTGTGGATTAAAATTTTCCAATTATGACATTTAGAAAAGAATGAGAAATATAGCTTTTTTACACCATTAATAAATTTCAACTTCTAGCGTCCTATTTTAATGTTATCTTTAATTCCAAACCAATTTATCTCTTTTGAAGTATACAAAGTATAATCATGATCTCTCTCCTTGAATACATTACTTATCTCAATACATCCATAAAAATACATCAAATCAAAACATACCTATATGAAGATGCTTTGCGAAAAAACAAAATGTCTCATCAATCATCGTTTTGCAAAATGTCATATCAATCATTGCTTAAAAATGATAATTTGATCAATTAGGAAAATAACTTTTTATTTATAATCTATTAAGATTATTTTATCTATGTAAACTGCAAATTTGTCCACTCAAAAAGATTAGAGAATAAACAATTATTAGCAAAATCTCATAATTAAGTTTCTATGTGCATCATTATAATAATTAATAATAATAACAACAATAACGAAAATAATAATGAAAATACAATTGCAAAAGCTAAAATATGTCACTCATTCAATTATTTCCATTTGATTAACCTTTGCTTTTATCTAAATCAGTGGCACTATAGAGTATTTCTAATACAATTATTAATAGTACTTTCTCTACAAAAACTACAATTTTGTTCACACAAAATGATTTAAAAATAAACAAAATTTAGTAAAGTCTTATAGTTTAACATTTAATTAATTCACTAAAAAAAAAAAAAAGGAATTTTTTTTTTTTTTTTTTTTGACCAGGAATTGGAATACCTAAATACCTAAATATGCATTAAAGTCAATACAAATTTGCCAAAAAGAGAAACAAATGTAAAGTGACAATTAAATCAACAATTACAAAAAGAACCATTAGGGGGGAAAAAGTGGTTGAAACAATAAATAAAGCCTACGTTTGGATACGAATGATGCATCCAACGTTTCACGTTTCTGCGTTTCCCTTTTTTTTTTTCTTTTTTTTTTTCTAATTAAGAAGCGCTCATCACGTGGCTTGTTTGTCAGTGGGTCCCGTGCACTGTTCACGAGATCCACAAACCTCTTTTTTCACAAAAACTTTCATTAAAAATGGGTCTCACGACACTATTCACACATTTAAAAATTATTTTGCTACAGTGTTTTCAGTTTTTAGCAAAATAAACAGTATCCAAACGCACCCAAATAAAAAAGCATCAAAAGAGAAAATTGGAGAGAGAGAGAGAGAGAGAGAATTGACCTTTTTTGCAATGAACAACTTGCAAGGAATAGGGGAGAGAGGTGAAAATGAAGTAAAAGAAATTTATAAGAAAATCAAGTTGGAAGAGGAAGAGTAAAAATAGATGAAAGGTTCAAAAAAGTGAAACCGTAGAATTTATGAAGATTAAAGGTTGGAAAGGTGGAAGTAGATGAAATGTTCAAAAAAGTGAAATCGTCGAATTTATGAAGATATAAAGAGAAAATTTATAAATTTATAAAGGAAATCAAATGAAAAATTTAAGAAGCCAATGATTGGAGAAGATGAAAAATTAAACTAAGAAGACAATGGTTGAAAAGATGAAAGGTTAAACAAAGTAAAAATTGCAAAAAAATAAAAAAGACTGCAAATGACATGACACAAAAAAAGTTTTTGTAAAATTTATTTTAAAACTTCCATTATTATATAATAATATAGATAGATATGTATAGACATTGTTTTTTTATTTTAGATTCTTCATTGATTTTATTGCTTAGTTATAACATCTAAATTAAAGTAAACGAATGTGTAAAGGCAAAGTTATATATAAAGTTAAAACCACTCTAAGATAAATGTGTAAAGTCAATCTATATATATATATTTAAAATATTCTCAAAAAAATATTTATGGCGGATGAGGTAGCGCAATATGAGCATAACAACAATAAATGCGACGCTTTAACATTTAGATATACATATATATATATATATATAGATTATTATTTATAAAACTACTGACAATGAAATCAAACCAACACAAGAGAAAATCAGAAAGTTGCATCTTCAGTTGCAATGCTCACCTGATTGACTTTGACAACAGAATGATCATTGAAACCATCAGCAGATTTCTCCAACATATTCCTAAGGTATGATAGCTCCTTAATCAAATCTAAGGCCACCTCTTCAGCATCTTGCATCTGATTTCTGGAGAACTCAAATGATCTCTCTGCATGGAGACGAAAAGAAGCACAATTCAAACAAGTACAGAGCCCTCTGCATCCTCGTGGATTTCTTTTAAGAATCCCCTTTTTGTGTGCAGTGCCATGAACTCCTGAAGGAGCTGAGGCTTCAAGTTGAGGTGTAATTTGAGACAAGTTGTTTCCCTCAACTGGCTTTGCCGCATTAGAAGATTTTGTAAATGAACTAGGGCAGTCTGCCTCATTGTCAACAGAGACTCGTCGATAGGCCAAAGTTGTACCTTCTTCCCTAGACAAAGCTTCTTGGCTGACAGGAGGACAAAGTGCAGCAACTTGTGGATCAATTTCATGTACAGAACACTCTTTGCTAGGGGAAGTCCCCACCAATTGACTATATCTATCTTGCAAGTGATGTTCCTTTTGTGAATCAAGTGATATTGTGAATTTAGAAATATCCTGAGGAGAATGCTCTGATTTATCATCATTAGATGACTCATGGGCAGAAGTCAATGCAGTCATTGGCAGAATTCCACAATTTGTAGTATGATGCTCTTCATGAAATTTGTAACCGTTTGAATTATCAATTGGCTTCTCTTGAAAGTCAGAAGTGACATGTGGTGCAAACAGTACATTCAAACCCTTCTCAAGTTTTGATTGATGACCATTCCCTGAAGCACCTAGAAGAATTTGAAATTGGAAGAATGGTTAGTTTTCTACTACTAGTGTACAGGAGTATCCCCTCAAGCCATTATATATATATATATATATATATATATATATATATATATATATATTTATGGGCTTCATACTGAAGGCAACAGGACTTACAAGAATTTTCTTTTTTGATATCCATTAGAAATGGAAGCAATCTTCTGTAGCTGAACGAGCCTGGACTTTTGTATAACTTCAGTCTCGAACATGGATTTAGAACCTGTTTTGGAATAACAAGCCCATCTTGAATGAGAAGAAATGAGCAAGGTATATAAACCACTTACAAAATTATATTACTTGCCAGCCTCTTTAAGGTACAGAAAATTAATAGTTTCTTACCTCTTTGCTTTTAGAATGGGAGTAGTTTCTCTTATCACTGGCACAGAGAACATCTCTGGTGTTAGTTCCATTTAATGGCTTCCCAAGGCTATCTGTACTCTTCTGAATAAATTCTACTCCACCACCTCCATTTTCTTCTGCATCTGGTGGTGTCGACTCAACTAATTCTTCATTTGAATTATCAACTTGATTTAGAACCTGACTACCATTATCGCCTCTCTTTTTTAAATTGAATGATTCACTATTCTCTGCTTCAGAAAAATTAGGATTCAAATTCTGAGCTTTATAAGGATACACATTATTAGCTTTCTTCATCCCTCTAGTCTCACACTGCTTCAGATCATCATTGTGCAGACCAACTCCACGATCTCTCCCTGAATGACACCAATCCGTAATGAAAGACAACTCAGGGTTTACAGCATCAACATCTTGATCTTCACGAACACATAGACATTCAGTTTTCTCAGTTTCCTTATCATCACTTTGGCCTTTTGTGTCATCCTCCAAAACCGAAGATGTATCAGGCTTTGTGCAATTCTTATTATCCAACTCAAATTTCTGAACTTGTCCATTAACAGACAGCTCCTTATCATCAACCAATTTTTTCAAATGAAATGACATTAACGATTCAGAATAGTGTTCAGCTGATGTAGAATGTACGATGTTACAATTTGATGACTCATTGGCAGAAATTAGTACAGATGTTGGCGAGTTACCAGATTCACCAGTTTTACAATCTATTGGACATCGATTCATGTTAGACATATCCATGAAAACTTCTTGACCCATAGAAGCTAACTTCGGTTGAAGCTGCTGCTTTTGTCCCAAACCCTTGTCCAGTTTTGTGCACTGAATATTTTCTGGAGCATCTGTAGAAATCGATTAGTAGAATTGTCAGCTCGAACAGAAAAATCATCGCATTCAATTTAAAATGTAAGAAAAGAAAAGGCAGACACAACAAAGGAGTGACAACTCACATGGATTATCTTTTGTGATATCCATCAGAAAAGGAAGCAACCTTTTATAGCTAACTGAACCTGGAGTTTTGAACAGTTTCCGCCTAAAACATGGTTTGAGAACCTATTCAAAAATCACACGCCATCTCACATTAGCATAAATCATAATGATTCAATACAAATAATTAATCTAGTAGTACTCTCAATTGTCATATAGATGTAGCCCAACTAGCCAAAATACACAACACACATTTTCCACCAAAAAAAAACGAAAAAAGGACCCTGTAATAAATAGTTATTCATAAGTTCGATTGTTTGGTTGTGTTTTTATTATAAGGAATAGTTATTCCTAGCTATTCTTTGAAATGAATAATAAGTATTCTTCCTCAAAAAGGTTGTAAACCTATGTAACAACAATAAAATAAGTCCTTAGAAAGGCCCAGCAAATCAACCGTTCTACCTCTTAACTAAGTACTCTTATCTCTATCTCTATCTCTTGCTCTCGATTATATTTTCTTGGTATCTCTTTTCTTACCTCCAACTGTATTCCCTCTGTTAGTTCTTCATTCAAAGAATTTGTTGAAGCATCCAGTGAACTAGGTGATGATGTCAAGAATTACAGGGAGATGAAAACGACACTGTTTTGATCAAAAGGTAAAGAACTAGATTGAGCCGTTAGATTAAATGTACAGCTGACAAGTTTTAGATTTGCATTGATGTAAAGCTAACACGTGTTGATCTGTGATTAGTTAGCTTTGCTAGTTAGTTAGTTTTTCTTCCCCCTCTTTCTCTCTCTCTCTGCTGCATGTATATGAAAGAAGAATAGGGCTTGTAAATCATTTAAGAGTTTCTAGATATTTTTGTGATCAATAAAATCTTTTTCCTATTTAGAATTGCTCTCAATTTTACATGGTATCAGAGCTTCCAAACTCATCAATGGCTTCCAACTTAGCTGTTTAGTATGAGAATCTAATGTTCTTCACTCTCTGTTTAGTATCTAATTTAATGCTAGTTTTTATAAATTTGTATTCCTGAAATTAAGAATAATAGTTATATGATTTGTACAGTTTATACATAAGACAATGCTAATAAGAACCACTAATCTTACCGATTTGGTGGTTGAGACATTGTTGTGAATGATGGCTGCTCCTAAGCACTTGTCGATTCCAGGAGGAGGAATCTCTCTAATAGTAACCTCGACCTCAGGTTCAGCCAAATCATCATTCTTCTGGCTCTGGGTTTCATAAGAAATTCCCAAATCGGGCTCCAAATTGAGATTGCACAAAGCAGAAGCGTCGGGGGAGAAGACCCGTTTAGTGCGGAGATCTTTGATCAGGATACGGAGATCATCGGCATCGGCGCCGTCTTCGTGGATCTGAGATCTGCTGCTGCGTGTGAAGATAGGGTTTGGGAGATGCTTCTTGCGCTTCCTCGAGGTCTCGTTTCGGTCCATCGCTGCTGATTGATTTTCCCAAAACTTTACTAAATTAGAGACACCTAGCTTCAGCTTCTTTATTTCTTTTTCTTTAAACAAAAACAATGGCGGGAAAAGTTTTGAGTTCGGATAAAGAAAAAAGCGATGTTTTTGTTTTATTGGCGGGAAAATGAAAGATCGTGCCTGCCAATTTGTTGTTCCCAACCCATAAATGAATAAATATTGCGCGGGTATTTGAGTAAGAATGGCGACTGGGCGGGATAGTTGGGTTTTGAGTCGGGTCTGTTGATCCCAACCCATAAATGAATAAATACTCATTGTTCGCTTTTTTTTTTTTTTTTTGTGGGGGGGGTAAATACTCATTGTTCACTTTTATAATTTAGGGGCAGGACGAACCAAGCTTGGACTCCCCAATTTTTTTTTTTTTTTTTAATATAAGTGTATATATATATATATATATATATAAGTATTACTTTTAGCAATTTTATTTTGTAAAATTACACTTTAATCCCATAATCGTATCATTGGTACCTAGTGAGTTTACCCATTGTTGAGGGGAAATTTTTGATGTTCCCAAATAGAATATGGGATAACCAAGCAGAAACTCGACGATAGGCTCTTAAAATAAAACTCAAAGGCTTTCGATGTCGTGTAAGCCCGCCCAAGCAAGAGATAGAGGTTGCATCCTAACAAGAAGACAACAATAAAGCCCAATAAACACATTACTGTTGTTAGTTTGTTATATTATTAGTCCTCTTACATTATCATAGTTCAAATCAGTTCTCCAGCGGTAGGGTAAATTATATTCAATTATTAAATAAATTTAATAAAGCATTAACTTCAGGAAATTCTTGTGTATTTTGTTCAATAGGGTCCACAGTACTCTCAACCATCATTAAATTAATATGAAGAAAAAATTCAAAAAAGTCTCAAATACATTATAGCCTCCCATAGTAAAACAATAAATAAATATTAGTGGCTGCATAGTGATGAAAAAGGAGTTATTTGGCATGGTATGAAGGGAGAGAGAGATCTTAGCTCAGTGCAGCAAGTATTAAACTAAGATTTTGGTGAGTATGTGTGCATAAGGCATGAATGGGGTAATGTGGGCTGTTTTGAGTGAGTGTGATAGGATTAATACTAAGGTTAAGGCTTTAGTGAGTGGTGGGCTGTCTGTGAATAATTGGGAGACATTTATGAGCTGTAATTGTGTAGAGGGGGGAAAGGAATATCTAAGGTTAGGTGAGTGTGGCCTAAGAGGAATGAGTGGTGAGCTTGAGGAGAGCTAAACCACAAACAAAATGGCAAACAAATCAAGAGTTTCAGAGGGAGTGGCTGTCCCCCATTGGGCTGAGGTGTTTATGTTTTTATAATGGAGTTTTAGAAAAGCATTAATTAATAAGAATCCAAAACAACGTAGGACTAATCAGAGGTAGTGAATCAAGGTTAATCTTCCTAGGATTTTTGGTCAGAAGTAGGAGATTTACTTTAGGAGCTGCCTTGCTTCTTTGGGTAATGATGGCATTTTAGAGTGCTTTGCATTAAATGTCAGGATTTCTGGGGCTGAGCTTAATCAATGTGATTAAGGCGTGTATTGAGAACGAATCCTAATACTGCAATTGAGATTTGGACCCCCAAGAAGTAAGATTTAACACCCCAAGCTAGGTGTCAAGCTCTAAGTCCACTTCAGGGTGTTCCGCTGGAGATCCCTTTATGCCCTCCAAACCACATATTCCCAATTTTCCCCATTTAGGATTCATAGGCTTGACACATGAATCACGTCTTGAATGTTTTTAGCATTTATAGCATCGATTTGTTGAGGTTTGGACAATTTGGTTTCAGCTCCCCTTTCACTGAAGGTACAGTCTTGAGGAAGATGATGGAGTTCCATCATCCTTTAGACTTCAGCTGATATGACAGCCCTCTGGCACTGTTCATGTCAAGTAAGGGGTGGCAGAAAACTGATGGGACAGCCCCTAGTTCATCCTCAAATGCTTGGTTCTCTTGTAGGGGTCTCTAGTTGTACTTTGGTTAGGGATGAACAAGGGTTGGTTGCCCATTTTCAAGCCTCTTGCTGGGGACCTTTTTAGGCTGGAACTTTGCTCCATTTCAGCACTTTTAGTTGGGCCACATGGCCCTTTCTTTGCTTGGGCTTGTTCCCTATTCCATGAGATTCTTGAGCCTACAAAATGGGCATTAAGGACATGCTTTACCATGGGTTTTTTACTTCTCGTGGGCTTTAGTTGTTAGTGGAAATAAAATGAATCCATGAGCTTTAATAAATATTTATGATAGATTTTGGGTATTAATTTTCATGGGCTTTAAATAACAACTTGTATAGTTTCTCATAATTTTTGCTATGGATTACTTTGTAAATGATAATGACCTCCAATATTTTTCTTGAGAATAATATTTACCATGGGTTTTAAGTAAATATGGTAACAACCACTATAATGGAATAATGTGATGTTCTCATGAGTTTCTCTATAGATAATCATAATGGACATGTAGGATGAATAATTATCATGAGTTTTGGTAATAAATATTATGAATGTTGTGGTGCAAGATAGATAGTGAACATGAGTTTATAATATGAAATAAATAAATGTCATGTGTCTAATAATCATAACTTTCCATGGGCTTTTATAAGATGATTGCCATGGGTTTTGAGAGTAGATAATTCATAAATTTCATGAGCTTGTAATATTATAGTAATGGGTTTAAGAATCTAAAGTATTGTTCATTATTGGACTTTTAAGTGAAATAATTATGATATAGTATTTTGCCAAGTATTAATAACCTTGGGCTTTTGATAAAACAATGCCAAGTAGTTAGCTTGGGCTTTTAATAGTGCCGATATAAGTTGGGTTTTTGATATTGCCAATGAGAATTGGCTTTTGGTATTGCCAATGAGAATTGGGCTTTAAATATTGCTAGCGAGAACTGGG
This sequence comes from Quercus tomentella, assembly GCA_028535165.1. NCBI lineage: Eukaryota > Viridiplantae > Streptophyta > Magnoliopsida > Fagales > Fagaceae > Quercus > Quercus tomentella. Next base: position 26,209,794 of record JAPQVY010000001.1, on the reverse strand, counting down.
CTTTGATATTGCCAATAAGAATTGGGTTTTGATGTTACCAATGAAAATTGGGTTTTAAATATTGCCAGTGAGAATCGGGCTTTAATATTGCCAATGAGAATTAGGTTTTGATGTTGCCAATGAAAATTGGGCTTTAAATATTGCCAATGTGAATTGGGTTTTGGATAAATAAATTGACATGGGTTTAAATCATGGGCTTTGATTATGAATTTGAATTCCATTGATAAAATTGTTTTGTCATGGACTTGAATCATGGGCTTTTCAAATATTTCCAAGCATAAGTATTCCTGGGCTTTAAATAGAATAGGATGTGTGTATTGGGTTCATAGGGCCGGTTTTGGGCTTAGATAAAATTGGATAAAATATGAGTTTTTGGGCTTTTTGTGATAGTTCATATCATAACCCAATTTAGATAATGAGATATAAAACATTTGTGATTAACATAATAATAGAGCAAAAAATATTTGGGAAAACCCAATAACTTATTAGTGGTATTTGAAAGTAAATAGGTGGTACTCAAATAAAGTTAGGTATTAAAAAAAAGTACCCTAACACCCATTAAGACTCGTTTAACTAGATTAGAAATAGGGATGATTTATTTTATTTTTTTTCCTTTTAATGTATTAAATTAAATTTTAGAATTGATAAAAATAAAATAAATAAAAGATGTGTACCCAATTGGTACCTAGTAGATTTACCCATTAAGACTCGTTTAACTAGATTAACCAATGAGTCTTTACTCATTATGTGACACCCCAAACCCATATCAAGGATTTAGATGCACGACTTGTCTTATAAATAATCAACATTTGTTATAATAGAACAAACCATAATTAAATATCCACAAATAAGAATCAAACTATCAAATCTTTCTTATAAAATTCATCAGACAAAAACTTTAACAATAAAGTATCCAACTACAATCCCAAATAGTTTCATGAATACTAAACTCACTATCCTATGAAAACATGATAAAATAGTTCATCAACTAACATAGTTCCAAAAGAAATCTTCAATCTATGGCTCCAATGATCTACCACCAAAAGGTATTCTATTACTATAATCTGAAAGGGTGGAGAAAGGGGGGTGAGCTAGAAGCTCAACAAGAGACTACATATCATGAGAATGTCTCTCAAAACAAAATAATAGTATCATTGACAAAATATAATTTTTACAAAACATTTACAAATAGTTTTAACAGTAATATAATATATTCTATAAAACTATCAGGAAGAAAGCATTCAACTATAACAATGTAATCAGTAAATAAAATAGTAACCACTTTAGTTAGCCAAAATACACTAAATAGATAGAACCAATATAATAGAGTAATAAACAACTTTTCCACTTATAAAGGCCAATAACAATAAAATAATAGTTTGATATGGAAAACATTAGTCAAACAAAGATATAAACTACTAAACACTCAGTTGGTGATTCCAATAGGAAACAAGAACAATAATCTCAAAGAGGCAACACTGACTCCAAAGAGCAAACAATAACACTAACTCTGAAGAGCAAACAATAACACTACACCACACCACAATAACACTACTTCGGCCGAAGACCAATACTTAACCTTGTGTTGGCAAAGGTTGCAAACTGTCTAGCTGACCGTTTGAATATATTCTTACTTTATTACAATATTGTCAATACCAATCATATATTATATAATGAATACTTTCTCAAAATATTGTTTTGAGTCATTCTTAACATGTACAGTTTCAAAGTAACACATAAGAAATAATAAAATTTAGGTATGTATAAAGCATTGACAATGGTATAAGTTTTTTGAAACTTTGCTTTTGCAAATATGTGTGTGTGTGTATATATATACACACGTCTTGAGAGACATCAAGTTCTAAAGTCCACTTACCTCTAGTTGCTAAACCATGCTTCACTTCAAATGTCTAAATTAATGTCAACTAGAACCTAAAAAGGATCAAATAACTCAATAAAGGAAGATTTCGAATAACCAAAAAGTCCTCTAAAAAAACTTTTCCATAGTCACTGTGAAGATTTCACAATGTTAAATCTAACATAGTTTTATAATATACATCATGTCTATATTATATTTTATATAATTATAGTGTAATCCCTAATATTACAATCTGATATACCTATATATAGACACACACACACACACCATAGAACACTACCTATAGATGTCTATATTGGCTTAACTTATAAAGAATGGTGATGCTACTCCACATATATATTAGGATCTCTTTCAAAATCAATAAAATAATGAATCTATGAATGACCTCTTTTCCTATGAGCCCATAAACTAACATGGTCAATATAGGTACTTACATGATGACCTCTTTTCCTATGAATCTATCAATATATTTCTAAGACTTCCATATGACTATGAGATGATGAATTCTAAGTCGAAGATGCGTTTAATGATTTTCAATAAAGTATGCATAGATAGATGTTTACTTCAATACAAATGAACTTGCTGGTTGCCTCTAGAAGTACCATTCTATTCTATTCTTTTCAATGTAAAGAAACTCTAATTCTCTGCTCTTAAACCTTTACACGCTAAGCACTAATATCTTCTCTTTTTTTCTTTTTTCTTTTTTTTTTCCCCAGAATCTAGTAGTCTCTCTACGTTTCACATAAGAAACACTAAATTACTCTTTAGCTTTACACATTAAATTTGTTTCCTACTTGGGCTAGAATTTAAAACCTATTAAAACTTATCTCTTTAGCCTCCAAGAAGCCCATAAAACTTAAATAAGCTTCCAAGACTTTAATTCCCATATAAACTCAAATTAAGGTTGTTTAGATAGACTAGAACTCTAAAGAATTCCAATAACACTTAAACTCCTAATCCAAATAGGTTTTAATCTCTTGTCCTTTTCCTTAACTGATAAAGAGACTAAAAATTTAATATGAATAATCCACAAAATAACTCTCCACATTACATCTTCTTTTATTTATTTTCTTTGTAGATATCATAATATAAATAATATTACCTTCAAAATAAATTAAATAATTCATCAACTCCACTCTAGAATTAATTAAATTAAATTTAAGTGAGGCGGGTGTTACATTCTCCCCCTCTTATAAAATTTTCGTCCTCGAAAATTCAAACATATCTCAATTTTGAAATAGCTAGGGATATTTGGATTGCATTTCATCTTTACGCTCCCATGAAGCTTCTTCTGTGGAATGATTCTCCATAATACTTTGACCAAAGGTATAATTTTATTATGTAGCACTTGCTCTTTGTGATCCAAAATCTAAATTGGAACTTCCTCATAGGACAAGTTCTCTTTAGGTTCAATCCTAAACTAGTAATCTAATACTTCAAAGAATACAAGGTCTTGTATAGTCCTTCAAATCAGAATCCTACTACTAGGATATGTGCCCTTTAAATCCTATTGTATGATACTATGTATGACATTATGTATGAAATTATGTTGTGATTAATAAAGTTGTTTTATTATTATCTAAAATAATGGTAAAATGAATATTTGGACATTATCATATAGTCCAAGAGATGCATAGTATGTGATTTATGTGATTTAATCACAGAAGATATAAGTCACAAGTTTTTTATAAACTCAGAATTTTAGTTCGTAGTCGGTGATAAAATTGGGCATTTCATTTGCGAAGACTATAACATATCAACTAAGATGATTTGTCTTGATCATGGAAGTGGAGACTTTTAGTTGATATGTTGATATGTTTTAAGTGTTAAGACATATTGAACTGGACCACTATGAGATTTATTATTCTACTAACAACTTTCAAATGAATAATAAATCTCACGACTTCTATTTACATCAACTCTTAATCCTAAGAGAATAATGAACCTGATCATGAAGTGTAGGTTGCTTTGATATATCAGGAGTGAGATCTAAAGTCACGATCAAAACCTCAATATGTTGGGCAGCCATATTTAGTGTTGAAAGAACATATATTCTCAAGATGGAATTCATAATCTCTTAATGGAGATATAAAATATTCCCTTAAGATAAGTTTAATGGGTTTGGTTATTCAGAATGTTAGGCCTAACTACTTTAGTAAGAAGTTACTAAAGTATATATTTATGAAATTGGATTTCATAAATATATGATAAGTAACTTAAAGGATTAAACTAGGTACTTAAGGATTAAGATGTAGTAATCTTCAAAGTGGCTGTCAACATTCATGACTTTGTATTACTACGAATATTTTATGAAAGGGTTGTATATATAATAAAATCTTGGGATATAATTTATTAATAAGGCCTATAGTTCAATTATATTTATATAGTGGTATTAAATATAATTAATAGTAATTTTGGGCTTGTCAAGAGTTGACAGAAAAGCCCAAACCCATTGGAGCTGGTGTCTTATTTGTTCCCTTTTGGTCTCACTTCAAGCCCAATTGGAATAGCCCAAAAGGCTAGCCCAATTAGATAATCAGTTATAAGGAGAGAAACATACAGAATTTTGTAAGAGAATGAAATGGTGTGTATGTGAGTGTAAGCCACTCTCTTATTCTCTTTTGAACACATACATATGAACTGATTGAGAGACCAAACTTCTTGGGCATAAGTGGAATTGGAGTGAAGATTAAGAGTGTTCCCAAGTACTTCTAATCTTTGGTTTTAAATTTCACCGCACCGAGGTACGCTCTCTTGTTCATAAATTTTGAAATTTACATAGTACATGTTATCAATTACAAATGAAGTAGATCCGTTAATTTTCCACTGCGTATGTTTTGTATGCGATACAAATATGTATTTTTCCAACACCTACAAACTCCAAAGTCTAATAATCAAATCAGATCATGGCAACAAAATACTTATAAGGAATTTTTATAAATCTTTGATGTAATCACAGGTCAATATTTATATGACAATGGTTCTAGTAAAATAAGTATAGATTTGCCAAGTCAAAACTAAGGAGTGATTACCTTAATGAGAGATCAAATTTGAACACTAGCTACAACCTATAGACGATGCCTCCAACCGTCCCTGTACACTTTTTTTTTTTTTTAATTATTATCACCTACTTCATCCTAACAAATAGGTGACCTTCACCTACAACCTTACAATGCCTAAAAAAAATATATCACTTAATCCAACCAAATGTCAAATTTCTTAAACTTAGCATATAATTTTTATATAATGAAAGCGCCCCAAGGAAATACACTAGGTCATAGAACTCAAAGCAACATGATATGCTTCTAACCAATCCATATTATATGATAACAGAATCATGAATCTTTAAGAGAATCAAGTCAGCCATTAATTCCTTGTCTACTATTATAACCATACAATAGTTACATAGACTTAGCAACCATTGTTTCACTTAATAAGAGAAAATAAGGAGATGGTACCTGACTTAGATTCCTTAACATCTTGCCCAGTAATGGCAAACAGTCGTCCTTGGATTTTTGGCCTTTGATTCACATCATTAGGCTTAGCCATTGGCTTACTCTTCAACGCTGGGCAATCTTTGATAAAGTGTCCAATCTTGCCACATTTAAAACACGCTCTTGACTCCAAATAACATGTTCCACTATGAGCCTTTCCACATCTTGGACAAGTCTTATGTGCCTTCTTGTTTGAATTAGGCACCTCTTACTTCTTGAATGAACTTTCACTAGACTTTTCCTTAAGAAAATTACTCTGATTTGGCTCCCTCTCTTGATCATTGGCTTTTGAGAGACAATTGCAATTTCTCTCTGCTATGAGAGCTTGATTTACCACATTTGCATATGTTTCCAATTTGAACATGGAAACTGGTCCTTGAATTTCCTACCTTAAACCCCTTTCAAAATGCCTAGCCTTCCTTACTTCTGTGTCAACCATGTGTGAAGCAAAGCGAGATAATTCAGCAAATTTTCGCTCATACTCATACATTGATTGGGTACCTTGTGCTATGCAAATGAACTCAGCTTCCTTTTGGACCATTAAACTATCAAGAAAATACCTCCTATGAAAGAGCTCAACAAAATGCTACCAAGTTAGTGCCCTCTTTGTGGACTCCCACTACTCCAATGCCACCTTGTGGATAACTTGTTGCTCATCACTAACCTCCATTGCCCTAAAGAGCCTTTCTATCTCCTTAAGCCAGTTGTCAACCTCTATTGGATCCTTTGTACCCTTGAAAGCAAGAGGGTCAAACTTTCTAAACTTCTCTGGAGTACTAGTTAAATTGGTGGCTCCTACTTGATGTTGCACTATATTGGTTAAGCCACCAATGGCTTTAATAATAGCTTGAAGATTAGTAGTTCCGCTAGCATTCGGTTGACAATTCCTTATGTTCCTCCTTGGTGGAGCCATCTCTCTAAGAAATACAGCAAGGTATCATAAGTACAAATTTTAAATATCCCTGAAGGTTAAAACCGAACACACAGATAGTACAACAACCATTCCTACACGCTCTAGAAAAACACTATGAAAGGTCAAATGATTCTAACACTAAAATTCCACATGATCACACTTTTATTCCAAAATAATCTCAAGATTTAACTTAGAAGTCTACAAAATTATAAACCTATGCTTTGATACCATAACTGTGACACCCTAAACCCATACCCAGGATTCAGATGCACGACCTATCTTATAAATAATCAACATTTGCTATAATAGAATAAAGCGTAATTAAATATCCACAAATAAGAATCAAACCATCAAATCTTTCTTATAAAATCCATCAAACTAAAACTTTAACAATAAAGTATCCAAATACAATCTCAATTAGTGTTAGGACATATGTGAATTATGTTAGGAACATATGTCATTTAGAATTGACTAATCCTTTGACAAAACACACTTTACTTGTACTTGGGTAGATCTAGGATGTGTTTAATACTTCGAGGAACAAGAGTTCAAGTCCAGGTGTTAAAGTCATGCAAATCTGTCCAAGAATCAAGTGAAGAAGTGCTGGATTTTAAAGCTCGACAGTTAGCTCGACTGATAGCATCTATCGAGGTTTAAAAGGGATCTTCAGCCCGATGCTCGACAGCAACTCGATAGATAACCTATCTATCGAGATTTACGAAAAATCAGTTTTTTAGATCTGATTTCACACAAATCCGTGTATATTTGTTTAGGCTTTTTTTTTCTCACAATCCTAAACATATATAAGGATTATTTTAAAGGCCGTCACAGCTAATGTAACTTAATGCAAAAGTTTTTCACAAACATATTGTGACTGGAGAAATATGTCCTAGTTCATCTTTCTCTTCAAGAAGTTGCTGCATTTGTACGTCGTAGGGTTTTGTAACCAAGTAGCTTCTTGATCTTTATCGTGTTGATGAACTGAAGAACTTTATAGCCATCATCCTTCTCAAGTTGGTGGTTAGTCACGTACTTGGATCCATGCATTAATTGGTTAGTCACGTACTGGAAGCCTTGCATTGAAAAGGAGAGATTATCACTACAGAATAAGTCCAATGGTATTGGGGTAAGGGTTCAACTGTAGGTTGGTATAAGGTACTAGGATTCATTTACTTGTAACTGCTTGTTGTGATAATTATGGATTCTTGGGAGTAGTGACCTTAAAATCACTCGATGGGATTTTTGCCTTAGAGATTTTCCCCATTTATAAACAAATCACCGTGTCAACTTTATTTTTCGTTGCATATTAACTTAGTTGGTGATTTGTTTGTGCTACCACTTGTATTGCATGTTAATTGGATTAATTAATTAACTTGACAAATAAATTGGTTAATTCATCATAAGGGGTCAATACATTCTTGACCTATCAAGTGGTATCAGAGCAAGCACACTCTAATTAAGGTTAATCTTTGCTGTGTGATCCATTGACCCCTGACAATCGTTGATTATACCTCCTTTATTTGATGGCACTAACTATGCATATTGAAAAGTATGCATGAGAGCTTTCTTGCCGTCATTAGATGAAAAAGTGTGGCAAGTTGTGGAGATAGGCTGGACCGAGCCAAAGGAAGCGCCAGGCGATTGGGATAATGCTAAGATCAAGGCGGCTAACTTCAATAGCAGGGCATTGAATGCTTTATTCAGTGTGGTAAAAAATGAGGAGTTCAAGAAGATATCCTTTACCAAAACTACGAAGGAAGCATGGACCATCCTCTAGACAACCTATGAAGGAACCAAGGATTTGAAGTTTCAGAGGCTTACTACAAGCTTTGAAGAGATCAAGATGGAGGAGAATGAGTCATTCAATGAGTTCTATGCCAAACTCAAGGACATAGTGAACTCAGCCTTTAATCTTGGGGAAACCATTCCCGAACCCAAGATTGTTAGAAAGGTGCTTAGATCTCTACCCGAGAGATTTCATGCTAAGATCACTGCAATTGAGGAATCAAAAGATATTGACAAAATTCCTTTGACAGAGCTGGTTGCCAATCTGCAGACCTATGAGTTGGGTTTGACATGGATTGGGAAATCGAGTAACGGAAAGAGCATGGCACTGAAGGCCAAAAGCAGTGACACAGATGAGTCTTCAAACGATGAAGATTCTAAAATGAAATCCTATATTACAAGGCAATTCAAAAAGTTTATGAAGAATGCCAATGCTAAAGGATTTGACAAAGACTGCAAGCAGTCCAGTTCGTCTTAGTTTAAGAGTCAAGACAAAGGGAAGAAGGATGCTAGGGATGGCGGTCAGTACACTGTTCCCTCTGGACCAAAGTACTTTGGGTGTCAAGGCTTCGGACATATGAAACAAGAGTGCCCAACTTATCTCAAGACCATTGGGAAAAACAAGGCCCTTGCTGCTACCTTGAGTGACATCGAGCCTAAGGATGATTCAGACAATGAGGATGATGGAATCCTGAATGCCTTCACTACCACTGTAAATCCTACTGAAGGGATTGTTGAAGAAGTAGATGAAGAAGAGGACTTGGTGGAGTCGAAGTTTGAAAAGATGGATGAACAAGATAACATCCACACAACCTATGCAAAATTATACAAGGTCTCCGAAAAGCATGAGAAGTTGTATAGGTTGGCTACCCAGAAGCTTAATGATGTGGAGCTTTACGAGAAGAAATCTCCACGAAGTTTGATGAAGCCAATTAGACTATTGGAGCACTAAGATTTGAGAATAATTTCTTGGTTGAGAAGACCAAGAAGCTTGAAGCAGAGCTGTTTCAAGTCAGAGCTTAGTTGGAGAGGACTTCAAGTGCAAACTTGAAGAGATGCTTAGTTTCCAAAAATCTACTTCTGATCGAATCGATTTGGGGTATGATTTCTCTTCCTCTAATATTGCTTCTTCTAGTACTACTGTGTTTGTTTCTTCTGCTAATGATGTTGATTCTGAGAACAATGATGTGAAAACTGTTTTAGTAGTGAGAACATAGACAAGGGTAAATCTATCTTAGGAGCACCCCCTAAGCTTGATAAGAAAGAGATTAAAAACCCTAGGGCGAAGAAGAGCAATTCTCAAAAGTCTAAATAAAAGAAGCAACATCTTTGTCATCACTGTGGAGCAACTGGACATACTCGACCTAATTGCTAGAAGTGATTAGTCACTTAACAGAGCAACATTATGATCTCATCGGGAAACCAAAATCAGTTTCCATCCTCTCTTGCTCCTCTTGGAGATCTACTCAAAGCCCTCATGTTCCTTTCGAACTTGAACAGTTTCAATTCTTCCCCCTCACTGCCGGATTAAGGATTTTCTAAACGGAAAGGTTCTTCCAAGGTGTGGAAAGAAAAAGGCTCTAAGTGATTTTGTCACTTTTTCTATCTCTCCCTTTCTTGTTTTTGAGTATGCATTACTTGTGTGTTTTTGCTTTCTTGTTTTGAGTTAGTCTAGTTTTATGCTTTACTTTGTTTAACATGTTTTTGTTCGTTTGTTTTTAGTTTTTGCTTTATTTTTTTTTTTAAAAAAATTGAAAAATCAGAAAAATACAAAAACAGTGTGTGTTATGTGTACATTGGTACTTGTGTACCTTGGATGGCCATTGAAATAAAGTTCTCTAAACTTTGTATCTTTTGTAGCTTAAATGACTATCTCTATGCACAACTAAGTAAGTGAGCTTTGTGACTCGTGTTTGTTATGAGTAAGATTAAGTAATCTCTTGTACTTAACACTCGTATCACTCTTTTTGACGAGAAGGACTAGAAAATCCTAAGAGAAAGGCATAAATAACTATTTCACCATTGTTGCACGTCAATCATGAAATGACATCTGTATGCTTCAGCATAGCAAAAGTGCAATGTCAAAAGCTTAACATAATTGGGTATCTCTTTTCTCTCTCTTATATGCCCATACATGATATTCTTTACAAAATAAAATATGCAAAGAAAAATAAAAGCAAAAAGAATCAAAATGCTTTATATACGATTGCAAGTGTGTCTTCTAGGAGATGTGGGAGTTATAGGATGTACCTTGAAGGTGATAGTCCCCATCAAGCAGTTATGATTGTGTGTGAGTTAAAGTAATTTTCTCATATCTAAAATCGTCATAACATGTAAACACTTATGCAATCTTGCGATGTTTTTCACACACAACTCGTAATATTCTTTGCTATTCTTGATACATGTGCAGGTACAATGTGATTTGGCCATCACAAGGAATACATGTGTTAATGTATACTCACTAAACTGTCTTGACTTATTTTTGAAATATAAAATTAGTTAGACTTGTTTAATGTGTGTGTGTGTTTTTGATCTATATGCTTGACATTTTTCTTGTTGAGAGATTCTCTTGAGAGCTTAAAATGTTGTTTGGATCTTTGGTTGAGTAGCATGCTTGATTGCATTCATATCGGTGTTTTTCTCGTCTTTGAAAAACTATTTTTGAGCAATCTCGACAGCTTCTCGATACCTCTCGAGAGCTAGGCTATCTATTGAGCCTCTTGATCTTCCTTTCTCAACAACTATTATCACAATTTCAATCCATCGAAGTTTTTGAGAATTTGTCTCGATAGCTTCTCAACAGATTCTCGATCTATCAAGAAAGTTTTTGTATGCTCGATAGATACTTGATAGCTTCTCGATCCATCGAGGTCACCTTGCTGTGGGGATGGCAATTTTTACCCGATCCGCGGGTACCCGGTCCGGTCCGACCCTAATGGGTCGGATTTTACCCAGTCCGATTACGAATAGGGTCGGGTATGGGTTTTTAAAAAAAAAACCCGAAGCGGGTTCGGGTTTTATTAAAAAATCCGAGACCCGACCCGGATAAAAACCCGGTACTGTATATTACAAAAATACCCCTCCTATATATATAACCCTCATAATCTAACCCTAAATCTAATCTCTCATTTCTTCTGTTCTTCAACACCAACTCAAAGTCAGAAGACTCAGAACCCACACCTCCCTCCCTCCCTCAATCCTCACCCTCACTCCGACAGTACGAGATCAGCCAACTCTCTCACCGCCGGTCCAACTCTAGCCGCCGTCCCAAGCCTTCGCTGCCGTTCTAAGCTCTCTGTCAGTGTCACCGGTCCCAAGCTCTCTATCAATGTCACCGGTCCCAAGCTCTCTACTCTTTCAACTCCGTTTCATCCTCGCCGTCGCCGATCTCACACTGTCGCACAGTCCTCTGCCCCTCTCATCTCATCTTCCTCACCCATGGCCACAAGCGTGACACGGCCTCTCGTTCTCCAATTTTTTTTTTTTTTTCTGGGTTCAGTTTGCCTCAACCGTGTGAGTTTGTGTTTGTGTTTGAGTTTATGATTTCTGAAAGGGAAAAATGAAAATCATAGATCTGAAAGTTGTGTTTGGTTTGTAATTTTGAAAGTGAAAATCATAGATCTGATTAGGCCAAAGAGGATTCCTTTAAAAATGAGTTTAAAACTATATTCTATAAATTTTATTATTTACTCATCTCCCTAATTTATATTTTGTGTACTAAAAGGAAAAAAATGCGCAGAGAAATTGGCAATGGCCATTCAAATTTTTTTTTTTTTTTTTGGTTGGGCTGCGGATTGGGCCCAAATCTAGCAGGGTTTAACGGGGCCCATGGGGCCCCCGGGGCCCGGCGGAGGCGGGTCCGGGCCCCAGGAAAAAAACCCGATTAGTAAACGGGCCGGGTTTGGGCTTCGGGCTAAGACCCGCGGGTCGGGTCCGGGTATGAAAAAACCCGGCCCGAACCCGACCCGTTGCCATTCCTAGCTGTGGATACCTCTTGATAGCTCCTTGACAGCTCCATCTGGCGAAAATTAAAGCTCGACACTTCTCGATCCATTGAGCTTCATGTTTTTTATATATATCTCAGTGTGATTTTTTCTCTCATTTTATCCGATCTCTCTCGATAGAAAAACATCTCTCCCTCTCCTAAACACTTCTCAATCACACACTTCATCTTCCCCACTCAATCTTCGGCCTAATCCTTGCTTTTTCTCTTTGGTATGATCTCTTTTCTATCATTTTATCATGCATTTCATTCATTCAGACCTAAATTTTGGGTTTTTTAAAATTTTTTGGGGTTTTCAAAATTGATGACGTTTTTTTGAAATTTTTGGAATGGGTTTTGTATAAATGATCTTCAATTTTCATGCATTGCATCACGTTTGCATTTTAACAGTGATTCATGCATTATAGATTTGTGTTTACTATGTTGAAATCATGTGTGCTAGTAGGATTGGATTGGGCTTAGCCCATGATGTCTTTATTATTGCATGTCACATGCTCATGCATTTTTCATGCATACGTGTCTTCTTTTCTCTATCTTATTGATATTGATCTGTGCTTGGTACTTCTCTCTCTGTCTCTGTCTCTGTCTCTCTCTCTCTCTCTCTCTCTCTCGGTTAGTTTGCTCTATGGCACCCAAAAAGAGCAAGTCTACTCTATCCCGGAACCCTCTTCATTCTGGGGCATCTACTTTAGATTCTAACCCCTCTCATGTTCAGTTCTGTGATGAGAAGGCCCAGAAGGACTTCTCGTAGAACTTTTCTTGACGAGGCATTCATTCGGAACGCCAAGTCGTCGTATCAGACTTTTCTGATATTGACCTTCCCACTGTCATTTACAGTATGGGTTGGGAGTCACTTTGTGGCATCCCGATCACTTGTCCCTTCATAATCATATAGGAGTTTTACTCCAATATGCACGAATTTGATTACTCTGTACCTCATTTCATCACTCGCGTTCGAGGTACGCGCATTGTAGTCACTACGGATCTTATATCCGAGGTGCTACACGTACTGAGGGTAAAGTTTGTTGAGTACGCCAGCTGTGATCGTCTTAGGACTGTGTCCAAAGATGAACTCTCGTCTCTCTTTTGTGAGAAACCTTCATCATGGGGTGACCGTCAAAACACCTCATGTTCGGGCTTTGCAAAAGGTTCGAGGTTCCTTAATATGGTGATGACATTTGTTTTCCATCCCTTGTCTCTCTATAACTCCATTACTGAGCCTCGTGCTCAATTTTTGTTATCCCTACTTGAGAGACTCACTACAGATTTTCCCTCTCACTTCATACTCTCACTTATAGATGTTTATAAGGATACGGTGACCCGTTATAAGCTCATTTTCCCTTCGGCTATCACATGGATTCTCTGTCATGTGTCTGTCTCCTATCCTGAGTCTTCACACTTCTCTATCATGTGTGCTATAGATGCAGCGACCGTTAGACGAAGCGAGGCCCAGCTTCAACCGAAGTGGCCACGGATCAAGACGACAACTCCTCTGGCTTCTTTCACTCCTTCTTCTTCTGTGGGTGGAATGATTCTTAAGGCCATCATGGCACAGTTTATGCGCATGGATGCTCACCTTGACACTCTTAGTGATGAGTTGTGTTAGGCGAACACCCGTGTTGGTCGTATCACACGATAACAAGTTGTCATAGGTGGTTTCATTGCATCTTCTTCTCCATCTCCACAGGCTTCAGAGGATGAGAGTGATGATGATGGCTCAGGTAGTGATAATGCTAATGAGGATGATGGTGCTAGTTCTTCCGGTGACGAAGAGATGACTGCTTCTCAGTGACTTACCCTTTATCATTCGTGACAAAAAGGGGGAGTAGTTTTGGGTATGAGAGTAGTCATGTACTTAGGGGGAGAGTTAGTATAGGAGATGTTTTTGTTAAGGGGAGTGTTTTCTTTTTGAGGGATGTAGTGAGGACTTTTTGTATCTTTTCTTTTCTTTCTATTTTAGATACATTGTTCTTACATTGTGATAGCAAACCTTGTACTCATTTTATATATATATTGAGGTTGTTATTACATTCTTTTCACCTATCTCTTCATGTGTTGTTTCTTTTTCTCTCTTTATGCACATGATTCTTATTTATTGTATGCAATCTTTTATATTTCTATTTCACACTAAGATGTTGTGATGAGTTTTGTTTAAAGTGTTTTAGAAATACAAGATGTCAAAGTGTTTTAGAAATATAGGTTGTCAAAGTCTTTCTTGCCATGAACTCTCTTCTTGCAAAGTTTTTCAAGAGTTTGTGTTAGGATTAGATTTTATTGTATTCAATAAGTGAGTATGAGTTGAGTGATTTATGACTTCTCTCATATGATCAATTGTTTGTAGTGGTTTTGTCACAGATTGCCAAAGGGGGAGATTATTAGGATATATGTGAATCATGTTAGGAACATATGTCATTTAGAATTGGCTAATCCTTTGACAAAACGCAATTTACTTGCACTTGGGTAGATCTAGGATGTGTTTAATACTTCAAGGAATAAGAGTTCAAGTCCAAGTGTTAAAGTCATGCAAATCTATCCAAGAATCAAGTGAAGAAGTGTTGGATTTTAAAGCTCGATAGCTAGCTCGAGAGATAGCATCTATCGACGTTTAAAAGGGATCTTCAGCCCGATGCTTTACAGCTGCTCGATAGATAACTTATCTATCGAGATTTACGAAAATCAGTTTTTCAGATATGATTTCACACAAATCCGTGTATATTAGTTTAGGCTTTCTTTTCTCATAACCCTAAACATATATAAGGATTATTTTAAGGGCCGTCACAGCTGATGCAACTTAATGCAAAAGTTTTTCACAAGCATATTGTGATCAGAGACATATGCTCTAGTTCATCTTTCTCTTGAAGAAGCTGTTGCGTATGTACGCCACAGGGTTTTGTAACCAATGAGCTTCTTGATCTTCATTGTGTTGATGAACTAAAGAACTTTGCAGCCAACTTCCTTCTCAAGTTGGTGGTTAGTCACATACTTGGATCCATGCATCGATTGGTTAGTCATGTACTAGCAGCTGTGCATTGAAAATGAGAGATTGTCACTACAGAACAAGTCCAATTGGGTATTAGGGTAAGGGTTCAATTGTAGATTGGTATAACGTGTTGGGATTTCTTTACTTGTAACCGCTTGTTGTGATAATAGTGGATTCTCGGGAATGGTGACCTTAAAATCACTCGGTGGGGTTTTTGCCTTAGAGGTTTTTCCCATTCGTAAACAAATCACCGTGTCAACTTTATTTTCCATTGCATATTAACTTAGTTAGTGATTTGTTTGTGCTACCACGCGTATTGCATGTTAATCAGATTAATTAATTAACTTGGCTAATAAATTGGTTAATTTATCACAAGGGGTCAATACATTCTTGGTCTATCAATTAGTTTCATGAATACTAAACTCACTATCCTATGAAAACATAATAAAATAGTCCATCAACTAACAGAGCTCCAAAATAAGTCTTCAATCTATAACTCCAATGATCTACCACCAAAAGATATTCCACTGCTCTAATCGGAAGGGTGGGGAAGGGGGGGTGAGCTAGAAACTCAATAAGAGACTACATAACATGAGGATGTCTCCTAAAACAAAATAATAGTATCATTGACAAATTATAATCTTTACAAAACATTTACAAATAGTTTTAACAGTAATATAATATATTCTATAAAACTATCAGGAATTAAACATTTAACTATAACAATGTAATCAGTAAATAAAATAGTAACCACTTTTTTTTCTTTGAGAATTAAATAGTAACCATTTTAGTTGGCCAAAATACACTAAATAGATAGAACCAATATAATATAGTAATAAACAATTTTTCCACTTTTAAAGGCCAATAACAATAAAACAATAGTTGGATACGAAAAACATTAGTCAAACAAAGACATAAACTGCTAAACACTCAGTGGGTGATTCTCATGGGAAACAATAACAATAAACTCAAAAAGGCAACACTGGCTCCAAAGAGAAAACAATAACACTGGCTTCGAAGTGTAAACGATAACACTGCACTACACCACAATAACACTACTTCAGCTGAAGACCAACACTTAACCCTGTGTTGGCAAAGGTTGCAAACTATCTAACTGACCATTTGAAAACATTCTTACTTTATTACAATATTATTAATAGCAATCATATATCATATAATGAATACTAAATATAATAATGTAATCAGTAAATGAAATAACAATGTAATCAGTAAATAAAACAGTAACCACTTTAGTTGGCCAAAATACACTAAATAGATAGAACTAATATCATATAGTAAAAAACAAATTTTCCACTTATAAAGGCCAATAACAATAAATAAAAAAAAATAGTTTGATATGGAAAACATTAGTCAAACAAAGGCATAAACTGCTAAACACTCGGTAGGTGATTCCCACGGGAAACAATAACAATAACCTTAAAAGGCAACACTAGCTCCAAAGATCATACAATAACACTGGCTCTAAAAGGCAAACGATAACACCACACCACACCACAATAACGCTACTTCGGTCGAAGACTAACACTTAACCCTGTGTTGGCAAATGTTGCAAATTGTCTAGCTAACCATTTGAAAATATTCTTACTTTATTACAATATTGTCAATACCAATCATATATCATATGATGAATACTTTCTTAAAATATAGTTTTGAGTCATTCTTAACATGTACAATTTCAAAGTAACACACAAGAAATAATAAAATTCAAGTATATATAAAGCATTAACAACGGTATAAGTTTTTTGGAACTTCACTTTTGCAAATATGTGTGTGTGTGTATATATATATACACACGCGTGTCTTGAGAGACGTCAAGTTCTAAAGTCCACTTACCTCTAGTTGCTAAACCAAACTTCACTTAAAATGTCTGAATCAATGTCAACTAGAACCTAAATAAGGATCAAATAACTTAATAAGGGCAGGTTTCGAATAACCAAAAAGTCCTCTAAAAAAACTTTTCCATAGCCACTGTGAAGATTTCGCAATATTAAATCTAACATAGCTTTCTAATATACATCATGTCTATACTATATTTTATATAATTGTAGTGTAATCCCTAATATTACAATCTGCTATGGATGTCTATATAGGCTTAACTTATAAAGAATGGTGATGCTACTCCACATATATATTAGAATCTCTTTCAAAATCAATAAACTAATGAATCTATGTTGACCTCTTTTCGTATGAACTCATAAACTAATGTGGTCAATATAGGTACTTACATGATGACCTCTTTTCCTATGAATCTATCATTATAATTCTAAGACTTCCATGCGACTATGATATGATGAATCCTAAGTCAAAGATGCATTTAATGATTTTCAATAAAGCATGCATAAACAGATGTTTATCTCAATACAAACGAACTTGCTGGCTGCCTCTAGAAGTACACAAGCATAAAGCATAAAAGCAAGCAAGCATAGACATGCAAATAGGAATGATCCAAACCCTTCTGATATGGGCCATGGTACATGGACGATGACAAAGACCATAGGGTCTAGATCGAGTTTGAACCATTAGGCCAAAACACAAGAAAATGCGATAAAAGGAACAAAAGGGCTACAATAGCATATGGCATGACAAAAAAGGTCTAGGCCTAAGCACATAAACAAGGTGTAAAGCACGCAAGCATATGAGATGGCATAAAGCATGTAGAACGCATCGATCTAAGCATGTAAATACATCGATCTACGCATATAAGCATGGAGATATGCATGTAGGCATGTGAATGTACATCTAAGCATGTGGATGTAAGCATAAAAACATGGAAGAACACAAACCCAAGTATACAAGCATGTGACTGACATGGACATAGGCATAGGAGCACAGAACATGCATACAAACATATAGATCTAAGCAAGGCATAGCCGGAGACATAATATCAAGCATGTGAGCATGTAGACCCAAACATCACTACATGGGAAAGAAAAGATCTAAGCATCTAAAGCATGGCATAAAGCATAAAACATGTAGAAGAGGCAACTACGCATGAACAAACATGGAAGCATATGGAAATAAGCTAAAAAGCATGCTAAAAGCAAGATAAAGCAAGAATCATGCTAGATAAAGCAATAAATCATGTTATTAAGGCAAAAAGAGCAAGATAAATGCTAGAAAAAGATTTAGAAAGTTAGGGGTGTGGATAGTAGCTAAAAAGCTACATCCACACCCCTAAACCCCAAATCCAAGGTGTAGAACCATGGAAAGGAAGATTGGGTATAAAGACAATACCTTGTATTTTTGGTTGAGAGAAGAATCAAGAGGCTTTGATTTGTTTTGTGAGTGTTTTTTGTGTGTAAAAATGTGTTTGGAAGAGAGAGGAAATGTGTAGAAAATGTCCAGGCAGAGAGCAGGACCCAGGAAAGTCTCCTCTTCTGATCTGGAGGTGCTTGGGGCCTTTTATAGCCCTGGCATGCTTTATGAGGTGGTGCACCTTGTGGGGCCGTCGGTGACCCTTCAAGGTCCGCCACCTGTGAGGCTCCTTGGATGGGTTTGATCTTAAAAACCCTGAAAAGATCTTGACTTCTAGTTTCTAAAAAGGTATGGAACTTGAAAATCCAACGGTTGAATCAAAGTTATGGCTCCCAGAAGTTAGTGGTGCATCAATTGGTGCGTTAACTCCGATTTCATGATATCTTGACCGTTCTAACTCCAATTTCGACCCATGAATAGTTGTTGGACTAAGAATTTGATAATCTTTGCAATGGCATTGGTTTCAACTCGTTTTGACAGACGGCCGAATCAAAATTAGGGTTTCGAGGGCCTGCCGAGAGTTAACTCCGGGTTAAACTCGGTCAAACTTGCCAAAAATTTCCGAAAAGCTTAGGTTTGATGTAAAACTATGAAAGGTACCATGTTTGAGGGGATTTTTTACTTTGTTTGACTTTCAGTCAACCCAGGGTTGACCAGGGGCATTTCGGTCATTTTAGTTGAAAAAGGCACTTTGGGTGCTTCGGTGTCTAAACGGGTTGTGCTACATCATTTTGGATGTTCTCGTGGCCCCATGGAAAGGATAATATTTTTGGATTTTTTGGGGTCTGGCACGCAAATTGAGGGCGAGCAAAATGCGGTATCAACAAACCCAACAAAGATCTCTCTTTTTTCCAATCAAGGCGAGGTGAAGGAGGCAGGGAGGAGGGAGCTGCGTCTGCACACCGCAAGGTAAGGAGGAGGTAGTGATGTCTATGGTGAGGTGGAGGAGTGATAACGCTTTAAAATGTATACTTGTTATATATTTATGTGGGCGTTATCTCCTTATTACTATGCTTAATATGTATAATTAAGTCATGATTTGCATTAGTCCCTATTATTTATCTTTACATAATTTCTTGAATAAGATGTCATTCATTGTGTGTAATTTTCTACTTTTAGGAAATCTTGTGAAAAGATGAGTTTACAAGAGTTTGTAAGAGAATGGAGGCCAAACTAGAATTGAAGAGGAGCTAAAGGATCATGCTTAAATGTATAAGGTGGAACTGGAGTGCTTGGGTTGTTTACCATGTTTGG
This sequence comes from Quercus tomentella, assembly GCA_028535165.1. NCBI lineage: Eukaryota > Viridiplantae > Streptophyta > Magnoliopsida > Fagales > Fagaceae > Quercus > Quercus tomentella. Next base: position 26,190,210 of record JAPQVY010000001.1, on the reverse strand, counting down.
AAGCTTCAAATAAGGAAAGAAATCAAAGAGGCAGAATCTGAAAAGGAAAAATCAGACTTGAGCACTGATCAGTATTTTGGGCATATCTCTCTTCTCAAAAGTCCAATTAACTCAAGGCTAGATGATTTGGAACCGTGACTTAAATATCTACAACTTTCTCGTTTTGAGTTTTTCGAAATTCACAATTTTTAAAGGCCGAAATTAACTCACAAGTTGCTATTGTAAATCTGGACGAAAATTAATTGTAAAAGTTTTATTTTCTTTGGACATTTTGACGTTAGAGTTTTTGGAAAGGAGGCTGTGGAGAACGAATTTTGGGGGAGAAAAACCTTGTCTTTTCCTTTCTCTAATGGCAGCCTAAACTCTTTGCTAGGGCTAGGGGTTATGTTTCTTCTATACGGTATGAATATTCAATGTGATTCTTTCTAAGATTTTAGACAACAACATATTTGATTGTTCAATTAGATTTCTTTTGATGTTTTAGTTCTTCCATGCTTTCAATAAGTTCAATCATGTTTTTCTTATTGTTTAGATGAATTAATAGTTTCAAATAGAAATTAGGTTTAAAGTAAATGGGTTTTTTCTGAAAACTATTCTAATTGCATTATTAATCTAGATTATTATATGTTCTTGAATTGTCTCAATTCAACCAAATCATAGGTTTTAATTTGTTTAAGAACAATCAATTGTGAAATATATATTTTCTTAGATCACAAAGAATTTCATATCGATATAAGGAAACACCCCGATGCCCTAGTATTTAAAATATTGATTTAAACTGGTTGTTATTTAATTGTTAACAATAACCAAGCAAAAAAACATTACTTTTGTTATTCATCCAAATTGTTGTTTAATTACATTGTCTTTGAATTTACCCTGCTCCTTGTGGTTTGACCTCGGTACTCCAAGAATTCTATTACTAAGATCTCCTGCACTTGGGAGTGAGCAAGCAATTTGGCACCGTCGCCGGGGGAGCTGCTGTGTATTCAAAGGGAAAAAAAAAATGGAGCAAAGCATAACTTGTGGAAATTCTTCTATTGGTAACTTTGTTCCATTTTTTGCTTATTTTTTATTTTATTTTTTCTGTTTTTTATATTTTAAATTTGATTTGGTTTGATTGTGCATTCATTGTTGCATGAGCATTTGGGTTAGAAACAAGAGAGGTAGATAAGAAATTTTTGAAACTTACTTTGGTAATCTTTCTAACACACCTTCACCTTCATCTTCTTCATCAATCATGGGTGATGAAACACGTAATAATCATGATGAGAATAGAACTATGTATGAACTGTGGCATCCCGCACAAAATTCTGTTCCTTCATGCATCATGTTTCCACCTAATGCACCACATGTAGAAGTGAAACAAGGTTTATTAGCAATACTTCCGGACTTTAGGGGACAAGAAAATGAAAATCCTTATGTCCATGTTAGAGCTTTTGAAGAGGTAATAAGTAGTTTCTATGCACAAAATGTTATTGAGACTGCTAAGTTACGTTTCTTTCCTTTTTCTCTTAAGGATAAGTCAAAAAGTTGGCTTTACACCTTGAAACCTAGGTCTATAAGTAATTGGGGGGAGATGGCCCAAGAGTTTTTTAAGAAACATTTTCCTCCCCACAAAGTCTAGCAAATAAAAAGAAGGATAGCTAGTTTTGTTCAAGGAGAAAATGAGACCTTATACCAAGCTTGGGAAAGGTACAAAGATCTTTTCAATTTCTGCCCAACTCATGGGTATAAAGATTGGAGGTTTGTTAACTATTTTTATGAAGGACTTACACCTATGGATTGACAATTTGTTCAAATCTCATGCGAAGGGGACTTTTACAAAAGGAACCTAAAGATGCAATGGATTATCTTGATGAGATAGCTAAAAACTCTAACACATGGACTGGACCTAGCCCTATGGACTCCATTGATAGGACAAGAAGTAACACTACCACTTCTAGTGGAAGTGTTTTCAAGTTGAGGGAAGATGATAACATGAGTGCGAAAATCAGCATGTTAACTAAAGAAATAGAGGCACTCAAAATGAAAGGAAGTAAGAATGTTGTGCTACTTTTAGAGAGGACCCAATGGATGTATCTAAAATCTGTCATGAGATCAACCATATTACAAATGAACGTGCAACACTTTCATCATTCTTAAATGTGCCAAAAGAATAAGTACATGCATTTAATTCATACAGGCCAAATAATTCTTCGTATTCTAACAATTATAAGCCAAATATGCAAAACCATCCGTATTTGAGCTATAAGAGTGACAATGTGTTGAATCCTCCTACTCAAAGAAATTTTAATTCACCACATGCATCATCATCATCTAGACCCTCCTTGAAGGATGCACTTAGTACTTTCATTCAAAGGCAAAGTGAGCAAAATCAAAAGTTTGAATCCATGTTCACTAGGCTAAATGAGAGGTGAGAGAGACCAAGAGTCATATAACTAAGCTTACAATTCATTGAGTGGGACAGAGAGAGGGAAGTTTCCTTCCCAAACTCAACCTAATCCCATCAATCAAAATCTAAAAATTGGCTCTAAGGATAAACACGATGAAGTAAAAGCTGTGACTACTTTGAGGAGTGGTAAAGAGATTGATAAAAGTCCTCCTTTAATAACTAAGAAATCTAAGGAGACCCCAGTTGGAAAAGAGAAGGATGAAACTGAGTCACTTGGGCTTGGTGACATTGAATAATGCCCAATCCCTCCACCATTTCCACAAGCCTTAAAATTACCTAGGAAATTGGACACCGCATCTGAGTTATTAGAGCATTTGCATCAAGTCAAGATAAATTTGCCATTATTGCATGTTATCAAGCAAGTGCCTGCATATGCCAAGGTATTTAAGGACCTATGCACTATCAAGAGAAAGCATCATGTGAAGAAGACCGCATTCCTAACAGAACTAGTAAGTGCAGTTATTCAACATAAGACCCCACCAAAGTATAAGGATCCAGGTTGTCCTATGATCTCTTGTACTATCAAAGATTACATCATGGAGCATGCATTGCTAGATCTTGGGGCAAGTGTTAATTTGATCCCTTTTAGTGTATATCAAAAACTTGAACTTGGTGAGTTAAAACCTACTTTAGTAACTTTACAGTTGGCTGACCGCTCTGTAAGGGAGTCGAAGGGGGTGGTTGAGGATGTGTTGGTAAAAATTGAACACTTTTATTATCCAATTGATTTTATTATTCTAGATTACCAACCTGTTTTGCATCCTAATGCTTATACTGCTATTATATTGGGTAGACCTTTCCTTGCCACAACTAATACTTTAATTAATTGCAGGAATGAAAGGATGCAACTCACTTTTGGTTCCATGACTTTGGAGCTAAACATATTTCATATGGCTAAACAGTTCCATGACTTTGGAGCTAAACATATTTCATATGGCTAAACAACCACATGAGTATGATGAATATGCTTATGTGAACCTCATTGAGGCGGTGGTTCAAGAAGAGTTTAATAAGAATTGTTTTTCTAATCCTCTTGAAGCTCTTTTTAATAATTCTGTTGATTCTTATGATTTAAAAAGTGATATTCATTTGTCTAAAATTTGTTCTTTGTTGGATTCCTCACAAGTTTTGGAAGAACAACAGGTGATGGCAGTTAATGAAGGATGGAAACCTCGCTTTGAGAAGCTACTAGAGAGTAACAAAAAGCCTATGCCTTCAAGTGAAAAGGCACCACAGCTAGAGCTTAAGCCGCTGCCTAGTGGTCTTAAGTATGCATATTTGGGCCCAGGTGAAACCTTTCCTGTAGTTATTTCTTTTGCATTAAATGAGGAATAAGAAGGTAAGTTGTTGAATGTTTTAAGAGACCATAAATCAGCCCTAGGATGGACCATAGCTGATATGTTAGGAACCCAGTGATTCCTAATGGAGATTGATGGGAATTATAGGGGAATTGTAGGAAAGTTGACATAATTCGAGGTAGTCACCCTACATAGAGAAAGAAAGAAATTAAGAGAGAGAGAGAGATGCACTAATGCACTAAGAAATTGGTTTATTCTTCAATGATGGAAATGTGATTATACAAGTAGGTATTTATAGAACCATGAAACTATTCTATTGGCTCATGTGGCCTTATCCTGATAGTCCTATTATTCCTCATGTGCATTAATAATTCCAACATGCGCTAAATGTGATTAACATGCTTGGAATTGTAACTAACTAACTAAATCTACAACAATTATTATCTATATGCTTATAGCATTCCTAACATTTCCCTCCCCTTGAAAACACTTTGCCTTCAAGGTATTGTTGTGAAATAACATCTTCATCAAAGGAGATCTTCCAATGGACCAATACCTTAGTGAGATTTTGATTACCATATTCATGCATTTCTCTTTGACAAGCTGTCCCGTGCACATGAAGGTTTCTTCTTCGTAGATCTTCAAATTTTGCTCGAATTCTTGAGCCTTCAATGGTTCTTCAATCTTCAAGGTCTTATTGGTTCTTTGAACCTTGGAACGTTCTTGTATCCTCAAGACCTCATTTGATTCTAGAAACATTAAAATTGTTGGCGCTTGCATCTTGGATTCTTGGATCACTGACACTTGGATTGCTAATTCTTGAATCATAGACTCTTGAATGGAAGCCTCTATTGGTGCATCAAGAATTGGTTCTTGGAAGATCATCATCACCTTCTTTGTTGGTTCTTTGGACTGAACTTCAAGGGCAGTGTGTACATGTATATCATCATCCACTTTGACACAAAAGTCAACATCACGACTTGCAACAACAGCAGTAAATTCTTGGAACTTGATTTGTTCTTCGAGTTTTATTGAATCAAGAGATTGTAACTTCTCTTCCGTCATGTTCTCGAGACCCTCTTGCAATCTTGAGAGCTCTTCATTCATGGCCTTGTTAGATTCAGCCAAGGCCTTGACCTTATCTAAAATGACATTGTGAAATTTATACAAAGTCTGGACATCCTTTGAAACTTTGTTCACCATTTGTCGTAATTCTTTCCAAAGTTCTCTTTGGTCACATGTGTCCGTATCAAGATCGATGGCTCTAATACCTTGCAAGCCGGTTTTCAAGGGTGAGTTCCACCCATGGGTTTGTAACATGATATCAAGGGCATTAGCCCATTGATTTGCACACATAAAATTACCTAGACGATGATTGTAAGACTTCTAGAGAACCCCAACGTTGACTTAACCCAACAATGAAAGATGTTGTTAAAAATGAGGTAATTAAATTGTTGGATGCGGGTATCATATACCTTATTTTTGATAGTAAGTGGATAAGCCCAACGCAGGTGGTTCCTAAGAAGTCTGGAATGACTGTGGTCAAGAATGCAAACAATGAGATGATCCCAACCCGATTAGTTACAGGTTGGAGAATGTGTGTAGATTATAGGAAGCTTAATGCTGTAACTAGGAAAGACCACTTCCCTTTACCTCTCATTGACCAAATATTGGAAAGGGAGGCTGGCCATATGTTCTATTGCTTCCTAGATGGCTATTCAGGCTATTACCAAATAGAGATTGCCTTAGAAGATCAAAGAAAGACCACTTTCACTTGCCTTTTTGGTACCTTTTCCTTTCGAAGAATGCCATTTGGGCTATGTAATGCATCAGCCACTTTTCAAAGATTCATAGTTTTTTTATTGATATGCTTGAGAAATTTTTGGAAGTATTTATGGATGACCTGTCTATCTTTGGTGACTCTTTTGATGACTATCTTAATAAATTAAAATTGGTTTTAGCCCGTTGTGAAGAAAAAGGCTTAGTTCTTAATTGGGAAAAAATGACTTTTTATGGTCACTTCAACAGGGGCGACGCCACCCTGGCTTGCATTTTTTTTTTTTTTTTTTATATATAATAATTTAAAATTTTTTATTTGTCTACCCTTCAAAAATAATTTGGGAATACCCTCAGTTTTTTTTATGCCAATAAAATCAGATTTTGCTCCATAATTTGTTCTACATTCAGTGGATGAATGATTGCTTGGTTGTGTACATTGAAAGAGATGTAGCTTGTAGCATTGATAATGAGACTATCATGCACCAATTTCAAAATATGAAAACTCATAGAAGGCAATTGTAAACTTTATATATTTACGTGTTTTTTTATTGTTGTTGTTGTTGTCAATATATGAATTTTTCTTTTTATTAAACTGTTTAATTTATGCTTCTTAAGGAACACCCTGAGAAAAGTTCTTGGAGCCGCCACTGCACTTCAAGAATTGTTCTTAGATATGTAATATCTTCTAGAGGCATAGAGGTGGACAAAGCTAAAATAGACTTAATTCTTAATCTACCTACCTCTAAGACAGTAAAAGATGTTAGATCCCTTTTAGGGCATGCTGGCTTCTATAGGAGATTTATAAAGAATTTTAGTTCTATATCTAGACTTCTTTGTAATCTCCTACTTAAGGAGTCCAATTTTGAGTGGACGGAAGAGTGTGAAGTAGCTTTCAAAAAGCTAGTCCACAACCTTACGTCTGCCCCTATAATGCAAGCCCCAAATTGGTCTCTACCATTTGAAATCATGTGTGATGCTAGTGATTATGCAATAGGGATAGTCCTTGGACAAAGGAAAGATAAAAAGCCTAATGTGATATACTATGCTAGTTGAACTCTAAATAGTGCACAAATGAACTACACCACCACAGAAAAAGAGTTACTAGCTATGGTATTTGCTCTAGATAAATTTCGCTCATATTTGAATGGTGCTCCCATTGTTGTTGCATTCCTAATAATGAGGCCCATAATGTTATAAAATTTTGCCATTCAGAAGCTTGTGGTGGCCACTTTTTTGTGAGAGAAACCATAGCAAAAATCTTGCTGTGTGGATTTTATTGGCCTACTATGTTTAAGGACACTTACAAATTCTGTAAGAGGTGTATAGAGTGCCAAAAGTTACGGCATATCACACATAGGATCATGATGCCGATGTCCCCTATCCTTGAGATAGAAGTTTTTGATTGTTGGGGAATCGACTTCATAGGAACTTTTCCCCAATATTTTGGTAATCTATATATTCTCTTGTCAGTAGATTAGGTATCTAGATGGGTTGAGGCCATAGCATGCGAGGTTAATGACCACAAAGCAGTTTTGAAATTTTTGAGAGAGCACATTCTCTCACGATTTGGAATGTCAAAAGCTATATAATTAGTGATCATGGTAGCCATTTTTGTAACCGTTATTTTGAGGCATTGTTGAAAAAGTATGGAGTGGTGCACCAGTTGTCCACCCTGTACCACCCTCAAACTTGTGGGCAAGTTAAGCTTGCCAATAGGGAGATTAAACAAATTTTAGAGAAAACAGTCAATCCAAACTGTAAAGATTGGTCTTTAAGGCTAGTTAATGTATTATGGGCTTATCGGACAGTCTATAAGGGACCCTTAGGAATGTCTCCCTATCGTCTTATTTATGGGAAACCTTGTCATTTGCTTGTAGAGATGGAACATAAAGCTTATTGGGCTATTAAAGCCTTTAACTTTGATCTGCAAGGGGCAGAAAATTTGAGGAAATTCCAATTGAATAAGCTAGAAAAGCTTAGGAATGAGGCTTATGTGAGCACTCGCAATAATAAAGAAAGGATGAAATTATTTCATGATAAAAGTATTGTGAGGAAAAATTTTGAGAAAAATCCACAAGTCCTTCTCTATGATTCGAGGCTTCATAAATTTCCAGGTAAACTAAAAACTAGGTGGGATGGCCCTTTCATTATAAGAGAAGTGTTTAACCATGAAGTTGTAGTAGTTGAGGACCCTAGGGATGGTAGGATTTTGAAAGTAAATGGACAAAGGTTGAAACTATACTTAGGGTGAGTTGTTCTAGAGGAGGAGACCATGTCACTTGAGATACCTGCTTATCAGGATGCTAAGTAAACTCTCATGGAGCCTCATGAAGTTGTACCATATTTGTTTTAATTTCTTTTCTTTCTGTTTCTTTTTTTCTTTTTGCCTTTTGTTATTTATTTATTTATACATATATTTGCTTTTTTTTTTTTTTTTGGTGAGAAAACATTTGCAGGTGTGAAAGAAATTTCAAAAAAATAAAAAAAAAATAAAAAATTAAATGCTTAAAGTAACTTCTTCCTTTTATACTTGAATTTATTTTGGCTTTGATACATTGAAAACAATGCAATATTTTAGTTGGGGGGAGAGATTTACACATTTTTCTGCACCTTGCAAGATTTTTTTTTTTCTTTCTTTTTGGTTGCAACTTTTCAATTCTCTAAAAAAAAAAAAAAAAAAAACCTTGGATTTAAATGCAGAAGAGTTATAAGCTTTATTTTTATATCATGTGATGGAATAAATAATGTTGAGTTGGTTATACTGTATGCTATATTAAGACTCTTTCATGAAGAGCACAATTGGAAACTTTTGAGCACAATAGTCAGGTTAGCAGACGGTAGGATGTTGGATATGCATGGATCATGAACAAGCTAGATATAAGCTGAAACTCAACCCATATAGAGAGTTCTTGAGTCTTACTTTTATTTTTGAGAGTATATCTTTGTTTGAACTCTTAAATTTCTCTCATATGGTTCAGTTTTTGTAAAAGATCTCTATATTTTTTGGTTGACTACTAGAAACAATATGGGGAGATATACCATGATCCTACTTATTTTTGTCCTTTAGCATGCTGGTTTATGTGGAATTTTAGGAGATGAGAGCCTAAGGCTATCAATCTTTTGTCACTAGCTAAACAAATATTCAGCCTATCTTTATATTAACCATTGTCACCATCATTTGAGCCATGATAAATACTTCCACAATACCGCAAAACATTTTTGTTTATGGGTGTTCTCTTGGGGGTTCAAGTTTTGAGCTATTGATGCATTTAGATACCACCATTGTCTCTCTTTTCTTCCACAAAAAAAATAAAAAAATTAAAAATTAAAAAATTAAAAAATTAAAAATTAAAAAATTAAAAAAAAAACAAAAAAATCAAAAAGAAGAAGAAAGAGAGAGAGAGAGAGAGAGAGAGAGAGAGAGAGAGAGAGAGAGAAAAGAAAGATAAAAAAAAAAGAAAGAAAAAAAAGAAAGAGAAGACATACATAATCAATCAATAAATCATCAGTGTCTTGTACATCTTTCATGTATTTCAGAAGGGTTATATGGTTGCGTCTAGGTTGTTTTGATTTAAGTTGGTTGTTACTACTATGAGTTGGGTTTGGCTTGAATTTTCTGCATTTGATTCATATACCTCATATTTCAAAAAGAGTAGTTTTACCTTTACCTAGCCATAAGATTATGCTACCACTGACCTTAAAGTCATATTTGATCCAAAAGGTGCATGGCTGGTATGTTTTTGGGATAAAATCTAGGGATGAGAATGGTATTAACCTCATGCTTCCAGGAATTCAACATCCTTTCCAAGAGATCTTTTTCCGTTGTTTTAGCGGCTGTTTTTGTATACACATGATATTCTTAAAACTTCTTCTTTCCTTTTCGTTCACATGTGATTTGAAGAGAGAAAAAAATAAGCCATTACTTCTACGTGTGTTCTTTCAGAGTGTTGATGACATAAGAGAGGTTTTGGAGTAGAGGCTCTAATCTAGATTATTCTTAGTCTATGCATGTTTGGAAAAGCTGGTTTGATTGGATGGGCTATGCACACTCACACTCCAAAAGCAGCTAGTGAAAACTCTTTAATAGGATGAATAGTATCCCAACTCAAAGTTGAAAGTTCATTTGTATAATATAATGATAAAGCAAACTAATATTTGCTGCAGCAATTTTCAGCAAACCTTTGACTTTTGTGGGTAGAGTCACTGCAAACCTTCATGAGAGTAAACTTGTCCACTAGGGGTGACCCAAGGGTTCAAAAATTTGCTGCACATGGGAAGTGCAGTTGTGTAGCCTATGAAAGTGGCTTGTATTTTAGTTTTAATTTTTCACTTTCAGTAGACATGGGTGCTTTGTGGATTGCTAGGAACTAGCAAGATTTAAGTTTGGGGGGGGGGGGGGGGTGTGATAATGCCTTAAAATGTATACTTGTTATATATTTATGTGGGCGTTATCTCCTTATTGCTATGCTTAATTTGTATAATTAAACCATGATTTGTATTAGTCCCTATTATTTATCTTTACATAATTTCTTGAATAAGATGTCATTCATTGGTGTAATTTTCTACTTTTGGGAACTCATGTGAAAAGACAAGTTTACAAGAGTTTGTGAGAGAATGGAAGCCAAACTAGAATTGAAGATAAGCTAAAGGATTATGCTTAAATTTCTAAGGCGGTGGAGCTGGAGTGCTTGGGTCATTTTCCATGTTTGGAAGCTTCAAATAAGGAAAGAAATCAAAGAGACAGAATCTGAAAAGGAAAAATCAGATTTGAGCACTGATCAGTATTTTGGGCGTATCTCTCTCCTCAAAAATCCAATTGACTCAAGGCTGGATGGGTTGGAACCGTGACTTAAATATCTACAACTTTCTAGTTTTGAGTTTTTCAAAATTCACAATTTTCGGAGGCCGACATTATCACAAGCTGCTGCTATAATTCTGGACGAAAATTAAATGTAAAAGTTTTATCTTCTTTGGACATTTTGACGTTAGGGTTTTTGGAATGGAGGCTATGGAGAACAAATTTTTGGGGAGAAAAACCTTGTATTTTCCTTTTTCTAATGGCAGTCTAAACTCTTTGCCAGGGCTGAGGGTTATGTTTCTTCTACATGGTATGAATATTCAATGTGATTCTTTCTAAGATTTTAGACAACAACATATTTGATTGTTCAATTAGATTTCTTTTGATGTATTAGGTCTTCCATGTTTTCAATAAGTTCTATCATGTTTTTCTTATTGTTTACATGAATTTCTAATAGTTTCAAATAGAAATTAGGTTTTAAAGTGAATGGGTTCTTTTGAAAACTATTCTAACCACATTATTAATCTAGATTATTATGCCTTCTTGAATTATCTCAGTTCAACCGAATCATAGGTTTTTAATTGTTTAAGAACAATCAATTGTGAAATATATATTTTCTTAGATTACAAAAAAATTCATATCAATATAGGGAAACACGCCGATGCCCTGGTATTTAAAATATTGATTTAAACCAGTCGTTTTTTAATTGTTAACATCACCCAGAAAAAAAAACATTACTTTTGTTATTCATCCAAATTGTTGTTTGATTACATTGTCTTTGAATTTACCCTACTCCTTGTGATTTGACCTTGGTATTCTGATAATTATATTGCTACGATTTCCTACACTTGGGAATGAGCAAGCAAAGAGTGAGCGGCGTGGTGAGGGAGGCAAGGAAGAGGGACCAGTGAGGTGGAGCAAGGACCGGTAGCAGTAAGTGAGAGTGAGAGTGAGGGAGAGGGAGGGCGGTTGAGAGTGGGGGAGAGGGTGGGTGGTTGAGAGTGAGGGATTAACGGTAGGGAAATGAAAATAGAGAAATGAGAAAGTTAGTGCAATATTTATACTTAGGGTTTTTAAAATTTTTTAAAATTATATATGTATACTGGTCGAGTTCGGGGCGAGTATGCATAATACCACCCAACCTGAACCCGCTACAAGATTGGGTTTTTAAAACACAAACCCAAACCCACCCCATTTGCTTTGCGGGTCGGGTAAAACCCGCCCCATTAGGGTCGGGGCAAGTCGGGTGCCTGCGAATCGAGCAATTTTTGTCATTCCTACTTAACATCTTTGATATATCTTCAACTTTCTACCTAAAAGGCTCATGGAGGAATAATCTCATGCACGACCAACCTTAGTGGGAAAATGAAGATTTACCATTGGTGGGTTTATTTTCTTAAATGAACCTTGAAATTGTTTCCAAGTACAATATGGGTATACCTCTGGAAATAGGGATAGGTTCACTCAAACAAGTAAATCCCGACCCAAGACTATTTTAAACTTAAGCTTGGAGGTGGAAATATCATTGAACTTAATGTTTATGCTCATATGGCAAATAGACTTGCAGAAATCACGAAAGAGGCATGTGACATTCTACTACTATGTTGATAAGAGCATTTTTTATTTTTTTTTAAAGTTAATAAGAACAATTTTATTTTAAAAAAAAATACAAATGAGAAAACTTAACCATGCTTTTTATGCCTAACTTCTAGTTGATGTCAACAATTAAGTTTGTTTGTATATATCTAAAGAATTGATAAAGCGGTAGAAGAAATTTTGATTTTGTTTGTACATTCAAAGAATTGATAACAGTAATTAGACTATTATTTCCATCTAAAAAGTTGTTGCAACTTGGCAATCAGACGTGATATATATTTGATGCAGCCATGACTTTTAAACCCAAATTGTATTATATTGTATATTGTCTAGAATAATTCAACAATTCACTATCAATAAAAATTACAGCATTTTATATTTATATTTTTGTGAATTCCATATCTCAACCTTATGGACTCAAGGTGTTTAAGCGTCTAATCATGCACTAACGTTTCTCTAGCTATCACACTCTACCAATCGGTGTAAAAAACAAAGAGGTGGGTCAGATTATAGGGATTTGGGTTCAAGAGAAGCAAAGGATTTGAAGAAAGCAATAATGATCTTTAATTGCATGAATGCTTTCTTGGCTTTCTCACTCAAATCATTCTCTTTATTTAAAACAAAAACAAAAACAAAAACAAAACAGCAACCACCAATCACGTAGTCCAATAATTTGGTTGCACTGGATATTTTGTGACTGTAGGTGATGAGGAATCCTAATGGTAATCAATCTTAATTAGAAGAAGAGGGAGGTGGAAAAAGTGTGGGAGCACCAATCCAATGTGGCACAAATGCAAAAGAGCTGAATCAAAACTAAATCTTCCGTTTTTTATAAATAAGATAAATATGTGCAAGGTCCGGTGTTATTCTTGCAGAGTCAGTATAGTGAGTAAGAGCGTATAATTAGTCTCGTAAAATTGTGAAAAGGATGTAAAAACTAAAAAGTACATTCGCATTGATAGAATCTTCCCTTTGCGATAATCTGCCAAATAAGAATTCCATGTCATTGTGTCAAATGGTGGAGGAATCACGATTGTAGAAACAACACAATGGTATTGAAATAAATAAATTTATCATACTCTAATTAGTTTGTTTTAGGGACAGTCATTAGCTTGTTTAATGGTCTAGCTTTTGGAATAGCTGGTAATCAGGCAAAGAGTTATGTAATGGAGTTATGAAAATGCAGCTCTAATGATTCAAAATACAAAAATTAACAAGTAATTTTACTTTTATCGCCAAAGAATAAAGAGAGAAAAATTTTATCATATGAACATACAAATATATATATTCAAACATCTTGATTCAACGACTTTACAGGGTGGATGAACACAGAAGGTGGCATCAACTCCCTGCTAAGTGGTAACAAACAGAACACAGCAAAAGAATATAATTTATTTTATTTGACCCCTAAATTTCAAGCTAAGTGAAACTTGATCAAAGAGGAATTTATAAAGAGTTTCCACCCGTGGACTAATATATATATATATATTACAGACTCCATTCAAAATTCTACCAGAAAGAGTGATCTATTTAGAGAAATCTTGACCGTTTGCACTCAGGTGGAAGACCTCCAGGGAAGCGTTTTAAATCACTGCAGTAGTTGTAAATCATGAAGTATTTCTGAACCCATCTCAGTCTTCTTCGGCCAGGGGCATCAAGCTCATTGGTCTGCCATGTAGAATCGGAGAAAGCACTAGTAGAAGTGGAAGCCGTAACGTTGAAGTTCCGGTAGTAAGCTGTAAAGGGTGCCTTAGACCAATCAGTTTTCACCAATCCTCCTCTTGTTGCCCAATCGTCAGCGTTCCATAGGCTAGAGTAAATCTTCATAGGTTGGCTCTTAGGGAAGGGAACACCAATCGATTCAGCATTCTTGAATACTCTTATGGGAGTGTTATCAACCAAGAAACTGAAAAGGGAAGGCAAGGTTAGACGTTGTTCCAATCGCATAAAGTTTTAGCAATCATAGTATCCGTTTGGATTGTACTAAATCTGGTGTTTACGGTTTGCGTTTACGTTTTCAATCTTGTTTTCTTTTTTTTTTATTCTTTTCTGTGCGTGAACAGTAAAATCATGTGATTTTACTGAATAGGGACAAAAACACTGTTCATGTACTGTTCACATATTGTTTATAGGTCTCACGATACTATTCACACATTTAAAAATTATTTTGCTACATTGTTTTCAGTTTTCAGTTTTCAGTTTTTAGTTTTTAGTTTTCAGTTTCAGCAAAAATAAGTTCAATCCAAACAGACCCATAGTAAATTAAAATGAAGCAACAAAGTGGGGTGCTTTCTCTTACATTATGTGTTGGGGCTTCCAGATGATGGAATAAGTGTGAAAATTTCTTGTGGGATCGAACCAGAGATAGAACTGTTGCTCCCTGTTACCCTTGCCCTGAGTGAACACATTGGTGTGTAGTATATAAGGGTCACCACTAAGGTTTCCCAAGAACTCGAAGTCAATTTCATCATGAGTTGGCCCCTGAGAAGACAACTGTAATAGAAAACAGAACAGTCAGTTACGCAATATAACGTTTGAACGTTTTAAGGGAGTTTCTGGAAAGAAGGCAAAGGTCTTACATGCATGAATACCGCATATTAGAATATTCTAAGGTTAAACACATATATAAAGCCCACTTCAAAAAGAGTATTTTAAATACATATAAAATAAATAAGTGCAAGTTTGAATTAGTTTTTCCTTTTTAATTATTTTATCTAGTTTACTTAGGTACAATTTTATAAAATCTCACTTGTTGAGATAGGTCACATGATCAAACAAATGGTAATAAAGAGAAAGTGTATATATAGTATATACACACATTTTCACATGCTATTTTAAGGCGACTTTTTTGTGATTGTAAATTATGACTGGTACGCAAAAAATGTGTGTATAACATTCTCGTAAGTGTCTATGATTGGCTATGTGAAAATGACGTTAAGGCATCAACAACTTAGTACTTCAATAAATCATGAAAATCAAAAATATTATTCTCTCTCTCTCTCTCTTTTTTTTTTTTTTTTTAACTTTTTTAATATGATAGGTATCAGTTGGTTCACTTGCACACAAGTTACTTGCACACTAGCTAGTAACATGCTCTTGTTGATATGTGCCTTTAACTTTAACCTTTTTTTGCAGGCACTTCAAAGATATCACAAGCAGGCCAACACTAATCATCCTAAAGACCTTCCTATTAGAATCAATAAGTAGTTTTTAAGAAGGAAAAAATATTAAGCAGAAAGAAAAGGATGAGTTTTGAGACATACATAGTAGGCAGTTACAGTGCCAGCAGAGTTGCCAGCAACAAGTTTGAGCTGCATATCAATCCTCCCAAATAGGTATTCTTTCTTGGACTGGAAGCCAGAACCAGAAACTGGGTCTAGAGACAGAGACAAAAGCTGTCCTGCTTTGAATATCTTGGCACGGTTACCACCCCATTTTATGTCAAAGCCTTGGTAGAAGTTACCAGCACAAGTGGCGACTGATAAAGAGCTAATTACCACTAGACAAACCAATACAAACATAGAGAACCCATTAGAAGAAAAGGCCATGTTTAGACTTTAGAGAGAAATCGTTGCTTGTGAATGAGAGGTTTTAGTGCATGAGAGCTATACTATATATATATATATATATATATATATATATATATAGGGCAAAGGAAATGCTTGTAGTTGTAGAGTTAAGAAAGAAGAGAAGAGAAGGGTATGAAGATGTGGGGAAACGCGTGAGCAATAACTGGAGGAGCCAAAGCTCAAAGCTGGTGCCAGCTGAGCTGAGTAATTATCTGTATATGAAAGCTGGAAGCTTTTGTTTGTTTGGGCTTTTTATTTTTATTTTTTATTTTTAGACAAATGCAATTATAATCATTCTGTCCCCGCCAGTATGATAGGTAGGACCCTCTTTTCGAAATATATAGGTGGTGGATGACAACGGGAATGGTATGGAAGAATAAAGTTTTTTTTGGGACCACCAATTATGTATTTGGTTTCCAATGAGAATTTGCCATGTGGGAAAATGATATCCAACTCACTTCCTAAAATGTCAAAAAAAAATATTCTTAAAAATTTTCACCTCTGCTTTTCTTTCAATGTAACTGTATTTTTATACTTATAAAAATAAAAAAATAAAAAAATTGTATTTTACAGAGTAAAGAGTCACAACTCACAAGACCATCAATGATATGTAGTTAAATAGTTAAGATACCAACTCTTTTGGCTGTTGCATTGCAGAGCATAGTTTTTTTTTTTTTTTAATTGAAGACCACGAATCGGATTCAATCTGACCTTACTTTGTCTGCAAAAAGCCAATTTCTTGTGACTTTTATCTTTTATCTTTTCTTTCACATGTACTCGTGAATTTGAATTCGACTAAATACTCAATAAGCACAAGATGGCACCTCAGGAAATTGGCTTAAAACTACACAATCTTTTTTTTTTTTTTTCCCTGAAACTACAGATATATTTTTAAGATTATCCCATATTAGACACGCGTGGAATGTTTGAAGAATTTGGGTATGAAACAATAATCACAAAATTAATACTACTTTGAGGCGTGTTCTAAACACTATATTGAAAGTCATAATTGACCCTACTCCAAAGCGCTTCACCTCCATGATACAACTAAGTCACCAAACTGTAATCACCAATTCTGAAATTTCATATTTAGAGTTCCATAACGAAATTGTGTATTTGACTAGGACATGAGAGAAAATGAATTGATTGTGACTATTTTCAAGCCTTTAATCTAGAGACAATAAAGAGTTTTTCTTGAAAGATCATGACTACTCATATGAATTGCAAATTTCTAAAAATTTATCATTTACGATAAATTTTCATATATATTATGCTTTATAAACTCATAACCCTCTTTAAAAAAGAATTTTTTTTTTTTTAATTAGTTATTTCTATATCACAAATAACTTCCATATATTATGCTCTAATTCATCTTATCTCATTTTGATCAAATAAAAAGTTAATGTTCGACCTTAATCAAACACATTACACACACATGAACACATGCCATGTGTAGCCACTAAAGCATTGCATTGCGCCATATGCCATGAATGTGAATGTTCTAATGCCACATGTCCATAAATCCTATCAATTAATGTATGTAAAGGCGTTTGTATTAATAATATACACACAAAAAAGTTTTGTAGCCTTCTCATATATGGGACATGTTAACATCCTAATGCACATCAGAAGGTGTTTTTTTATTATTATTTGAACCTTCAATTAGTGTAAACATTTCAAATTAATAACTAATTAATTACAAGGTGGCCTAAACTTAAACCTATATGTTAGGTTCTAAGACTTTAGGAACTAAGTGTATTAGAACTTCAATGTGTAATGTGTTGGCAAACCATGATCAAAACTTAGAGTCTAGATTTAAGCTGCTCAAAGTGTGTTTATGTGTAAAGTTGGAATCGAGTGATTGCAAAATTTATTGGACTAAATCTGTAAGGCTCGATCGATCAAAAATTAGACTCAATCGATCGAATCTCGTGCAGATTTTTTTTTCTGCAGAATTTCCAACTCAGCCCAAGCCCATATGACATGTAGGGTTTTATGTTTTGTTTCAAGTATAAAAGGAAAAACCCTAGCCATGTTTTAGAGGTTGTTGATATGCTGTGTGTGTGAATCTTCTACGAGATCTAGAAGTGTTTACCTTCATACACACTTAGGGTTCTCAAGATCAAGATTGATGTCAAGAACTTGGTGATATCTTCGGTTGTTATTTCAAGAGCTTAAAGAAAAACACAAGTAGGAGTACTTGTGGTTGCTGTGGATCAAGGAAAGAAGTAGTCCGTGAACTCGGAGTTGTCACGTGGTCGTAGTAGTAAGTTTTCTACTCGAGGTAGCAATAGTGTAAAGTTGTGATTTTCAAATTTGTATTTTGTTGGCTTTTATTCCATGCCAAATTTGATTGTAATTTTATTCAATCTTTTGTACCCTATATTTGTTGTGGGAATTTATTATAAGGATTGTGTGATAGTGAGAGAGAGTGTGAAGACTCAAGCTATTGAAGCAAAGAGGGTTTTCGCAGGTATCTCACGACTAAGCATCCCACGAAAAGATGCATGTGCCCTGCACATGACTGGAACGCGAAGAGTCTGTACAGATGGAGACAATTGTGTCTCGCGAGTATCTCGCGGGTAAGGCCTTCCCGCGAGACACCCGCGAGACATTCTGTTCTGCCAGTCTGTACTGTCTGATACACACTTTCTATACCCTCACTATATATACCCATATTACCCACAAATGTGAAAGAGAGCTTCTGAGAGAAAACTCTAGCTAAAACACTTGAGAGTTAGAAATTGTTATACCAACAATTCTCTACCCATTTGTTTGTGGAATTTTCTCATCTCCTACCTTTCCATTTCCATACCATTGAGAGGTCAATAGGCCAAACACTTACCACACCTTTTGAGAGTATCCAGTAAGGTTTTGGTGCTGCTGGGAAACATTGGAAGAAGCCAAGGATGGCAGATGCAACATGGAGCTTGTTGCGGGATCCGGAGAGCTAGACAAGACACGGTTCCGAGAAGCCTTATTGGAGTAGGAGCTTGGAGGGCTTAGGTATAGAGGGTAGATTAGGCTTGGAGGATCTCTTGCTTACCCATGTATCCCAATTAATTGTCTAGTGGATCGATTACCGCTTGGAGGGCGGCGGAGAGGTTTTTCGCCGAGTTCTTCGGTTTCCTCTTCGATAACACGTCTCGATGTTATCTGTGTTTGCATCTCTCTTCCCTACTCTTGTTCATTTCATTTTACTGCTGTGTTGCTTTAAATATGGATTAGAGTAGCTCTTGTGCTTGTATGCTTGTGTTTACACTATTCCGCACTTAGTATTACGTTAGTGTAAAATCAACCAAGCCGTAATTTGAATTGGGGGTCTAAACAAGCTCTTGTGTTTTCACACATTTCGAGCTTTCAAATAGGATGTTAGTTGTTTAAGTCTTATTGTACAAATTTCAATTCTTTCATAGTAGATCTATTTTACCTTAAGGATAGCTAGGTTAAATCCTCCCTAAGTTTTTTACTGGTTTGGTTTTCCTAAGTTATCATTCGCTGTGTTATTTACTTTTCCGCACTATTTACATAATATGATTTGAATGTGTTTAACCTAGACCTTATTAATGAACTTGTTAATCAACTTGACTTAATATTAGGTTAAACAACTTGTGTTTTAAGGGGTCTAAAAATGTACAAGTGATATCAGAGCATGTTAGCTCTAGTATTTAGATCCTTGATCTAAGAGTTGATCCTTGACCCCTGTTGTCATGGAACACGGTCACTTTCTTGTGATCCCACCTCACTTTGATGGGAACAACTATGCCTACTGGAAAGTAAGGATGAAAGCATTCCTCAAATCAATTGATGAGAGAGTTTGGAATTTCGTTGAATACGGATGGGAGAAACCGACTACTCTTGTAAGCAAGTGGCAAACTTTTCAGAAAGAAGCAGCCGCTTTTAATAGCAAAGTCATGAATGCTATTTTTAATGTTGTTTCTATAGAGGAATTTAAGATGATCTCAAATGTTAAGTTTGCTCATACTGCATGGAATATTCTCCAAACTGTGCATAAAGGCACAAAGGCAGTTAAGATTAATAAGTTGCAGCAGTTCACAACTAGATTTGAGAGCATTAGGATATCTGATGATGGAAGTTTTGATGAATTCTATGCTAAGCTTAATGATATTGTTAATTCTGCTTATAATTTAGGTGAAGTTTATGATCAACTTAAGATTGTTAGGAAGATTCTTAGATCCTTGACTGAGGATTTTAGACCCAAAGTGACTGCTATTACTGAAAGCAAGGATGTGGACTCCATCCCTGTTAATGAGCTTTAGGATCTCTCCAGTCCTATGAGCTAGACCTACCCAAGACAAACAAATCCAAATCAATGACTCTTAAGTCAGTTGATGATATTGATGGGAATGGATTTGATGATGAACTCTCTTCTACAGAGATTGCATATACTTTAAAAACTTTCTTATGAACAATAACAAAAAGGCAAGAGGTAAAAACAATGCTGAACCTAGGAATTTTAAGAGGAATGAACCTACTAAAGTGAACAATACTGATAAATCTAAAGAGAAAGTAGGTCAAACCTCTAATAATTCTTTGGGACAACAATGTTTTGGTTGTCAAGGGTATGGTCATGTGAAATTAGAATTTCCCACATTCTTGAGATCAAAGGGTAAAGCTATGGCTGTAACCTTTAGTGATGATGAAGTTTCTAATCACGAGTCTGGTAGTGATGAAGATGGAAGCTTCATTGCTTTCACAGCTACTGCTGTAGTTGATGAAAGTGTTGTTGTTGATAAGAACCCTTCTAATGGGGAACTCTCTGAATGTGCTAATTTGCAAGAAGTTTATAATAAACTTTGCAAGGTTGTTGCAAAGGATGCTATGAATGTTGACTTAGGTTTAAAGAAAATTGCTTCTCTTGAACTTGATAAGAAAAATTTGTTGTTAAAGTTGTTTGATGCTAATGAATTGATTGATAAGGTAAAGATTGAAAACATGTTGTTACTTGATAAAGTTAAGAATTTAGAACTTGAATTATCTATTGCTAGAGAACAAACAAATAAGTCTGCTAGTTCTAAACTTGAACACATGTTGAGTATTCAGAAGTCTCCCTTAGACAAAACTGGTCTAGGTTTTGAAGATAGCATCTATGTGTCTAAAACTCATTCCACAAACTTTGTTTCTTCTTCTGAGCCCCCCGTGAGTGATATTGTCAAACCAATAGAAGTTACACCTCCTAGGAAGATTAGGGTTGATCTTAAAGAGTCTAAGCCTAAGAATCCTACTCTCCTTAAGGATAAGGAGCATGATAGACCTTTATGGGTTTGCCATTTTTGTGGAAAGACTGGACATATTCGTCCAAACTATTTCAAGTTGCAAGTTGCAACGCGAGCAAATAAGCTAAAAGTATCTGTGCCTCAAGCACAAGATCCTATGGTACTTATTGGTGAGTTGGTAAAGGCATTAAACTTTTATTCCAATCCTGGAGTTGCTCATCATTCTAATATGAACAATAACTCCAATGCTAAAGTTGCATCTAAAAGGTTTTGGATGCAAAAGGCTCAATCTAATTGAGTCTTTCTGACATGGTCCTTGTGCTTCTTCTCTCTACTCTTTGTGACCATTCTTCTTTGCTTTTTTTTTTTTTTTTTTTTTTTTTTTTAGGATTTGCATTGCATAACATTCATGCATTTCATGATAGGATTTTTTTTAAATAAAAAATAAAAAAGAAGGAAAAATGTGTTTTGCATTATTATTCTTGGACTTGTAATCAAGGCTGGCTATATTATCTTTACATAACATGTTTATGTACCTTGTTTAGCTTGGACGAGCTTATTTTTCTACACTTTGCTAGTTTTAGCTTTGTAGTGCATGTTGTGTGGGAGTTGTTTATAGTCTTAGATCACATGATCTTGATCTTGAAATCACATGCTTTTCATTGTAAGGACTAAAAAATCCTAAGAGAAATGCATAAATAACTATCTTACCACTATTTACTAGCCAATCATGAACACTTTAGTGCATATCATATGATTTTGTGCCCGAGAAAGTGTAGCACATGCACAAAAAGAACATAAGGTGTAGCCTCGATTTAAATAATAAAATTGGTGTGTACATTATTGGGCTATAATAAATTCAAATTGAAATAAAATTGGTGTGTACATTATGAGGCAAATCAAGAAATTTACATGATTGCAAGCTTGTTTTCTAGGAGATGTGAGAGTTATATGATGTGACTTTTTAGGTGATAGTCACTTTCAAACTTATGTGATGAATTTTGTAGAAATTGTGATTGATCACTATTTACTTATCACCTCACATGTATCTCATGCTATTGCTAGTTGCACACACTACACAAGTTATTCTTTTCTAAACTTAGTACATGATATTGTGTGTGATCTTGTTGTGGTCATCTAAGATTAAGAATTCCTTGATTTCAATACAAAATGTGTTTAATGTTTGAGTTTTTTAGGACAATTGGTTGAAAAACTTGTTTTTGGGAAATCTGGGTTGAATTCAAGTGTTTTGGAAAAACTTTTCATCTCATACTCATGCATTTCATTCATAAAACAATGTGCTTTGAGGAGTTTTTGCATTAAAATTTTCTGTTTTTCAAAAATCTGAGTTTTCCAAATTTTCGATCGATCGAACCTGTTGCTCGACTGATCGAAAATGCGATAAAAATTTAGGTTTGAATCTATCTGGCTCGATTGATGCTGGATCGATCGAAACAGCTTTTTGATCGATCGAATCTAATTTTCAACCGATCGAAATTCGTACTCTGAGTTTTTAAAAAGGTTTTTCTCTTCACACTTTTCAAATCTTTTCAAAAGCTCTTTGACTGTTCCTTTTCGACCGATCCAATCTAAGCCAAATTTGTCATTTTCTTCTTAAAATTTCTCAAGGGTTTTTGTCTTCTTATGCTTTTAAGTCTCTTTTACCCTTTCTTTTTCATTTTATTCACATTTTTCATGCATTTTAGTTGAAATTTTCAAACTCATACTTTTTGGGGTTTTTGAATTTTAAGTTATTTTGTCTCACATTTGATCATTGGGTCTTTGTCTCTAAATGTTATTAACATGATTCTCATGTGTTAATTTAATTCATTTTGTGATTTGGGAAAATTTTGAAATTCTAGGGCTTGAAAGTTTAAGAAATTGGGGATTTTGTTCAATTGGGCTAAAATTGATGAAATTGACTTGTGTTATTGATTGATTATGTCATTATATGATGTTATCTAACTAGTGTAATGATCAATTGATCAATTTGTTGGGATTTTTGAAATTGGGTTTTTCAAAATTTGGGGTTTTTGTACTAGAACTCTATGTTCAAGTCAATTGTTGGTTTATAATGTATAATTGAATAATTTTCAATGCATTAGGGCTTGCATCATTTGTGCATTCATGTCATGCATCATATAGATTGTTGTTGTTGTTTTTGTTGTTGTTTTTTTATTTTATTTTATTTTATTTTATATATATATATATATATATATATATATATATATATATATATTGTTTTATCTAACCCTTTCTAATGCAGTCTGCCTTGGGTTTTCTTTTCTTTTTTTTTTTTCTTTGGTTTTTGTTTTTATCTTTCCTTTCCAACCCTT
Organism: Quercus tomentella; assembly: GCA_028535165.1. Taxonomy (NCBI): domain Eukaryota; kingdom Viridiplantae; phylum Streptophyta; class Magnoliopsida; order Fagales; family Fagaceae; genus Quercus; species Quercus tomentella. The sequence continues at coordinate 26,167,145 of JAPQVY010000001.1, read as the reverse complement.
AGCATCATGGTTAGGAAGACTAGAGCCAACAAGAAAACCACCACCACCCCCTCTACCCCGGCTTTCGATAGTGAGAGGTTTAGGTTTGAGAAAAACCAAGAGACCTATTAGAAGCTTAATATTTTTAGGTATATTTGGGCTAAGTGGAAGGTGATTCTAGATGAGCTTGATGAGGAGATTAGGAGGAATTTTGAGCGTAGGGGTTGGTTACCTCTTATGGACATTGAGTACCCTCCTCCGGCTGCCTTGATAAGAGATTCGAACCTCTCTGTCCACTTCGATGATTCCAACACTCACTATGTGATGAGTTGGATAAGGGGTGAAGAGTATGTCATTACTCATTCAGTAGTGGCCTCTGTTCTTGGTGTACCTTTGGTACAACAGCTTGTGTACCCTTATTCTATGACCCCTCCTCTCGATGACATTATATCATATCTCATCGGTACTTCCATTAGTTGGGGTACTGATCCTCGTATCACCTCCCATGAACTTACTGAACTCAATTACTTGTTTTTTCGGATTTCTTGTCATTCGATTTGGCCTATCTCTCACTTGCACTCCATTCCTATTAAGCGATGTGCTTTTTTGTATGCTCTTGTGACTGATACTCCTATGTGTTTTCCTCCTCTTTTCATTCGTTTTTAGTTGAGGTTCATAGGAGTAGTTCTAAATCACATGGTCTTTTCTTTCCGGTGTTTATTCATAGGATTTTGTTACATTTAGGATTAGATGAGTTTCCTACATCTAAGCCTGTCTATATCATAGCTCCTATAGGTGCCACATTCCTTAGGCAAAGAGTAGCTCAGATAAAAGCTAGCTTTAAACGCCTTCGAGTAGAGTCTTCCACAGGTGTTGCATCCCATCCTCCTTCTTCAGGTGACCCCACAGCTGAGGAGTTTGTCGATCCCACTGCCGCTGTTGATCCTCCACCTTCTTCATCAGGTGATTCATCCATTTGGAGTAAGTGGGGGATACTGTCATGACCGTTCAGGCGGCACATGGACAGGTTTTGGTGGATGTGCTCATGGAGCTTCAAGCATTGCATGAAGATTTGGCGAGTGCTCGGCGGTCTTCTCCACCACATCCTTTTGATGATGAGCCTTGATTGCCCTTTGGCAATTCGTCACAAAAAGGGGGAGTGCATATTGATGTAGATAGGGGGAGTTTTGTTAGATTGTATCTAGGAGTTTCATTATGTATATATTTTTTTGGCTCATGATGTATTTGTTTTGGTCCTGATGTATTTATTTTTTATGGGTTGTATATGTTAGGGGGAGACACTTTGTTTTTTGTTTCTTTATTGTTTCTTGTTTCACATGTGCTACATTGGTTATTGATTTATATTATAAGGTTATTCATGGTATATGTCTTTTATTTTCTGTTTTGTGAAATCAAAAAAAAAAAAAAAAAAAAAAAAAAAAAAAAAAAAGGAAAAGGGAAGCAAAATGTGTTTTGCATTTTTTTTGGATTTGAAATCTAGGTTGGCCAATTTATCTTTACATAACATGTTTATGTACCTTGTTTAGCTTGGATGAGCTTATTTATTGCACTTTACTAGTTGAAGCTTTGTAGTGCATGTTGTGTGGGAAGATATTTATAGTTTTTGATCACTTTGTCTTGATCTTGAAGTCACATGCTTTTGATTGTCGGACTTGAACTTATTGAGAAAGGCATAAATAACCATCTCACCACTATTTACTAGCCAATCATGAACACCTTAATGCATATCGTATGATTTTGTGCTCGAGAAATTATAGCACATGCACAAAAAGAACCTAAGGTGTAGCCTCAGTTTAAATGCTAAAATTGGTGTGTACATTATTGGACTATAACTAATTCAATCAATTAAAATTGGTGTGTACATTATTCTGGCTATTTTAATAAGTTTCTGAACAAATAAAATTGATGTGTACATTATGAGGCAAATCAAGTAACTTACACGATAGCAAGCTTGTTTTCTAGGAGATGTGTGAGTTATATGATGTAACTCTTTAAATGATAGTCTCTTTCAAATTTATGTGATTAATTTTGTAGAAATTTTGCTTGATTACTATTCACATATCACCTCACATGTATCTCAAACTTTTACTAGTTGCACATACTACACAAGTTACTCTTTGCTAAACTTCGTACATGTTATTGTGTGTAATTTTGTTTTGGCCATTCAAGATTGAAAATTTCTTGAAATTAATGCAAAATGTGTTTGAAGTTTGAGAATTTAAGGAAAATTGATTGAAAATCTTATTATTTGGGAGATTTGGGTTAAATTCAAGTGTTTTTGAAAGGCATTTCATCTCATACTCATGCATTTTATTCATAAAATACTATGCTTTGAGTTTCTGCATAAAATTGCTTTGTTTTTCAAAATTTTGATTTTTCCAGAATTTCGATCGATCGAAACTGTCTCTCGACCGATCGAAATTGCGATTAAAATTTTGTCTTGAATCTGTCTAATTCAATCGCTGCTCGATCACTGTTGGATCAATCAAAGGTAATTTTCGATCGATCGAATCTGTTTTTCGATCAATCAAAAATCACATAGAGATTTTTTTAAAATTTTAAGTTTTCACGTGTTCTATCACTATTCAAACTTTTCAAAAACTCTTTCTCTCTCTCTTCGATCTGTCAAGATTCAAAGCTCAATTTTTTTGTCGTTTTCCCTCAATTTCTTTCTAGGGTTTTTGTCTTCATACACCGGTAAGACCTTTTTACCCTTCTTTTTTCATTTATTTTCATATTTCATGCATTTTTTTCATGCATTTAAGGGTGTTTTCGAACCTAAGGAAAATTGGGGTTTTTTGTTGATTTCAACCTTTTCTTTCAAAATTGATCATTGGGTTTTTGTTGTGGGATGATATAAAACTTATCTTTGTGAATTAATTTGATCAATTTGTTGATTTGGGAAAAATTGAATTTTCTAGGGCTTGAAACTACCCGAATTGGGGATTTGTTCAATTAAGCATATTGTGATGAAATTGGCTTGTTGGGTTGATTCATTTGATCATTATATACTGTTATCTATCTTGTATAATGATCAATTGATCAAATTATTGAGTTTTTTAAAATGGGTTTTCAAAATTTGGGGTTTTTGATATAAACTCTATGCTCAAGCCAATTTTGTAATTTCAAAGTCAAATTGAACTCATTCTCACTGCATTAGTGCATGCCTCATGTGTTGATATTGTTCATGCATCATATAGATTGTTATTTTCTATAAATTTTGTGTTAACTTGCAGTCTACCCTTGGTTTTTCCTTCTTTGTCTCTTTTGTGTCTGTCCTGTCCTTCCTTAGCATCATGACTAGGAAGACTAAAGCAAATAGGAAAGCCTCCTCTTCTTCTACCCCCACCTTTGAGAGTGATAGGTTTCTGAGTGAGAAAAACCAGGGAACCTCTCTGTCCACTCCTATGATTCCAACACTCAGGTGAAGAGTTGGATACGGGGTGAAGAGTACACCATTACTCCTATGGTAGTGGTCGATGCTCTTAGGGTGCCACTGGTCTAGCATCCCGTCTATCCTTATCATGAGTCTCCTCCCCTGGATGACATCATGTCATATCTTACTAGATCTTTTATCCAGTGGGGTTCTGATGCTTGGATCACCTTTCATGAGTTAACCGAGATTCACAATCTCTTTTTCCGGATTTCTTGCCATTCTATTTGGCCCATCTCTCATTTGCACACCATTCCTCTAGAGAGATGTGTGTTTTTGTATGCCCTTGTCACAAACGCTCCTATGAGTTTTCCTCATCTTTTCATTCGTTCTTTGATTGAGGTTTATAGGAGTAGTTCTTTTTCTCATGCTTTTTTCTTTCCGGTTTTTATTCATCGAATTTTGTTACATTTAGGGTTAGAGTAGTTTCTGGCGTTTAAGCTTGTTCATATTATAACTCTATAGGTGCCACCTTCCTTCGGCAGAGGGCTGTTCAGATGAGAGCTAGCTCTAAACGCCCTAGGGTTGAGTCTTCTGGTGTTGCCCCTCCTCCTCATCCTTCTCCTCCTTCTTCTTCAAGTGATCCGGCTGCTGATGCGTATGTGGATCTGACTGCTGCTGCTGTTCCTCCACCTTCTACTTCGGATGATTCTGACATTCGTCGTATGTTGGAGACTATCATGACTGTTCAGGCGGCTCATGGTCAGCTTTTGGTGGACATGCTTGATGAGCTTTGATATTTGTGAGCGGATTTGGAGAGTCTTAAACGGTCACCTCCGCCACCTCCTTTTGATGATGAGTTATGATTGCCCTTTGGCAATTCGTCACAAAAAGGGGGAGTACATTTGGATAGGGGATAGGAGATTTTGTTGATAGGGGGAGATTTTTGTTGTTTTGGAGCTGTGGAGCTTTTAGATTGTATCTAAGTGCTTCATCTTGTATTTATATTTTTTGGCTGATGATGTATTTTGTTTTATTTGAGTTGTCTTTGATAGAAGGAGATACTTTGATGTTTTTATTTCTGTTTCTTGTTTCACATTGTGCTACATTGATTATTAATTTATATTTATGGGGTTATTCATGATATATGTCTTGTAGTATCAAGAATTTATTTTGTTTTACTTGTATTTTCCACACATGTGTTTATGTGTTTGTTAAGTGTTACAGGAATATACAGGTTGATTCAGTCGTGCTACTGTCTATACTTGCAACTGATAGATAGTAGTTAGGTTGGATTTGTTTGATGGGCAATGTTATTGTAATGGGCTGTTTTTGTAAATTTTGAGCATTTTGTTTAGTTTGTGTTTTGTCACGGATTGCCAAAGGGGGAGTTTGTTGGGTTCTAAGACTTTAGGTTTAAATGTATCACAACTTCATTTTGTAATGTTGGCAAATCATGATCAAAACGTTTAGTCTTGTTTTAGGCTTGCTCAAAGTATGTTTATGTGTAAAGTTGGAATCGAGTGTACTACAAGATTTACTGTGTAAATCTGCCTAGCTCGATCGATAGAGAATTAGACTCGATCGATCGAAGCTCGTGCAGATTGTTTTTCTATAGAATTTCCCAACTCAGCCCAAGCCTGTTTGATGTGTAGGGTTTTATGTTTTGCCTTGAGTATAAAAGGAAAAACCCTAGCCACGTTTTGAGGTTGCTCTTTATATTGTGTGTGTGAATCTCTTGTGAGATCTAGAGGTGTTTGCCTTCATACACACTTAGGGTTATCAAGATCTAGATTGATGTCGAGAGCTTGGTGATTAATTCAGTTGCTGTTTCAAGAGCTTAAAGATACACAAGCGGGAGTGCTTGTACTTGCTGTGAATTCAAGAAAGAAGTAGTCCGTGGACTCGGAGCTGTTATGTGGTCGTGATAGTAAGTTTCCTACTCGAAGTAGCAATATGATATTAGTGGTCTAAGTCGCTATTGTGTAAATTTCAATTCTTTCATAGTTGATTTGTTTTACCTTGAGGATAGCTAGGTTAAATTCTCCCCAGGTTTTTTACTGGTTTGGTTTTCCTGGATTATCATATTGTTGTGTTTTTTATTTTTCCGCACTTTACAATGATATGATATATTTGTGTTAACCTAGATATGATAATTTGACTAAGTAATCACTTGGCTAATTAACTAGGTTAATCTAATTGTGTTTTAAGGGGTCTAAAAACGTACAAGTATTTTAAAATTTATTTAATTGCTTCTAATAAGTGAGAGTGAGGATCGAGTAATATAGCTTGGTTAAAAGAATATTGACAAATTCTTATGAAATTTCATTAATTGGTTTTTGAAAACGGCAAGTTGGGTAAATTGATTTTTCAATACTAAATTTCATTAATCAAGTTTTAGAGAATATAACTGCTTAAATTTGCGAATGGATAATTTTTTTTCCCCTTCCCTTATTGCTAGCAAACAAGGGAAAGGGGGAAAAAAAGAAACAAAAACCTGCTTTGGCTTTCTTGCACTCTAAAAAAAAAAACGTATGGGATTTAAGTTTGGAGCTATAAATTAATGAGGCCTAGCTTGTAGCATGGTTGTTCCCATGAATTATGATTCGGATAAAAATGACATGAGAAACCCACAAATTAAAGAGAATCTATGGTAGGAGAGTGCGCCATATATGTGTGTATATATATATGACTTAGGTATTGTTCCTTAGATTTTTGGCATTTTTATTCTAAGGAACAACATTTAAAGTACTGTACTTAAATTTTGTCTTATATATATAACGATGTTGAAAGTTGAAACTTAAATTTAGCCTATATATATAGATCGAGGAGTTTTTTTTTTTTTTTTTTGAGAAAGATTTATAGATCGAAGTTGAGAGAACCCACAGACTTCTTCACCAACCTTAACAAGCAAAGCAAGCGCAGCGGTGCCAAATCGGCCATGATTTCTTTGTTAAAAAAAAGATTCCTTTCTATTTGGGAATGTCACATTAGACCCGTGATTTCTATGATTTGAACCTACCTCATCAATAATTCAATAAATATCCCTCATATTAATGGAGGGCGACATTTTGGGATGTGATCTCAATCTCATCATTGACCATTTTCAAAAGAAAACTATCAAGCAAATATGCTCAAAAAAAAATATTATTATTATTAATATATTAATATATTAATATTTTTACAACTCTTGGTTTATATTATATTATATTATTACATGTGTATTAAAAATTATGGAGCTTTGTTTTTTATAATTACATACTTACTCCTTAATCTTTATCCCATATATTTAAAATAGCCTCTATCCCTTTAAATATTTTACTTTTGTCATTATATTTGAAAGATTTGTTGTTTTCACCATGTCAAAAAGGCCTCTGTCCTACTATTTGAATATTTGAATAACTAATTTCTTCCCTAAATCAAAAAAATAAAATAAAAAATAATTTTTCCCTCCTTTTCTACTATTAAAATCAATAAGATTCGTTGAACAACTCAAAAAAAAAAAAAAAAAAAAAAATTTACGGTAAGGATATTTTTTACACAAATTTAAAGTATACGGACTAAAATGAAACAAATTCAAAAAATGAGGACCAATTTGAAACATGGGGCATAGGCTGAGAACTATATGTGTAATCAAACCTCTTTTTTTTTTTTTAATATATTCAATTTCAATTAATCAATAATTAATTTAATTAATAATTGCTTTGTAATGCAATAGTATAGCTGGGTGTTTTTAATAGACATATTCTAGATTTGAATCTTCTCTCCCCCTACTAAAAATGTATCAAGTATGTGTGTGTGTGGTTCTTTAATTAATAATTGCCTTATAATTCAATGGTATATATATATATATATATAAAAGGGAACTCAATGGTATAATTTGGTGTTCTCAATATATGTATTACGTATGTGTGTGTGTTGCGATCATGGGATAGGACCAACAGGATCAAATTAAAAGAGAAAAAAATTATTTTAAGAGAAAATTTTAAATGGTTTTGTGAGAAGAAGCATATGTACATAGGAGTATAGGACTTATTAGGGGGAAGTACATAGGATCTTCTTTAGCAAAAAAAAAAGTCTTATGAAATTAGAATTTCCAATTTAAAATTACCTCACATATAATATATTTTTTTGGGAACCAAAATTTTAACCTTAGGGGGACCAAAGTAAAGATATTAAAGTGCATTTAAATCTAAATTTGGGGACCATGATTGTCATGCATTTAATTTTGCCCAGGCTCACTACCTTCATTTAAGATGCACCGCACTTGCTTCAAGAAAGAATTGGTCTGGATAGCTCTACGCACCCATGATACATTCTTATATGCAGGCAAGACTAAGCTATTAGCTGTAATACTAGAGTGGAAGTTAAGCAGGATATACAAGGCTTGATGCGAGAGAGAATTATGGAAGATTGTGAAAAATATTTGGGGCTGCCTATGGTTGGTGGAAGATCAAAAATTAACACCTTGAAGGATCTTCAGGAAAAAATTACAAAAAAAGTACTAGGGTGGAAGGAAAAATTTATCTCAAAAGCTGGGCGTAAGGTGTTAATCAAAACAATAGTACAAGCAATTCCCACATACTCTATGAGCATCTTTAAAATTCCGACAGCACTATGCAATACCATTAATTCAAGCTTGGCAAAATATTGGCAGGGCCAAACAAAAGATGAGAAGAAAATTCACTGGATTAACTAGAAGAAGCTATGTACTCCGAAGGATAGAGGCGGGATGGGGTTTAGGGACGTCCAAGTGTTTAATTTAGCCATGCTATCCAAACAAGCCTGGCGTTTGATCCATTATACACACTCTTTATTCTATCGTGTGTGTGTGTGTGTATAATGAGAAACCATTACATATTTTAGAAATGTATGGTTTAAAAAAAGTGTAAGCTAATACGATGTATAATTTGAATATCCTTTCAAAAAAATGTATAATTTGAATTGTATAATTGTGATTATTTTTAATTTTACTTGTGCATATGCACGGGACTACACACTAATCTATATATATAGCCAAAACTCAAAGAAAATCCAATTAGATTTTAATTGAATTCTCAATTTTGTGCCATGTGTCCCATTAAAATTTTAATTTTGTGCCAAGTGAATTATTGAGTGTAAAAATCAAAGAGATCAAATCCAATTAGATTCTAAATTGGATGTCAATTGAAGTCCAATTTTCCACCACGTGTCAATTTGTTTATTTTTAATTTTTGTGGCGAGTGAATTATTGGGTGAAAAAACCGAAGAGTCTAAATCTATTAAAATTTTAATTTTGTGCCAAATGAATTATTGAGTGTAAAAATCGAGAGATCAAATCCAATTAGATTCTAAATTGGATGTCAATTGGAGTCCAATTTTCCGTCACGTGTCAATTTGTTTATTTTTAATTTTTGTGGCGAGTGAATTATTGGGTGAAAAAATCGAAGAGTGTAAATCCAATTAAATTCTACATCATATATATATATATATATATATATTGAGGAACCATTACAAATTTTAGAAATGTATGATTTAAAAAAAGTGTAAGCTAATATTATGTATAATTTGAATCTCTTCTAAAAAAATGTATAATTGTGATTGTTTTTAATTGTACGGTGTAAAGTTGTAATTTACAAATATGTATTTTGTTGGCTTTTATTCTGTGCCAAATTTGATTGTAATTATTTTCAATCTTGTGTACCCTGTATTTATTGTGGGATTTGATTGTAAGGGTTGTGTGTGTTAGAAAGAGAGTGTGAAGACTCAAGCAAGTGAAGCCAGAAGACTTCTCGCGGGTGTCTCGCGACTAAGCTTCTCGCGAAGTGAAGCATGTGCCTTGCACATAACTGGAATGCGAAGAGTCAGTACAGATGGAGACAGCTGTGTCTTGCGAGTATCTCGCGGGTAAGGCCTTCCCGCGAGACACCCGCGAGACATTCTGTTCTGCCAGTCTGTATTATCTGATACACACTTTCTGTACCCACACTATATATACCCATATTACTACCCACAAATGTAAAGGAGAGCTTCTGAGAGAAAACCCTAGCTAAAACACTTGAGAGTTAGAAATTGTTATACCAACAATTCTCTACACATTTGTTTGTGGAATTTCCTCATCTCCTACCTCTCCATTTCCATACCATTGAGAGGTCAATAGCCCAAACACTTACCACACCCTTTAAGAGTGTCCAGTGAGGTTTTGGTGCTGCTGGAAAGCATTGGAAGAAGCCAAGGATGGCAGATGCAACATGAAGCTTGTTGCGGGATCCGGAGAGCTAGACAAGACAGGGTTCCGAGAAGCCTTGTTGGAGTAGGAGCTTGGAGGGCTTAGGTACAGCGGGTAGATTAGGTTTGGAGGGTCTCTTGCTTACCCATGTATCCCAACTGATTGTCTAGTGGATCGATTACCGCTTGGAGGGCGGTGGAGAGGTTTTTCGCCGAGTTCTTCGGTTTCCTCTTCGATAACACGTCTCGGTGTTATCTGTGTTTGCATCTCTTTTCCCTACTCTTGTTCATTTCATTTTACTGCTGTGTTGCTTTAAATATGGATTAGAGTAGCTCTCTTGCTTGTATGCTTGTGTTTACACTATTCCGCACTTAGTATTAAGTTAGTGTAAAATCAACCAAGCCATAATTTGAATTGAGGGTCTAAACAAGCTCTTGTGTTTTCACACATTTCGAGCTTTCATACGGGACTACACACTAGAAATCAATAATGGTGAGAATCAAATATTCACATTACACAAATTAGCAAATTGAGAAATTGAGAAATTTTTACCTATAATTAGATGTCTTTCTAAATTTATTATAAATTAAATTGCGAGGAAGTATCACCAATCACATTTTCCACTGTCTAATCGTTTTTTATTTCCTGCAACCACAAAGTAATGTTTGTACAATAAGCACCTCTCTCTCTCTCTCTCTCTCTCTCTCTCTCTAAAAACTCATTATATGTCGGGTCTATTTGGATACCGCTTATTGTTGAAAACTGAAAACACTGTAGCAAAATAATTTTTAAGTGTGTGAATAGTGCTATGAGACCCATTTTTAATAAAAGTTTTGTTGAAAAAAGAGGTTTATGGGTCCCGTGAACAGTGCACAGAATCCATTACCAGACGTTGGACGCAGCTGAAAAAAAAAATTTCAGCTGTATCCAAACGTTCACGTCATGTCATGTTTTATAAATTTTCCTCAACATGTAGACGTTTTCACTTTTCACCCTGAACGAGCATAATAAACAAAGGGAAGGGAAGGGAAGCAGTTGCTAAAAAAAGTATCTCACCATACATTTGGGCTTGCCAAACTCCCTTTTCCATTGCCCAAATAATAAAAAGTAAAAAGCTCTGCTTTTAATTCCAAAACCCTAGTTTAAAGGCACTTTGCCATAGGGCCCATATAGTGTGAGTTTGGATAGCGACAGACCCAGCGTTTTGCACATCTGCGTTTTTTTGGCTGGGTCCTATGCAATGTTCACGGGACCTGCAAGTATGGATTTCAGCAAATGTTAAGTTAAAACTGGGTCCCACGACACTATTCACACATTTAAAAATTATTTTGCTACAATGTTTTCAGTTTTTAATAATAAGCGGTATCCAAATAGACCCATAGGCATAGCCACTGCAATGTTCTTTTTCTTTTTCTTTTTCATAGGGTTTTACCCTAAATCAATTGCCGTTAATAGGGTCAAAGTAAAAAAAAAAAAATGATAATTGTAAAAATTTAAAAAAAAAAAAAAATTACCCTAAATATAATAAGAACTTTTTATCTAATAATGAATGATAATGCATGAGAGGTGGGATTCTTCACTCTTTACATTGGAAAGAGAGACTGCAAAAGTTAGAATATTTCGCTAGCTTCTACCTACTAACACCACTAGCATTGGGGTGTAAAAACTCCTAGTTGCTATTTTACCCCCTAGATCCTTAAAATCATGCCACATCTAGGTATGTAAATCCTTTTTTGTTTCCAACCCGCTACAATAAGAGCACTAGCATTGTGGGTGTAAAAACCCCCCAGTTGCTATTTTAGCAACTTGACCCTTAAAAGCAAGCTCCATCTGGATATGTAAACCCAAAACATTATCCATCCTAGCTACAGTAAGGTTGCATATTTGCAACCTTAGAGCATTAGCATCAAGGGATGCCCAAAGAAAAAAAAAAAAAAAAATATTTTGTATCATCAAATACTAATTTATCTATTTTATCAACCCATTTTACAACTCACCTTACATTCTAGTTTTTATTTTTACGTACAACCCAATAAAATAATATAAACTATCTAATAAAATAACAAAAAGTATTATTCTCTCTCCCTCTTTTTCCTCCTATTCACTTTTTCTCTTCACACACAAGTACATTATTAAAATAATATATAATTTTTTTACAACCTATGAACAGTAAGAGCACTAGCATTGGGGGGTGTAAACACCCTCTAGTTGCTATTTTACAACCCAAGCCACTCAAAACTCACTCCATCTGGGTTTGTAAACTTAAAAAAATTTGCAACCTATGAATAATAAGGACTATTCATAGGTTATATATATAAAAAATATTAGTTTAATCTTGTGATTGTGTGTGAAGAGAAAAAGTGAATGGGAGGAAAATGAGAGAGAATAGTACTTTATATTATTTTATTAAGTAGATTATATTATTTTATTGGATAGTATGTAAAAATAAAAACCGGAATGTAGGGTGAGTTGTAAAATGAGTTGGTAAAATAGATAAAGTAGTGTTTAAGGATGTAAAATGAGTTTTTTTTGCATCCTCGGATGCTAAGGCTCTAAGGCTGCATAAATGCAACCTTACTGTTCATAGGTTGCAAATTTTTTTAAGTTTGCAAACCCAAATGGAGTGAGTTTTGGGTGGTTTAGGTTGTAAAATAGCAATTGGGAGGTGTTTACACGCCCCAATGCGAGTGCTCTATTCATGAGGTTGTAAAGAAAAAAACTACTTTTTTAATCTCTCACACACTCTTTCTTCCTCTCACACACACTCTCTCTCTTCTTACTTTTTATTTTTTTTATTAAGTAGTTTATATTATTTTATTGGGTTGTATGTAAAAATAAAAACTGGGATGTTGGGTGTATTGCTGGATAAGTTGGCAAAATAGATAAAGTAGCGTTTGAGGATATAAAATAGGTGTTTTTTAACAATCCCCATTGCTAGTGCTCTAAGGTTGCATATATGCAACCTTATTGTTCACAGGTTACATACTTAAATTCTATTATTTTATTAACTCTCACTTTTCTCTCTCCTCTATCTCTAACTCTCCCTCTTCTCTTATCATATTCTTTTTCTCCTTTCTCGGTCTCTCCCTCTCCTCTCTTCTCCATTTCTTTTCTCCACCTCTCTCTCTTCTCTCTTTATTTCTCTCTTTCTCTGTTTCCCACTTGTTATGAGTGGAATGGATGGATATGGTTTCTCTAGCTGGATTCGAGGTCAGTTGGTCCTCCAATGGAAAAGAGAAAATAATAGAGAAGGAAACAGAGAGAAAGAGAATGAAAATTAGGAACAATCATCTTATTGATATTTATGTACAACCTTTCCCTTTATACCCTTGACTAATGCCTTGCCTTCTAAACCCGTGTCTGGTACTACTCCAACTAACAATTACTCCAACTAAACCCAATTTCCTAACTAACTTCTAACTCCCTAACTTGCCACCCTGTCATAACCACCCTGCCACTTGTCCTCACTAACTTGTATACGACAATCTCAATACACTATACAATATTGACACTGAACCTACAATACAATTGCATTACAATCACTCAACAACCCAGCTTGTATTCTGCACTAACCCAAATATCCCTAACAAATACCCTCCCCTTAAAACACCTTGCCCACAAGGTGAGGATACTGTTGTTGCAGCAGGTGCAAGTCTTCCCAGGTGGCATCATCAGCACTTTCTCCTTGCCACTGCACCGAGACTTGTGTAATAGTCCTTCTTCTCAAATTATGAGCTCTAGTCTGCAAGACAGCCACTAGTTCAGGATTAAGATTGCCAGCTGCATCCACAGGAGGTAATGAAGGAACAACAGCCACATGCTTGCCCAACTTCTCCTTAAGGCAGGAAACATGGAATGTTGGATGGATTCTAGAAGCTGATGGTAGGTCCAGCCTATATGATACCTTGCCAACCCTATGTAAAATCTGAAAAGGTCCATAATATTTAGGTGCCAACTTGCCCAAATGCTTCTGCTTCATTGATTTCTGCTTGTAAGGCATCAATATGAGGTATACCCAATCACCTTTAGCAAATTCCCTTTCAGTCCTGTGCTTATCAGCATTCACCTTCATCCTTTCTTGAGCTGGTACCAAATTCTGCTTTAATAAGGCTAGAAGCTACTGTCTAGTCCTCAATTGCACATCCACACTATCAACCTTAGTGGTACCTGGAATGTAATCCAATAGCTTGGGAGGAGGATAGCCAAATAAAGCCTTAAAAGGAGTCAACTTGGTAGAGGTATGAAAATTGGTATTGAACCAAAACTCAGCCAATGGTAGCCATTCCACCCAAGTCTGAGGTCTATTAGCTACAAATGCTCTCAAATAATGTTCTAAACTTTTGTTGACTACTTTAGTTTGTCCATCTGATTGAGGGCGATAAGCTGAGGACATAGCAAGCTGCACCCCTTGCAACCTCATCAACTCTCGCCAAAAATGAGAGGTGAAAACAAGATCCCTATCACTTACAATTGTAGCTGGCATACCATGCAATTTAAACACATGTTGCAGATAGAGATTAGCCACCTTGGCAGTTGTATAAGGGTGAGACAAAGGAATAAAATGTAAAAACTTGGTAAGCCTGTCCACTACTACTAAAACCACATCCTTGGATTGAGACTTAGGAAGGCCTTCAACAAAATCCATGCTTACATCAAGCCAAGGTTTGTCAGGTATAGGTAGGGGTTGTAACAGTCCAGCCATATGACAGGTTTCATACTTAAGTCTTTGGCATATATCACACTCCCTAACATGCTTCTTCACATCAGATCTCAACCCAGGCCAATAAAAATCTCTCTGCACTCTATGTAAGGTCTTGAGAAACCCTGAATGTCCTCCTAAAGGACTGTCATGTTGCTGCAGAACAACAGCCTTCAAAGCATCACATGACCCAAGATAAATCTTACCTTTATACAACAACAACCCATTCTGCACAGCATACCCTTTTGGAACCCTCTTTCCCAACTTAAAAGCTTGGAAAATATCTTGTACCTGCTGGTCAGAAGCATAATTGGCCTTAAGATCAGTCAGCCAAGCTGGAGAAGGAAATGAAACCATGTATAAGACCCCCTCATAAGCTTCTGAAACTTCCCAAGGAGTACAATCATCAAAATCAACCTTCCTAGACAATGCATCAGCCACTAAATTGTCTTTGCCCTTCTTGTACTCAACAACAAAGACATAGCCTAACAATTTAGCAAACCATTTCTACTGGGCTGGTGTGCCAATTTTCTCAATTTTCCTTGTGCCCCCTTAATCATCTTTATGTTTCTCAAGTGAAGTTTTATAGCTTCTTTTACCCTTTTTCAATCATGACAAAAAGGGGGAGAAAATGTGGTTTCTTTTTAAAATTCTACATGTTAGGAGGAGAAATACATGCCTTTGTAAGGGGGAGTTGTGTTTCATCTTGTTAGGGGGAGTGCTTACCTCCTTGTTGTTTTAGGAGCTTCTTTTAGCTTCTTGTACACCGGTCTTGTGATCATTTTTACATACATTATGCTTATCTTTGATATATATATATATATATATATATATATATATATATATATATATGATGATGATGTATGTTTTCTTCACCTACCTCTACGTGTTATTTTTTTTCTCTTTTTATACACATGTTTCTTTATGTACACAATCTTTATTTCTGTTTCACACATGATGCCTTGATGAGTTTTGTTTCAGTGTTTCAAAAAAACAGGTTGTGAAAGTCTACCATGCCATGAACTCTCTTCTTGCAAAGTTTTTCAAGAGTTTATGTTAGGGTTAGATTTATTTTGTAATACAACAAGTGGTTATGAGTTAAGTAATTTAAGACTTCTCTTATGATTAGTTGTTTTGTTGTGGTTTTGTCACGGATTGCCAAAGGGGGAGATTGTTAGGGACATATTTTACGTAATTGGCTAATCCTTTGACAAAATGCACTTCACTTGTAATTGGATAAATCTAGGATGGGTTTATTACTTCAAGAAACATGTTGTTCAAGCCAAGTATTAAAGCCATGAAGATTGGACTAAGAAACAAGTGAAGAAAAGCTGTTAATTAAAGCTCGATAGATACCTCGACAGAAATAGTATCTATCGAGACTAAATGAAGAAAGCTCGACAAAAGCTGAATCTATCGAGATCTACGAAATTAGAATTTCCATATCTGATTTTCGGCTCATGCTGGTTGGAAAATCTGGTTTTGCATTTCATACAAAACACACAGTGGAAACAACAATTACAGATCTACTTCATTCATGAAAGATAACATGTAACCTTGAATTCTAGAACAAAGAATAGAAAGCATACCCTGATGCAGTGAAATTCAAAACCAAGACTTGAGAATACATTTAATCTTCATCTCAATTCCACATGGTGCCCAAGAAGTGTGGTCTCTCAATCAGTCTTTGTGTACATTTATTCTCAAAGAAAAATTTTTCTTTTTCTCCCTTGTAGAGAAAAACTACTTTCTTTTCTTTTTATCATATGTACATTATAACTACCATGGTAGTTACTTTATTTAATAATTCTTATTAAATAAAAACTGATTATCTAATTGGGTTAGCCTTTTGAGCCTACCCAATTGGGTTTTAGTTTGTGGCTTGAGATGGGACCAAAGGGAACAAATAAGACTCTAACTCCAATGGGCCTTAGGCTTTTCTGTCAACTCTTGACAAGTCCAAAGTTACCATTAATTATATTTAATATTACTATATAAATATAATTGCACTCTAGGCCTTATTAATAAATTATATCCCAAGACTTTAATGATATCATATGACCCCTCCGTGAAATATCTATAATGAACAAAGTCATAATAAACTGTCACTTTGTAAACAACTATTTTATCCTTAAGTACCCAGTTTAATCTTTTAGTTATTCATATTTATTGAAATCCAATTTTAATAAATATAAGCTTTAGTAACTCCTTACTAAAGTGGGCGCCCTGAATAACCAGTTCCCATTAAACTTATCTCAAGGGGATATTTCGTGTCTTTATAAAAAGAGATTATGGATTGCATCTTGAGAATATGTGTTCCCTCAACACTACGTGTGGTTACCCAACATACTGAGGTTTTGACCGTGAATAGTAGATCTTACTCCTGATATATCAAAGTAACCTACATTTCATGATCGGGTTCACTACCCTCTTAGGATTGAGAGTCTATGAAATTAGAAGTCGTGAGATTAATTATTCAGGTGACAGTTGTTGATTGAATAATTAGTCTCACAGCGGTCCAGTTCAATATGTTTTAACTCTTAAGACACATCAACACATCAACTAGAAGTCTTCACTTCCATGATCAAGACAAACCATCTTAGTTGATATGTTACAGTCTTCGCAGATGAAACGCCCAATTTCATCACTGACTATGAACTATATTTTGAGTTTACAAGGAACTTGTGATTTATATCTTCTGTGATTAAATCACATACAATACATCTCAAGGACTATGATAATGTCTCATTAGTTCATAAATAGTCTCATATAATTAAACAATTATTTATTTATGACATGCCAATAAATTGGATTTTAGTGCATAAACCCCAACAATGCTAACATGTATATGTAGGGTTTCTTTTCTCACAACCCTAGACATATATAAGGCTTATTTTAAATGCCGTCATATATGGAGAACACATGCAGAAAATGATCTAGTTCCTTATTCTCTCTGCAAAAATGACCTACTTCTTAATCTTCATTGTTGATGAAGTGAAGAACTTTGCAGTCAACAACATCTTCAAGTTGCTGGAGTTAGTCATGTACTGGGATCCGTGCAAAAGGGTGGCGTTCATATATTGAAGAGTTCAGAGGTTCTGAAGTGGTAGAAGGTTTCTGCTATAAGTTCATCTACGAGGATTGTAGAGTCTAGGGACAAAGGTTTTGTACTAGATCTAAAACTTCTCTTTACTATAGTGAATTGCTTTTCGAGAAGGTTTCCCCCCAGATTTTTTACTGTGAAACTAGTTTGTTTCATTGGTTTTCCTGGGTTATCATATCTTGTCCTATTTACTATTCCGCTGTGCATGATATTGATGTTTGTTTGTTTTAACAAGGATTATTCATAATAAATATAATTAACAACTTTGGTTTAAAACTTGTTAATTCTATCAACTGGGGTCTAAATTTCCCAATAGTTATTCACTTTGATTCTTACTTAAAAACTCTTCTAACTAGGAATCTAACTTACTTTTTTTTTCTTTTTTTTTTTTTTGTGCAAGTAATCCAAACAGCTGACATAACTGAAAAGTGGATGGATCATGCCCACTCTAAACTGAAAGATGAAGAGGCACGCTAGGTGTTAGCAATCAAAAACCTGGCCCTTGCCGAGAAGAAAAATAAAGACCTCGTCACAAAGTTGACCTAGGTAGATAGATAGAGGAAGGGTACTGAGGCCGCTCTCGTTGGCACCAAGAAGTAGGCCGAGGACCAACATCAGCATCTTCATAAAGCCGAGGAGTAGCTTGCCATCACATGGGAGAAGATTGATTCTTAGCAGAAAGAGCTGGAGAAGGCAGAGGGGGTATAGCCTGCGCAGAGCAAGCTAGCTATGATATTGGGGTGAAGGAGGCAAAAGATGCTCTAAAGGCCCAAGTCACGAAGGTTTGCCGAGGTTACTGCCTCCAAGTATGGACCGAGGCATTAAACCTAGCCGAGGTGGATGCTTCCTCAAAGCTGAGGAAGACTGAAAACATTTTCTATCCTCCAGCTCTGCGGATAGCAGCCCAACCATCCACCGAGTAGACTGCTGCTCCTACATCTTTGCCTAACGCCCAACCTGCTAATGTTGCTATTGCTTCCTCAGAGCTTGCCAAAGAAGTAGAGGCTGAGCACTCCAACCCTCCTCCAATAGCTAACACCTAGAAGACATTGTATTCCCTTCCATCTTTTGTTATCTTTTAGGTAGTTGTTGCTGTTTGTTTTTTTTTTTTTTTGTATTTGTTTTAAAAATCCTGATGTACTTTCCATATATTAATGAAGAATTTTTCTTGTTAATAAAAAGTTGATCTTGTGTCCGTGACTATCTCATGCCTCTCTCCCCCTTTATTTATTTTTTTATTAAGGCAAAAACCCTTGCTTATGAGCAGAGTCTGACTCAACTTACATCCAGCCATTCCAAAGGCTTAAACCTTCAAGCAAAGATATAGGATCCACAAGACTAAAACCAATCACGGCTTTACTTCAATACATTTATATAGTCCAAGGGATTGAATTCAGACTTGCCTTAACACATTCCTCATCCTCATTCTTAACCCATCGATAAACTATGAATGTTAAACTGAATGAAGAGTATTAATTTACCCAAGGCATGTGATCCAAGGAACTAGGCATGGCCAAGGTTCTATTTAATACTTAGCTAAATAAAAAGCATTAATTTACCCAAGGCATGTGGTCTGAGGAACCAGGCGTGGTTTGAGGAACCAAGCATGTGGCCGAGGTTCTGTTTAACACTTAGTTAAATAAAAAGTATTAATTTACCCAAGGCATGTGATCCGAGGAACCAAGCATGTCCGAGGTTCTGTTTAACACTTAGTCAACTAAAAAGCATTAATTTACCCAAGGCTTATGGTCTAAGGAACCAACTATGGCCAAGGTTCTGTTTAACACTTAGCCAAATAAAAAGCATTAATTTACCCAAGGCATTTGGTCCGAGGAACCAGGCATGGCCAAGGTTCTGTTTAACACTTAGCCAATCATAAAGAATTTTAACAACAGTAATTATACCAAAAGATGGCAAAATTGCCTTTCATTAATAATAATATCTTCGAAGATTATTTACATTCCACGAACGTGGCACAATATTTTCATCCAAATCTTCCAAAAAATAAGCTCTTATACTAGCCACCAAAGTGATGTGATATGGCCTTTCCCAGTTAGGTCCCTATTTTCCCCATGATGGGTTCATCGCAATACCCATCACCTTTCTCAAAACTAAGTCTCCAAGAACCAATGGTCTTACCTTCACTCCCATATCATAACCCTGCTTAAGTTTTTCTTGATAATGCGCTAGCTAGACCGTGGCTACTTCTCTTCTTTCATCAATTAAATCCAAACTTTCTTGGAGTAACTGATCATTTTTGTCTGGATCAAATAGGCTTGTCCTCAACGTCGAAAATCCCACTTCCAAAGGGATAACATTCTAGGAAACATAAGTCATGAAGTACGGAGTTTCCCCAATTGATCGCCAAGGAATGGTGCGATATGTCCAGAGTACATGGGGGAGCTCGTCAACCCACTTGCCCTTAGCTTCATCTAACCTTTTCTTCAGCCCATTAACTATGACCTTATTAACAGCCTCGGCTTGCCCATTCCCTTATGGGTAGGCTGGGGTTGAGTATCTATTCCTGATGCCTAACTCACAACAGTACCTCTTAAAAGCCTTACTATCAAATTGGAGTCCATTGTCCAAGATGAGTGTGTGGGGGATCCCGAATCTGGTGACAACATTCTTCCACACAAACTTTTTTGCATCAACGTCCCCGATGTTAGACAATGGTTCAGCTTCTACCCACTTTGTGAAGTAATCTGTCCCAACAAAGAGCCATCTTTGGTTTCCTATTGCCCTTGGGAATGGTCCAACTATGTTTAAACCCCACTGTGCAAATGGCCATGGACTAAAGAGAGGATTCAACATGCCTCTAGGTTGATGGATGCTTAGGGTAAACCACTGGCATTGATAAAACTTCTTGGCATATTCTTGAGTTGCTTTCTGCAAACTCGGCCACCAGTAGCCCTGAGTGAGAGCTCTATGTGATAAGGACCTTCCTCTCGTATGACTGCCATAAATTCATTCATGCAACCTTTCCAGTAACGACTCCACTACCTCAGGGTGTACAAAAAGTAAATATGGTCTAGAGAAAGAACGCTTATATAGCTTTTGCTCCTCGGACAACCAAAAACGAGGAGCTTTTCTTCGTATTTTCTCAACTTCTCCCTTGTCGTCAGGCAATACTCCATCCTTCAAAAATGAAACCAAAGGGTCCATCCAACTCGGACTGACCCTTAGTTGGTGCACTCCAACCATAGTTTGGATCCGATCAGCAAGCATTAATAAATCCTCAACGAATATGACCCGAGGAAGACCTTGCTCTGAGGAAATGGCAAGAGTTGCCAGAGAGTCCACATGAGTATTCTTGCTCCTTGGGACTTGTTGTATAGAAAATGATTCAAAGCCAGACTGCAATCGCCGAGCCTTATTGAGGTACCCCTAGATCCTCTGATCTCTGGCTTCCAATTCACTTTTAATCTGTCCGACGACTAATCTCGAGTCTGAAAAAAATCTCCACAGCTTTACCTCCTAACTTTTTCACCATGACTACCCCGTTCACAAAGCTTCGTACTCAGCCTCGTTGTTTATGGCTGAAAAACCCAACCTCAAAGATTTCTCAATAGTGATCCTATCCAAGGATATTAGAACTATCCCAATGCAGGACCCCTTCTGGTTGGCCGCCCCATCTACATAGAGCTTCCACATTGAATCTTCCAGGCCTTAATTTTTTTATGCACAAATCATTATTCAAATTAAGTTGAAATGACATTTTGAAATTTCCTAATTAATCAAAATCAATTCTTTAGTCAAATTTTTTTGAAATTTTTTTGAATATACCTTATATGTGTTGAATAAAAATTCAGATTATCGTGACTTCCTTGGCATCCTTATCTTTTTAATAGTGACAACAGTATTGGCAATGCAGCTATTGCTTAGCCCAAAAGTCAATGGAATTGTAGTTTTATGTACCGTCAAGGTCTTCTTTGTAGATGGAAAGGTAGTTTTATTTATACCGTCGATGGTTATGTGGTTTGTTTCTGGTGCTAAAAGTTCTCTTTTTAATTAAATTTCAGAATTTTGGGCATGGTTAGTTTTACTTTATGATTTTTAGTACTTGGGTTGAATGCTATATAATGTGTTTATTTGCACATCACATAGATAATAAAGGAAAAGTAAATATTGAGGTTTCGTTACATGCTTGTAGCATTTGCATGCATATTTCAAAGATGGATTTTTGTATCTTAGACCCAAATTTAATGTCGATAAGATCTTAGAAGCACGAAATTAATTTGCATTCATATTTTGGAGATGGATTTTTGTGTCGTAGGTGTGTAGGAATTTCCATCTTGGGTGGAGGATCAATTGAAGCTTTTGGTTTGGATGATGAGCAATCAAAGGGGAAAGTGAATGGTTCAAATGGAAGCACCAAAACCCTGGGGAGAACATATAGAAATTACCTCAATGAGTTGCAATGTACTGTACACGAGGATTAAGATGTAAGAAAGCTTCAAGTTGTCTACTTAGCAAATGATTCAAATATGTGATTATCTTTGGAAGATCATTTTATGTTTTCTAAATGTTTGATTTGTGTTATTTTACAAGCTAAAAATGTACTACCATCATCTTATGTTCAAAATGTAATGCTAGCTTTCTAATTATTTGTTCATGAATAATCTACAAACACAGATGTTCTAACTTTGTATTAATTAGCTTGAACCACATTACATGCCCGAGTGTTTCAGATATGTAATGTTTCTTAGTGGCAATTTTATGGACGCTAAGAACATGTTCTATAAGCTTGAGTTTATATGTTTCTTAGCAAAAACTACTCAAAGAAGAGATAAATCCTAAACCCGTGCATTGCACAGGTTAATGACTAGTTTTAGTAATTTGCATTGAAACAACAATTTTAGAACAATAGCTCAATTGTCAAATTGCAATTTTATCAAATGTTTAATTGTATTGTTTAAAATTGTGTTTTCAAAATGCATATTTTAAATTACTATTTTTTATTATTATATAAAATAAGTCACTTTTTCAAATAGATAGTCAGTTAGTACTTGCTTTAGTCTTTAGCTGAATTTATTGGATTTATGTGATACATTTTGTACATACTCATGTGCACTAAAATATTGCTTGAATGATTTATTGAACATGATTAATGTAATGGTTGAATACATAAGTTTTTTTTTTTTTTTAGGGAAATTAAATGCCTAAGTTGAGTATGTTAAATGACTTTATAATTTATCCTTTATTCTTTTACTAGCATTATGGACAAACTTCTTATAAGGAAATCACTTGTATTGCAAGATTTATCTTTAAGCAAATTCGTATTGACTTGAACAATCTTCTTTCGGGCTTAGGATATGAGAAAATGTCTCATATTTTCATCCTAATGATCAGGATGAAATAAGAAGAGTATATTTACAAAGAGGTTCCTATCAACCTCTTAGCCATGATTCTCTATAAATAAAAAATAAAAATAAAAATAGTGTAGCGTTGCATTGATTTAATCCTAATTGATTTAAAGAATACAAAAATTGGTTAGAGCGGATCATAAAAAAATAATGATACATTTTGTTTATATTGTAACTTATTTAAGTAAGATGTTGGTAATTAAATGAGAGATCAATAGATAAACGATTGATTGGTTGTGTACATTGAAAATGATATAGTTGATAGCATTGATAATGAAGCTATTATACAATGGTTTCAAAATATGAAAACTCTTAGAATGAAATTTTTTTAATTTATATATTTGTGTTTTTTTTTTTTTTTTTTTTTTTTTTTTTTTTTTTTTTTGCGATGTCAATATATTCAAGTTTTATTTTTATTAATTTTTCAATATAAGTTTCTTAATGACTACCATGAAGAAAATTCATGGAGCCGCCAATGCAGTACATTAGTTTTCCAATTAAAGTGAAACTAATGATAATATTAACCGATAAAACACAATTAGTGTTATCTTTTTTTAGTTTCTCAAGAAAAAAAGTGTTATCTTTTTTAAAGATAACTAAATTCAATATATTTACATGTTTTAATTTAATTAGAAAATCTATATACTATGCCTAAAATACTATACCTAAATTTTACCCATATATAGTAAGAATTTCAGAATTTTAGATTTATTCAACAATTTTAAGTTGAATATTCAAAAAAATAGTCCTACAAGTACTACACATTTTACTACATTGGTCTTACAAATTGATGTGCCACTTGTTAGAAATAGGTAATTCAAAATTTAGTTATGGGGTGATTGAAACCCACCAATCACATTCATGGAGCCGCCAATGCAGTACATTAGTTTTCCAATTAAAGTGAAACTAATGATAATATTAACCAATAAAACACAATTAGTGTTATCTTTTTTTAGTTTCTCAAGAAAAAAAGTGTTATCTTTTTTAAAGATAACTAAATTCAATACATTTACATGTTTTAATTTAATTAAAAAAATCTATACACTATGCCTAAAATACTATACCTAAATTTTACCCATATAAAGTAAGAATTTCAGAATTTTAGATTTATTCAACAATTTCAAGTTGAATATTCAAAAAAATAGTCCTACAAGTACTACACGTTTTACTACATTGGTCTTACAAAATTGATGTGTCACCCATTAGAAATAGGTAATTCAAAATTTAGTAATGGAGTGATTGAAACCACCAATTACATTCATTGTTTTATAAGCTTCATGTAGTAAAATTTGTAGTCATTTAACATTTTTCAAATTTAAAATAGTGTGATTTATTCCACTAATATATTCAAACCCCACCACCCTCCGCGATTTGACATCAAAATCTAATATAGCCCGTAAGAGCATTAGCATCAATGGTGTTGAAAATTTAGTTTTTAGCACCAAGAAAAAGTTATTTTGTCTATTTTAACTCACCATTTTACAACTCATCCTACATCAATACTCTTATTTTTCACAACACATCTAAACACTATTCATTTATTTATTATTTTCTCTCTTTTTCTCTCTCTTCAACCTAGAACCACCAAACCCACAGCCTCTCTTCTTCTCTGTCTCTCTATCTTCTTCTTCTCCCTCTCTTCAACCCACAGCCACCACGGCACCACCATCACAACCACCAAACCCACGTCCATATCAAACACAAACCCATATGAATATACACAGTCAAAATCTGATCAAGCACAACCCACAGCCAAAACCCAAAATCCGATAAGATCAAACATAGCCCACAACCTTATTTCAACCCAAAATCCAACCCCAACCACAACCAAAATCAACCACCACCACCAAACCCATATGAACACACACCACACCAAGAACCAACTACAACCAACGCATACCCACCACACCGCTAACTTGTCGCCGCTGATGTCACCCCTGAACCACCACAAACCCACCTTTTCATTCGTTTGAGAGAGAAGACCCACATGGAAGAGAGGGGGGGGGGGGGGGGGGGGGGGGGCCAAAGATGAATTGAGCAAGACAAAAAAGAAAGAATTTGGGTTTTTAATTGAAGGAAGAGAAGGCTTGGGAGAGAGGGCAAGGCGGTGAGGAAGGAAAAAATAAAGGAAGAGAGAATCGGTTACAGAGAGGGGAGCGGCATGAGGAAGAAAGAAAAAAGAATAGTGAGAGAGAGAAGAAAGATAAGTAAGAGAGAGAGAGAGAGAGAGAGAGAGAGAGAGAGAGAGAGATTAAAAAATTATTATTTGGTATAGCATTTGAACTACAGTAGACTGCCATAGATGGCAGTTTATTGTAGCACATTTGCAAAAAAAATTTAGAGATAGCAACATTAATGCAGCAGGTTTTTTGTGGAATAGGTTGTTAAAAATAGCAATATAGCACCATCAATGCTAATGTTCTAATAAACCAACTAGAGGGTCATTTAGGACCCAAAAAAAAAAACTCTTGGGTGCATACGTGCTTAGCCAAAAAAAAATCGCTTCTTAATTCCATTAACGTTGGGAATGAAGAAGCTATAGATGGGATAATTGATCTCATTAGAAATCTGCAATCACTAACAGGAGTAAAACAAATTTGAGCAGATAAAGAGTTGATCCAAAAATGTATGATAGTTTAGCATGTATCAATGCCGAGAGTAGTTGCAAGTTGTAGGCTACCCCTAACTGCCTAAAGCTCAACTATGATTCGGTAGCACAGTTAAATTAGCTATGAAGTTTCTTGGGTTTCTTTTCTTAAGGAAGAGAGTTTAAACCAACAGAGAGATGGGACCATCTATTTCAGGTGAACCAAGTGTTGTGGTGTGCAAAAAGAGTACTACGTTTTCTTTTCGTAGGTTCTACAGCTGGGAAGTTGATGATGATGGCTCGGTTAATAAAGCTAACAGTGCAGATTATTGACATATTAAGCTCTAGGGAATGGGATAAGTTTTCTAGCTAGAGCAGTATCTGGATTTTGTCCATTTCTTTCTCATCCTCTATGGGTTGAGACTTGAGAGGCCTTTGACATAAGTGAGTTTGTACCCCAGGCCTAATCTGGACCACTCCCTCCGTTATATCAGCTTTCCTTTGTGTGCTACTCTCTCTCTCTCAACAAAGTGTCCGTTCCCAGTTCCCATACACATAATGACTTAAACATCCTAATCTGGGTGAAGATGAGTAACGACCCTTCAGACGTAAGAAACTTTACGATTTACGAACTAATCAAAGTTACAAATAAGAATTAACACTTCATTAAGACACGGATCTCTACAGGATAGCAAGTGCCTAAAAAAAAAAAAAAATTCAAGACCAAGCCATTAATAATTGGTAGAACTCAATTAGAAGATAACTCTGAAATGACATGCCTAAAATTTAAATTAAAAACAAAAAAGAAATAGAAAAAAGTATACAACTCATAAAATATTTACTGAATTGATTATGTAGTTAAAGATGCCATGACCTACACATTTATAGTTGCCTAACTCTGGGTAGGGTCAGTAGAAATATCGAAACCAGGAGGTATAAAAACAATGTCATCCCACTTCGAAGTTGAGCTTTCCTGCAAAACAAACATTACACTGTCATTTTAGCTTTACTAACTAATATAACAACATTTTATTGCCCAGAAGACAGGAGCAGCGAAAATCCAAGAGAAAAATAAGAGGCAAACAAGCAAAATATCTAAAATCTTAGATATTTTTTAAGAATATCATCTTTTGGGCAACCAACCAGAGTATGAAAAGTAAAACTTCTTTACAGAGGATCCTTACCTTCATCCCCTTGAGTACCTCCTCAAGAACTGCAACCTACAAGACAATCAAAATTAAGTCCATAGAATGAGAGAAGCTTTAACAACAAAGAGGCAAGGAAATTCATACCTGAATATCCCCCCGTCTGAAAGCAGGATTTATTTGATTCTGCTGGCGGGAAGCTCTTAGTAGGGAATTTTCTAAATCTTCCTATAAAAATACCAATGACAAGAAGAGTTATAACACAATGCAGAAAATACCACAATATTGCATGTTGAAAAGTCTACTTTGCTAACTAACCTTTCTAAAAAAAGCTGGACGATAGCTCTTGTTTTGGCTCTTCAGTATCAAACTCCTTGACTGTTCAAAATAGTAGTGTAGAAAAAATCATGGATGAGGGCATGTGTACGTGTCTAGGGACCAATGTAAATATTATAATGACAAGAGATGGCAGTATTGTTAAGGCCATGGTCATAGCAAAAAGATCTAATAGCAATTATAATGATGAGAAGGCCATATTCTTAGAACCACGGTCATGGCAGGACAAATCTAACCCAGTGAAACATTGGGCAGCTAAATGAAACCAAATCTACATTATTTGAAGCATGGACAACCAGTAGTCAGGATTAAAATTGACACCCCAGCATCAGCTTATGCTTTGAACGCAGAAACACCCAGTTGTTCAGGACCAAAAATGTATTTTTTGTAGTGCTAGTGGAATAAAGTACTTGTAGTCCCATCCGAAACCGGTGCCTTATCAGGGCCTGTACAAGCCTAAAGGACTTCTTCCTCCTAAAAATGGAATTCTAGATAAACTGTTGATTCTTCTTCTATGGTATTGAAAGGCATCTCATCCAATTTCGATCTCCCAATAGTTGGAGGCTTGGGATGAGCTTTACCATTGCTTCACCCTATACAGGCAAGTTCAAATTTAGACAAGAATTTCAATTATCACTCAATAGGTTTAACCAAAATCACCATTTT
Source organism: Quercus tomentella (assembly GCA_028535165.1). Classification (NCBI taxonomy): domain Eukaryota; kingdom Viridiplantae; phylum Streptophyta; class Magnoliopsida; order Fagales; family Fagaceae; genus Quercus; species Quercus tomentella. The sequence goes on along the minus strand of JAPQVY010000001.1, from coordinate 26,139,662 downwards.
TCCTTTTTGTTACTGTGGCCGGAGTTCTGCTGCTCACCTTCTAACGTGGCCATATAAGTCCCTTGTCCACTGGTGCTTTTGCCAGTGTTATCGCCTGTGCTCACTTGGTTTTGCTCTGATTGGCGATTTGTTAATCAAGGTTTCATGATTGCATACTGCTCAGGCTCAAGGAGTTTTCTTAATTCAACGATTTGTGAGGTGACATCGTCACTAGTCGTTCTCACAAACTATTTTAGGTGTTTCTATAGCACCAAATCAATCAATGCTTCTAACAACCACTTAGCACTCCTTTCCCATGAAAACCAACCATAAATATATGTTTTCCCCGTAGAAGGATATAAACAAAGAAAATTGACCCCCTACTTCTAAGATAAGTTCAAAAGCTTTAATTTCAAAGGAAAAACTTTTGACCTGCCCATGATTGGGACCAAAAGATTACTGTCCATTTACCAGTAGCGCTTCCTAGAGTTTCCATTTGTGATGGTAGAGTTCCCTCTTCTTCCTCCTCTGGAGGCCTCTCTCTCCAATCTCCATTAACCTCTAGTTCTTGCTAATAGGTATTGAAAATTTTTATAAGAAAATCTAGAAGAAGAAAAAAAAGTTATGGAGAGAATTAAAGAGAAGATGAGGATGATATATTGATAATAACAAGAGAACCCCAATCACATCACAGTATTGAAAATAGTTAATAGGCAAAGTCAACAGATCCAAAGTTTTAAGCATGCCAAATCCGATCCAGGGTTTAAGTATCCAAATTCCTCAAACATTTTTTGATACATAGGAATAATTTCATTAAGAGAAGTCTATAATCTAAAAATTGACAAGAAGGAATACTGCCAAGGGAAGCCATCCATTCGTACAAACATATCTCAGCATAGGCTTTTTTACAACAAGACAAGGATAGTTGACCCCTTGAAATTTCCTGTTATACACTGCCAGATTTCTCACATAAAGCATAATGGGGCCACCTTCCATATTTCACCACCTCTACAATGATGAAACTTCCCTAGCCAATAAGAAAGCATGGGACCCATCATTGGCATAACCCAAGAGCCTCCAAATAATGCAAATACGTAAGACCTTCCTCAAACATGTACATTAAGTTGCTGCATCTCCCCTCCCCCCTCACAACCAAAAAAAAAAAAAAAAAAAGGTTTCTTAATAGAGAATGCATCTCAGCTTCCTCTAGGCTACCACATAACGAAGCTCAAATTGTCAACCATGATTTCCCAAAATTAATTCTAGTTCTATTCTCATTAAGGTCTATAGTGGTAAATGCTTCATCCATTTATTTTTTCCCTAAGATGAAAAAAAATATTTTCCTTTTTTTTCTGATAGATAAATAAAAATAAATAAATAAATGAAACATTCTTTGTTCTCTCAGGCCAAAAGCCTTTAGGCCAAATAGCACTTCCCCCACTACCCCAGCAGTAAGTATGGGTGGCAGGTGAGGGTAGGAGTTCAAATCCTCTTGGTTGCATGAATGCTAACCAAACAAAAAAAAAAAGGTTCCTTGTTCTATCAGTAGAAAATTATACATTGTAGCATCAAAGCAGCCAATAAATCATTTATATTGGGCATTAAGAAAAGGCATCGGAATGCTCCTATTTGGATGGCTGTGCCCCCTTGTTTGATGTGGTGCATTAACAGGCATTTTGAGGATTTAGAGAGATGAGTTTCAGATCTTAAACTCTTCTTCCTTTAGACTCTTCTGGATTGGGTTGCAGTGTTAGGCTTTCGTTCTTTTTCTTTAGCCCATGGTTTCATGGACTTTGTACTTTATGCACTTGATTTGTTTTTGTCCCTGATGTATACTTCCTGCATACTCAGGTGACACCCTTCTTCTTTTTAATGTATTTTTATTACTTATCAAAAAAAAATATTGGGCATTAAGAAAAGAACCTGGAAAACTGGAACACCCGAGAAGCCATCATCAGAAATACCAATCTTTTCCATTTCCTACACACACCAAGAGGATATCCACACAGAAATTATTAACATCATAATATTGGTGGTTCAAATATTCTAGAAATTCTTTATACTTTAATTTCTCATCAAGCAAATCATAACAACTAAAATTTGAACACAAAAGGAAGGTGTTGTTAAATGGAGTCAGAAAAATTGTAAATTGATCTTATATTTTTTGGCTTAGAAAGTTTCTCAGACTTGGTAACAATACAGAAGAAGTCAACAAATTCATTTTGTCATTAAGTTTACTTCCCCAAGTTAAAGCACACCTAAATAAGCATACATTAAGTGATCTTATTCCTCCAACAAGAGGAAGTAAAGGGAAATAAAAAGGAAATACTATATAAGTCAGAATCAGCCTAAAAAACTTGAAGACTGCCTACTAATCACCTTTTTCGAACCTCGCAAAAAAAAATAAAAATAAAAAAGAAGAGGGAACCTTGTTCACGTAGGATTAATACTAAATTGAGGAATTTGTCCACGTGTGATTGAGGAAATTGCCCGCATGTGATTGTGGTGGGTTTAGATTTAAGAAGATTTGTGGATTTTGGGTTTAGAACCCCTTGAGAAGAAGGGTTAAGGTTCAAAATAGAAAATATTTAATTTATGGTTGGAAAAAAAATGTTTTAAAAAAATATGTGAATAGTCACATGAATAGTACCTGTGAACAGCACCATGAAAGAGGAAGGGGAAAAAAAAACCCAACAATACTCAAAACACCCAATAATTTTATTAATCAACTCTATCTCCTTTGAATACACTTGGCACAATTATAGGACTCCTAATTTCACTAGTAAACTAAAAACCTAATAAAAGATTAACTTGGTCCGTTAGCCGCAAAGAAAATAAATCTTAAAATACTTTGGATCTCCTAGAAATTTTATACTTAACTAAACTATTCAAAATACCCTTAATCGATAATTTGCACGAATAGCAAAAATTGCAGATTTGCCCGACTACAAAATTAACCATAACCATAAAATAACAACCCAAATAAAAAATAAATATATGTTTTAACCCTAAAAGGCTCATACCTAAACCTTTAAAACCAAATGACTTTTACTTCAATTGCTCTTCACAAGCAAACCACAAAATATAACTCTTGGATAGGAAAATTTGCAAAATAATACCAAATCAATCTTCCATGGCTAAATCATTCTCCCCTAGTTTAAAAACACTCAACCTCAAGTTTTATAGTGTTGAAGTCTAAGAACCTCTGAACTTGAAACTTCTACCAATTCTTCAATCACCATCAGAAGAATTAAGAATAAAGAATCATTCTTTCCCACCACATTATTAAATTCATCTGAAATGATAAAATCAATTATTGGAGGAATTTTCAACTTACACTCCTTGAATTGATACATAGCAGTAACATCAAGTCATCAACATCTTCCTTCATCTTTTCATTCCAAGATCAATCTTCTTCAACTTACACTCCTTTGTTGTCACTAATGTCCTTGTAACACATTCCTTTAATTTTTCTTGAAGTTGGACCTATGGTGAATCATAAGGCTGGGTTTCTCTGTTTAAGGCTACAAATGAGGTATTGAACCAAGCAGCAAATAGTCAGGTCCACATCCATCAAATTTTGAAGGGGGTAACAGGTGCAATTTTTTCCAACAAGGGTGGGGATAAACTAGTCTCTAACTTATCTAATTTCTTGATAAGTTGCTATTTTATGAAGATATTTAGCCAAAATAGCAACTTGCAATTTGTTCAAAGTTTCTTGCATAGTGTATAATTCTTTGATTTTTGCTTCCATTGAATTCACCTTCTCACCCATTGAATTCATCTTCTCATATAAATGTTTAAAGTACTTTTTGGTCCTTCGTAATCTTGAGAAAAAGCCTTAAACTAGGATTTTTATTCCATTTGTCATCATGATTTTAGATGAAATTTTTTTCAAGTGATTGGCAAGAGAGGCTACAGTGGAATTTTCTATGGATGGTTGGATGGGATAGAGTGTGTTCTCCCTTGACTAGTGGAGGGTTGGGGATTCGGAAACTTACTACTTTTAATCAATCTTTGTTGGATAAGTGGTTATGGTGATTTGGGTTGGTGGGGGACCAATTGTGGAGACAAGTAATTACTGCGAAGTATGGGAAGGAGTGGGGTAGGTGGTATTCAAAACCTGCACAAGGTTCTCTTGGTTGTGGGTTGTGGGTTGTGGAAAAGTATTAGAATGCAGGGAGATCTTTTTTTTTACAGTGCTTTTGGTTTGGGGTGGGCTCTGATAGTCAAATCCGAATCTGGTACGATTGTTGGTGTGAGGATCAACCTTCAAAGATGAGGTTTCCAGTGTTATTTTAAACTGCATTGGATAAGGATCCTTCTGTGGAAGCTTTGTTGGAGAGACATGAGGTGGGGGCAGAGGAGTTGGAGTGTTGGGTTCATGAGGAATTTTAATGATGGGGAGATTGATGAGGAATTTGCTAGAATCTTATATTCCCACTAGGGAGGGGGGAATATTGGATGAAATGGGATCTAAGGAGTAATGGGGATTTCACTTTGAGACCTTTTTATGAGACCTTACAGGGTTCATCTTCAATTTCTTTCCCTTGGAAAGCCATATGGAGGGTTAAGGCTCCTCGTAGAATTTCTTTTTTTATAAGGACAGCAACTCGGGGGGAAATTCTTACTTGTGATAACCTTATTAAGAGGAGTTATACAAAGGTGTTGGTTGCATGTGTCAATGCAATGAGGAGGCTGTGGACCACCTTTTGATACACTTAGTGTGGCTTTTGACTTGTGGTGTTATATTTTTCAAATGTTTGGGATTCAGTGGGTATTAATGGAGAAGGTTCCAATTTATTATGGGGATAGCAGATTGGGGGATCTAATTGGTTGTCAGCTGTTTGGAACCTTGTACCCTTATGTGTTCTATGGACTATCTGGCTGGAAAGAAATCGATGCACTTCTGAAGACGTGGAGTGCACATCAACTCAATTGCTAGCACCTTTCATTAGTTCTATATATGAGAGGTCCTTTGCTATGGGTCTTATAGATAGCAATTCTGTTCAAAAATTCAGAGTCAATTCATATGTAAATATTTTTCAATTGCAACTCTTTAGGCTACTTCATGTCTCTCTTCATGAAGTAGTCTCTTTTCAATAAAATTTTTCTTCCCTTCAAAAAAAAAATAAAAATAAAATAAATAATTATTTCAACAAAGAACTCGTAGGATTTTGGGATTTGATATCAAATTGTCATATGACAACTTGCCTGCACGTGGTTGTGGTGGGTTTAGGTTTAACAAGATTTGTGGATTTTGGATTTAGAACCCTTAAGAAGAAAGGTACGGTTCAGAACAGAAAATATTTAATTTATGGTTGAAAAGGGAAGAAAAATAGAATTGTTTTAAAGAAAAAAAAAAAAAAAATCTGTGAATTCTGCCGGTGAACAGTGCTTGAACAGTACAAAGGAAAAGAAGAAAAAAAGAATCCTAAGGCCAACGTGCCTCAATACTCAAAACACTCAATAATTTTATTAATCAACTCCATCTCCTATTGAGCACAAATATATAAATATATATGAGATAGGTTCAAGTTACACTTGATGTAACTCTACAAGAGTTACAACTTTTTTTAACCGTAGATTATAAAAAGATCTAATGGTGAGAAATAAACTACTTGACTATGTAATTAATGTTTTAAAATTTAATGGCCACCACATTAATTTATTCTTTACTTTCCAAAACTACTTTATATTCTCTCTCTTCTCACCCAAAAGTCCTTCCCTTTGATATCAAAAAATAAAAATAAAATAATCCTTCCCTTTCTTTCTCTAAGCTCAACTCCACTGCCAGAGCTCCAATCTCTCTGCCTACTCTATTGATTGCAAGGTTGCTTTTAACTTCCACATATATCTTCTCAACAAAAGAAAAAAACTTGGACGAATGAGTTTCAAGAATTTCAAAGGTGAAATTGTTCGAGAGCTTTCAACCCTTTCAGAGCTTCTTTTATCTCTATCTACCAGAGAATCTTCATTTTGGAGAATTTCCCCTTAAAATCAAGAATTTATAAATTTTGTGTCTCAAATGTTCGAACACAAAAGAAGAATATTAGAAGGTGAAGCGCAAAAAAAAAACTTGGACTTAGAAAATTTATAGTAAAGTTTCCTCACATACATTGCCATGAACATGGATGATAGAACCAATTTTTTTTCTCCCTCTTCTTTTTTTCACAGGTTTCTTTTAGGAGTGGTTTGCTATTTTCTTCCACAGCCACAAACCATTTAGGACAATTTAACTAGCAAACGTGACAACAAATCTTTTCCTTGCCATAAATCCAGATAGTTAGCAATTTTATGGCCCACACAACCTACCAAGGCCAGGGACGGTGGAGAGAGAAGAGGTGAGTTTAGAGAGAGAAAAAAAAGATAGGACTTTTGGGTGAGAATGTATAGAATTTTGGAAAGTAAAGAATAAATTAATGTGGTGGGCATTAAATTTTGGAATATTAATTATATAATCAAGTGGTTTCTTTCTCACCGTTAAATCTTTTTACAATCTACGGTTAAAAAAATGTGTGACTCTTATGAAGTTACACCAGGTATAATTTGAACTCATCTATATAAATATACATATATATATATATATATATATATATATATATATATATATATGAAAAATCTTCCTTTGTCCTAGTGGAATTAGGACTCTTAGGGCTCGTTTGGATGTAGGAGGGAAAGAAGAGGAGTAGAGTAGAGTTGACTGAAAATAGACTAATTTTGAGCCAAATCTACTTTACTCTACTCTACTCCCCCTCCCTCTCCCTCTCCCTTAATCCAAACGGACCATTAATTTGACTAGTAAACTAAAAACCTAATAAAATATTAACTCAACTTTAGAACCAAAATACCCTTAATACGCAAAAATCACAAAATATATAAATTTTTCCTTGAGTACAAAATTGACCATAACAAATAAAATAAATAAAAAAACTGTTTTAACCCTTATGACTTATACCAAACCTTTAAAACCACACGACTTTTACTTCTATTGGACTTCACATGTGGACCCTATAAAATAAGAACAAGTTTAGTAGTTTTTCTATCATAAGTTGATTAAGGTCAAACCATGAGATTGTTGTGTTAAAGCACTGTCAATTTCATAGCATTATGGCAAAATGGGTTCGTTCCTTCAATACTTCCTAAATGTTTCATGAATGATATTTCATTTAATAAATACAACTTTTACTTGTCCATGTTGCCCATGATTCTACTAATTGACTCATACCTACCAAAACAAAATAACTAATATGGTTGAAACTTAAAACAAAACCAAACAGTTTTACAGATTTTGTTTTTACTTTGATTCAAACCTACTTTTGGATAGAAAAGGTGTGAGCAACAGAGAACAGTATCAAGTGCCATGTCATATGACATGTTCCCTTTGCTTGAATAGCATGAAAGCTGCACCTTCCACTAACAGCCCAAGAAAATTGAAGCATTTTTGCCAGCATTTTCTTAGAAAATTGTTTCCTAGGAATTTCAAGGGCAGCTAAGCTTCCACTGACGGGAAGAAAGAAGTTTCTATTCTACCCATGGCATCTATAGGTGAAAATCAGGGTTAGAATCAATGCAATAAAAATACAAATGTTCAAGAATTTTAGATCTAAGGAAAACAAAATTCTGGAAACTCCAACTTATGTAGTTTGAAGTGAGGGAATGTGTGGATTCCAGTTAACTCAACGGGCAAAATATATTGCCATCGAACAAGAGACATTATAAAGAGGAATTATTGACATCATAATTTCAAGAAAAAAAAAATAGCATATTAAAGTACGAAACCCCAGACCACTATTATCTACATTAAAATAACATCTTTCTAGTTCTCACATGAGCACAAGTGGACTTGTAATTTATCAGAAAATAAAATTCAAAGCTCAAAACCGCAAGTATACTTATTTTATCATAACTATATGTGAAAAAATTGCTCACCCTAAGCGCATTCTTGACTTGAGAAGACTCCGGAATCAGCCTGAAAGCCACCCCATCAAGCTTCAACTGAACAACCTGTAAAAACAATAAAAAAAAGAGAACTCATTAAGACTCCACCAAATATTTTATCCACTTGGGTTCGTACACAAAATAAGCCTAGAGGCACACAAAAAAAAAAAAATGCGGTTGTTATTGGTAGTTAAAACCTTATTGAGAGCAACAGCAACCACTTTGGAGCCAGTTTGCATATTGGGATCCAAGCTCTTAATCTGCTCAAGAAGCGCCTCAGCGTCCTCTTTCTTGAAACAAAACAGCCCCAGAGATTTCTTGTCCTTGGTCGAAACACCCGAAACCAACACGAATTCTTCAGAGGCATTGCTCAGCGCGTACACAGGCACGCCCGCCAGCCGCTCTTCCATGGCCTCAGTCGACAGGCCGCCGACACTACCAGATTGGCGAACAGCCGTGAACTGGGAATTGTTGGGTTTGGCAATTCGAGCCCAAACGGGGTTTTTGTTAGAAGAAGAAGAAGGGTCAAGAGTGTGTATTGCGTGGTTTTGGAGGTTGGAGAGAGCGGATTGGAAGTGGGTTTTGAGGGAAGAGGGGTTTGGGAGGTGTTGGAGGAGATTGGAGCAATGGTTTTGGAGGTTGCAGAAGGCTTCTTGGAGCTGGGGATTGAGTTGAGGGGGTTGTTTGAGTGATGGGAAATTTTTTGGTGTGTTGGAGTTGTGGGACTTCATTTTCTCGGAAACGAAAGGGCTCAATTGGAGTGATGATGATGATGAAGGAGGGAAGGGGTTTTCAATTTCAAGTGAGGGACGGCAGGGTTTTTTTTTTTTTTTGGGTAAAAAAAGGGTAATTTACCATTTTAGTCTATCTTTACACTCTTACGTGAATTTGGTCCCTACCTGGCTACCTTACCTTTTTACTTTTTAGACTGCGTTTGGTTAAATGTAAAATATTTTCAGGTGAAAATAGTTTTGGAAAAGGAAAATATTTTCAAGTGTTTGGTTGCTTTATGAAAATTGTTTTAGAAAATGTTTTCATGTGTTTTGTTACATTCTGAAAATGCTATTTTTCTACTAGTTTCTCACATTTTCTCAGTCATTTTCTCAACATCCAAACAAATTTTATAATAGAAAATTTCAATATATAAACTTTTAAAGAAACAAAACCATTCTCAATACACAACCATTCGGTCAAACTGAGAGAAGGAGGAGGAAGAGAGAGTGATCACAAATCGAGGGAAAGGGAAAGGTAGATCGAGAAAGAGAGAGTTCGGTCATGGGTGGGTCATGGGCGATGAGACCGGTCCAGTGGTGGCAGGCTTCAGATGGCGCCGAGATTGAGACAAAAAGAGTTCGATCTAGAGGGCGGTGGGACAATCTCACGGTGCGATCTCATGGTGCGATCTAGAGGGGTGCGATCTCGGCGGGACGATCTCCCCAGCGCGATCTCGACGGCGCAATCTCATGGCGCGAGCTCAACGGCGCATCTGGGCTTGGGGCGGTGGTCTGAGCTCGACGGCGCGAGCCCAATCTCACTCTCTCTAGTCTCTCTTCGTGCTCTTTCTCTCTCTCTCTCTCTCTCTCTTCGATGTCTGAGTCCGGAAATCATTTGAAGGTAAAATAGAAATTTGAAGGTAAAATAGAAGTGTAAAATATTTTCTGGATCAAAGGGCTTATTTTCCGATCAAAGTTGTTAATTTTCCGTTTGACTTTATTTTACAGGCCCTACCAAACACGCTGCTGGGTGTAAAATAATTTCCTAAAATCTTTTTCAGCCAAAACAAACGCAGCCTTAATATTGTGTCAAATAGTCTCTATCTTTGAGAAAATGGTGACATAGTTAATAGCTTAACTTATTAAAAAAAAAATTTCCCGTGTTTTTTGTCTATGTTATCTTTTAAATTGCCACCTAGAATGGCGCATCAAATGCCATGTGCCTGAATAAAAAAAAAAAAAAAACATTCATGCCTACACGCATCTTCGATCTCATTTTTCTCTTTTCACTTTCTAATAAAAGAATGGAATTGAATTGAATTAAATAATTTTTTTTGATGTATTACATTCCCAATTCCATTATTTTCTACTACTCATCTTTTCTTGATTTTAGAAGACATTACATCTTGTGACAACACTCGAAAACATACAACATTAATTTCCAATGACCTCATTTGATCACCTTCTTCGACTTCAATGTTCTCCAAAGAAACTAGATTTTTGGATACCATCATACCATTCTCATCAACAATGGTTAATGTAGCATACCTAGCACGTTTCTTCTTTGCAGTTTCAGCATGATCACTTTTTGCTCTATCTTTAGCCTAAAGTTGTGTCATCTTAGGGTAGTTAGGCATAGGTGTTGTCATTCACTTCTTGCCCGCAGGTTTTGACTAATACAAACCAAGAAAAATGGTAATACAACAAATATATAATTATGTAATACAAAATTAAACTCACAAAAAACTGGTAATTTACCACTATGAGTTGTTCCCAAACTTCTAGTTTAGCTGTCCATATGTGTAAAGAATCATTCCACCCAAAACCACTCAATCCTTCTTTAAATATGTCATGGCATTAATGAAAAAAAAAAATTCTGTGTTTTTTGTTGATTTTTCACCTTATTCTTGTTAATTCCCAAGTGAAATTTGTCAATCAACTCTTTCACTATGTCATCATATGCCTTAGAGGTAAAAGTTCCATTAACTCTTCCACCTATATTTACTTGATATAAAAAAGCATCTACCAAAGCATCGACCATAACACTAGTCCATTGTACTTCTTTGCTTGGATCTCCATCATTCCTCTTTGATATCTTGCCCATGCTATAACTGATAGGACAAAAAACACACACATATAATATTGTGTAGATACTAATATTAATTATTGAAAGATAGAGAGCAATATCAAACTATGAAGAGAAATTTGCATAACATTTATGTTTAAGTGATTGAAACATGACATCATAGTCTTAAACAACATGACAATAATAAACCCAAAAGTTATCACATTTGGACATAGTTTTGGCACATGGCTACTACTATAGACTCTCTTATGATATCTCCTTGCCTAGCAGCATAATCTCTTTTTCTTGGAGTAGGGGTCACACGTTGATAATGAGAATGTAAAATCTCTTTATCAACTTCAACAATAAATCTTTCATCAGGATTAACACCCATTTAATAATTATGAAGCATACAACACACTAAAACGATTTTAGTTTGTGTGTCAACTAAATAAGTGGGCCTTGTAGTACTTGCTATGATAGGAAATGTTTTCAATACACCAAATGCTCTTTCAATAGCATTGCTTAATGATGCATGTCACAAATTAAACAATTTTTTTAGCATTTTCAAGGGGACAAGTAGAGCATTCTTTTAAATGATAACGCACTCCCCTATAAGGTGCAATTAGACAATTTCTATTCATGTATCATGAAGATAATATTACCTAATAAACAATAAAAAATGTTAATTATATACTAACAAATTTTAAATTATATAAAATACATCCTAATATATATTTGAATTAAAGTTACCTTGTGAGATTTTCAAGTTATCGTTCCTAGTTAAAGCATTCTTTATTATTCTTAAATCTAAAAGCAGCTTCTTCCCAACCTAGTAATATGTAGGTGAAAATTTCGAATCAAACGAGCATGTAGCCAATGCATTTTGTGTCGGGTAACCTTTCCTACCCTGATACCTTGCTGCATCCTCGTTAGGCACTTGGGTTCCATCAGATTGTCAAAGGAATTGATCTTCTAACATAATTATTGATCTTAACACTATAAAAATGGCGACTAATGATCTCACCGAAACGATGAAAAAAGAAGAAAATTGTACAGCTTTTCACTTTATGTGATAGATCGTGAAGAAATTTGGCAACTTGCTCTTCAACTATGGCACATTATGTGTCTTGAAGATCACAATCTCTTCACAAAATGTCACACAAACCTTGAAAAGCTTGTGCATTCATGCATAGTACATCATAGCATTTTTCACTAATTCAAAGTCGATCCATATATCATCACATACTAATAGGCCAAGAATGTATTGACCTATTGTGATAAATTAACCAATTGATTTAGCCAAGTTAATTAATTAATTCAATTAACATGCAAAATGCGTGGTAGCACAAACAAATCACCAATTAACTACAATGCAGCAGAAATTAAATTGACACGGTGATTTGTTTTCGAATGGGGAAAACCTACAAGGCAAAAACCCTACCGAGTTATTTTAAGGTCACCACTCTTGAGAATCTACTATTATCAAAATAAGCGGTTACAAGTAAAGAAATCATAGTACCTTATACCAACCTATAGTTGAACCCTTACCCCAATACCCAATTGGACTTGTTTTGTAGTGACAATCTCTCATTTTCAATGCACGGTTCCTAGTACGTGACTAACCAATAGATACGTGGATCCCAGTACACGACTTGATCACCAACTTGAGAAAGATGTTGGCTGCAAAGTTCTTTAGTTCATCACACGATAAAGATCACGAAACTCCTTGGTCACAAAACCTTAAAGTGTACAAACACAACAGCTTCTTCAAGAAAAAGATGAACTAGGGCAAATTCTGTCTTCGGTCACAATTTGCATGAACAAAACTTTGCTTCACACTCATGCAACTGTGCAACCTTTGACGGCCCTTAAAACAATCCTTATATATGTTTAGGGTTGTGAGAAAAGAAGGCCTAAACACATACTCACGGATTGGATGAAAAACAGCTCTGAAAAACTGAGTTTCATAAATCTCGATAGATAGTCATCTATCGAGCTAGCTGTCGAGCCACAAGTTGAAACAGCTTTTAAACCTCGATAGATGCTAGCTATTGAGTTTTAAAATCTAGCACTTTCTCACTTGATTTTTGGACAGACTTGCATGGCTTTAACTCTTGAACTAGAAACTTTGTTCGTTGAAGTATTAAACACATCCTAGATCTACCCAATTACAAGTAAAGTGCGTTTTGTCAAAGGATTAGATAATTACATAAAATATTTACATTGTTCCTAACATTGAATCACATATGTCCTAACAATCTCCTCCTTTAGCAATTCATGACAAAACCACAACAAACAAATAAACATATGAGAAAAGTCATAAATCATTTAACTCATACTCACTTGTTGAATACAATAAAATCTATCCTAACACAAACTCTTGAAAAACTTTGCAAGAAAAGAGTTTATGGCAAGTAGACTTTGACAACCTGTATTTCTGAAACACTTTAAACAAAACTCATCAAGGCATCTTAATGTGAAATAAAAATATAAGATTGCATACAATATATAAGAAGCATGTGCATAAAGAGAGAAAAAAAACAACACATGGAGAGATAGGTGAATAACATACATCAATATATATATATATATATATATATATATATATATATATAAACCAAATATAAATATAATGTATGTCAGGTGGTCACAAGACCGATATACAAAGAAATAATGTATCTAAAATAGAAAGAAAAGAAAAGATACAAGAATCCTCACTACATCCCTCATAGTAGACACTTCATCTATCACAAAATCTCCTATACTAACCCTCCCCCTATGAGTATGACTACTCTCATCTCAAAACTATTCCCCCTTTTTGTCACAAGTGACAAAGGGCAAGTGCAAGTACATCAAGTAGACATCTCATCATCACTAGATAAGCTAGCACCATCATCCTCATCAGCATCCTCACTGCCGGAGCCATCGTCACTCTCATCCTCAAACGCCGGTGGAGATGGAGAAGAGGCGACAGTGAAACCACCCATGACAGCCTGTCGTCGTGCGATACGACCAACACAGGTGTTCACCTGACACAACTCATCACTGAGAGTGTCAAGGCGAGCATCCATGCTCACAAGTTGTGCCATGATGGCCTCAAGTGTCACTCCACCTGTAGAAGACGAAGAAGCAGAGGTGGAAGGAGCGGTAGAAGTTGGAGGAGCAACTGTCTCTGTCCGGGGCCGCCTCGGTCAAAGCTGGGCCTCACTCCGTCTGATGGTAGCCCTATCTATGGCACCCATGACCGTGAAATGAGGGGACGCAGGAAAAGAGACAGAAAAAATGGTGAAGGATCCACATGATAGCCGAAGGAAAAATAAGCATATCATGGGTCGCTGTATCCCTATAGACATTTATAAGGGATAGAATAAAGTAAGAAGGAAAGTCAATAGAGATATCCTCTAAGAGGGATAACAAAAATCGAGCAGGCTCTGTGATAGTGTTATAATGAGACAATGGATGAAGAATGAATGTCATCACCATGTTAAGGAACCTCAGACCTTTTGCAAAGCCCGAGCAAGGGGTGTTTTGACGATCACCCTTAGAAGAAGGTGTCTCACAAAAGAGAGACGAGAGTTCGTCTTTGGACACTGTCCTCAAATGCTCATAGCCAGGGTAGTCAGGATGCACTACCCTAGGTACGTGTAGTACCTCGAAGACAATCTTCGGAGTAACTACGATGCGCATACCTCCAACGTGAGAGAAGAAATGAGGTACAGAAGTGTCGATTCCATGCATATTAGAGTAAAACTCCTGTATGATCATGAAAAGGCACGTGACCGAGATGCCACACAGTGACTCCCAACCCCTACTGTAGATGACAATGGGTAGGTCGGTGTCAGAAAAATTTGACAGAAAGACTTGGCGTTCCGAATGTTGCCTCGTTGTGAAAAGTTCTCCGAGAAGTCCGACTTGGCCTTCTCATCACGGAACCGTATATAAGATGGAGTGGGGTCAAAAGGAGAAGAAGAAGATGCCCCGAAACGAAGAGGGTTCCAGGACGGAGTGGATTTGTGTTTAGGTGCCATAGAGCAGACTAACGCAAGAAAGAAAGAGAGAGGGAGAGAGAGAGACAATCAGAAAAGCACTAACAACATAATATAGAAGAATACAAAAGATTGAAAGTACGTATGCATGAAAATGCATGAATATGTGACATGCAAACTTAAAATACATCATGGGCTCAGCCCAATCCAAACCTAACAGCACACAATCATATCAACAAGGTAAACACACATCTAAATGCATGAAACATTGTTATAATCAAATGTGATGCAATGAATGATCATTTAGGATCAATTATACAAAACCCATCCAAAAAATTTAGTAAAAACTTCATTTATTTTGAAAAACCTCAAAAATTTCCAAAAACCCCAAAAGTTAGGTCAGAAATGCATGAAATGTATGATAAGATGATGAAAAGAGGATTATACCTGTGATATATACAAGATCAAAACCAAAGAAGGAGTGGGGAAAATATTTGGAGTGATTTAGAGGTGATTTGGGAGGTGAAGAGGCAGAATGGATCGAGAGAGATCGAGAAAAGTGAGTGAGAAATCGCGAGGATCGCTTTTATAGAAACTTCATAAACCTCGATGGATCGAGAGCTATCGAGATTTAAAACGCGCCTTTTAGCTATCAAAGAGCTATCGAGGATCTAACGAGAAGTGTCCACAACAAGGATTCTCAATGGATTGAGGTAGCTATCGGGAAGCTATTGAGCATCCAAAAGGTTTCTCGATGGATCAAAGTAGTTATTGAGAGCTATCGAGAATGCAATAAAAAGCTACTGAAGGGTCTCAATAGATAGCTTATCTGTCGAGAGGTATCGAGAAACTGTCGAGATTGCTTAAAAATAGTTTTTCAAAGAAGAGAAAAACACAAATATGAATGCAATCAAGCATGCTACTCAACCAAAGATCCAAACAACATTTTAAGCTCTCAAAATCATCTCTCAATCAAGAAAAATGTTAAGCACATAGATCCAAAACACACACACACACACTAAACAAGTCTAACAAATTTTATATTTTAAAAACAAGTCAAGATAGTTTAGTGAGCATACATTAACACATGTATTCCTTGTGATGGCCAAATCACATTGTACCTGCACATGTATCAAAAGTAGCAAAGAATTTTGCGTGTTGTGTGTGAAAAACATCACAAGATTGCATAAGTGTCTACATGTTATGACAATTTGAGATATGAAAAAATCACTTTAACTTACACACAATCATAACTGTTTGATGGGAACTATCACCTTCGAGGTACATCCTATAACTCCCACATCTCCTAGAAGACACGCTTGCAATCATATATAAAGCATTTTGATTTTTTTTTTTTTTTTGCATATTTTTCTTTTAATAAGCATATCATGCATGGGCATATAGGAGAGAGAAAGGAAATACCCAATGATGTTAAGCATCTGACATTCCACTTTTGCTATGCCGAAGCATACAAATGTCATTTTATGATTGGCGGGCAACAGTGGTGAGATGGTTATTTATGCCTTTCTCTTAGGATTTTCTAGTCCTTCCCTTCAAAAAGAGTGATACGAGTGTTAAGTACAAGAGATTACTTAATCTTACTCATCACAAACACGAGCCATAAAGCTCACTTACTTAGTTGTGCATAGAGATGCTCATCTAAGGTACAAAAGATACAAAGTTTAGAAAACTTTGTTTCAATGGCCATTCAAGGTACACAAGTACCAATGTACACAAACACACATTGTTTTTGTATTTTTCTTATTTTTCAATTTTTTATTTTATTTTATATGAAAAACAAAATAAACCAAAACTGAAATGAAAACAAACAAAAACAAGTTAAATAAAGCCATGCATAAAACTAGACTGACTCAAAATAGTAAAAAAAAACACACAAGTAATGCAAAAACAAAAACAAGAAGTGGAGAGAGAGAAAAGGTGGCAGAATCACTTGGAGCCATTTTCCTTCTACACCTTGGAAGAACCTTTCCATTTAGCAAACCCTTGATTCGGCGGTGAAGTGGAAGAATTGAAACTGTTCAAGTTTGAAAGAAACATGAGGGCTTTAAGAAGATCTCCAAGAGGAGCAAAGGAGGATGGAAACTGATTCTAGTTTCCCAACGCGATCATGCTGTTACTCTGTTGAGTGGCTAACCACTTATAGCAATTAGGTCGAGTATGTCCAGCTGCGCCACAGTGATTACAGAAATGCTGCTTTTTCTGTTTGGGCTTTTGAGTATTTCCCTTCTTAGCCCTAGGGTTCTTAATCTCTTTCTTATTAAGCTTAGGGGATGCTCCTAAGATGGATTTACCCTTGTCTATTTTCTCACTAGCTAATTCATTTTTAACATCATTGTTCTTAGTTTCAATATTATCAGCAGGAGAAACAAAAACAGTAGTACTAGCAGAAGCAATACTAGGAGAAGAGAAATCATACCCTAAACCGATTCGATTGGATGCAGATTTCTGAAGACTGAGCATCTCATCGAGCTTTGCACTTAAAATCCTTTCCAACTGGGCTCTGACTTGGAACAGTTTTGCCTCAAGCTTCTTGGTCTTCTCAGCCAAAAAATTATTCTCAAATCTCAGTGCTCCAATGGTTTGATTTGCTTTATCAAACTTAGTGGAAATTTCTTCTCGTTCAAGCTCCATTTCACTAAACTTCTTGGTGGCCAACCTATACAATTTCTCATACTTTTCTGAGACCTTGTTTAACTTTGCATAGGCTGTGTGGATGTCATCTTGCTCATCCATTTTTTCAAATCTAGACTCCATCAATTCCTCTTCTTCATCCACATCTTCAACAATCCCTTCAGTAGGATTTACAGCGGCAGTGAAGGCATTTAGGATTCCATCATCCTCATTATCAGAATCATCCTCAGGCTCAGTGTCGCTCAATGCAGCAGTAAGTTCCTTGCTCTTCCCAATGGTCTTGAGATAAATAGGTCACTCTTGTTTCATGTGTCTAAAACCTTGACACCCAAAACACTTAGGTCCTAAGGGAACAGTGTACTGACCGCCATCTGTAGCACCCTTCTTCCCCTTATCTTGGCTCTTGAACTGTGAGGAATTGGATTGCCTACGATCTTTGTCGAAGCCCTTCCCATTTGTATTCTTCATGAACTTCTTGAATTGCCTTGTAATGTAGGACTTCATTTTAGAATCTTCATCATCTGAAGACTCATTCGTGTCACTGCTCTTGGCCTTCAGTGCCATACTCTTGCTCTTGCCTGATTTCCCGATCCTTGTTAAACCTAACTCATAGGTTTGCAGATTGCCAACCAGCTCTGTCAAAGGAATTTTGTCAATATCCTTCGATTCCTCAATCGCAGTGATCTTAGCATGAAATCTCTCGAGTAGAGATTTGAACACCTTTCTAACAATCTTGGGTTCAGGAATAGTTTCTCCAAGATTAAAAGCTGAGTTCACTATGTCCTTGAGCTTGGCATAGAACTCGTCAAACGACTCATCCTCCTCCATCTTGATCTCTTCAAAGCTTGTAATAAGCCTCTGAAGTTTTGAATCTTTAACAACCTTGGTTCCTTCATAGGTTGTTTGGAGAAGGGTCCATGCTTCCTTGGTAGTTTCAGTAGAGAATATCTTCTTAAATTCCTTATTCGTGACTGCACTTAATAGAGCATTCAATGCCCTGCTGTTGAAGTTTGCCGCCTTGATCTTAGAATCAGCCTAGTCGGCCAGCACTTCCGTAGGCTTGGTCCAGCCTATCCCCATAGCTTGCCACACCTTTTCATCTAATAACTGCAAGAAAGCTCTCATGCGTACTTTCCAGTATGCATAGTTAGTGCCATCAAACAAAGGAGGTATAATAAGAGACTGTTCTCTATCCATGACAAGTAGGGGTCAATGGATCACACAACAAAGATTAAAAACTAATCAGAGTGTGCCTGTTCTGATACCACTTGATAGGCCAAGAATGTATTGACCCCTTGTGATAAATTAATCAATTAATTTAGCCAAGTTAATTAATTCATTCAATTAACATGTAAAATGTGTGGTAGCACAAACAAATCACCTATTAACTAAAGTGCAGTGGAAATTAAATTGACACGGTGATTTGTTTACAAATGGGGAAAACCTACACGGCAAAAACCCCATCGGATGATTTTAAGGTCACTACTCTCTAGAATCCACTATTATCAAAACAAACGATTACAAGTAAAGGAATCCCAATACCTTATACCAACCTACAGTTGAACCCTTATCCCAATACCCAATTGAACTTGTTCTATAGTGACAATCTCTCATTTTCAATGCACGGCTCCTAGTATGTGACTAACCAATAGATGCGCGAATCCCAATACGCAACTTGATCACCAATTTGAGAAAGATGTTGGCTGCAAAGTTCTTCACTTCATCACAAGATGAAGATCACAAAACTCCTTGGTCCCAAAACCCTAAGGTGTACAAACACAACAGCTTCTTCAAATGAAAGATGAATTAGGGCAAATTCTGTCTCCAATCACAATTTGCATAAACAAAACTTTGCTTCATACTTGTGCAATTGTGCAACCTTTGACGGCCCTTAAAATAATCCTTATATATGTTTTGGGTTGTGAGAAAAGAATGCCTAAACACATTCTCATAGATTGGATGAAAAACAGCTCTGAAAAACTGAGTTTCATAAACCTCGATAGATAGTCATCTATTGAGCTAGCTGTCGAGCTAAAACAACTTTTAAACCTCGATAGATACTAGCTGTCGAGCTTTAAAATCCAGCACTTTCTCACGTGATTCTTGGACAGACTTGCATGGTTTTAACACTTGAACTTGAAACCTTATTCCTTGAAGTATTAAACACATCCTAGATCTACCCAATTACAAGTAAAGTGTGTTTTGTCAAAGGATTAGCCAATTACATAAAATATTTACATATGTTCCTAACATTAAATCATATATGTCCTAACACGTACTATTTCTTTCTATGGTTGATTGTGTAGGAATGTGGTGAACACTTCTTCTTAGTTGTTGCCTTCAATAGATAATGTAGCACAAATAATAATATGTAACATGAACTAAGGCTAGTCGCTGCATGAAGTTCAAAAAAAATAATAATAATAATAATCTTAAGTACTTCATCATTCAAATCCATCTAAGTAAGAAGATACTTATGTTATTAGTCCCACTTAAAAAATTATGGGCATGTATTCTATCAATAATAATAACAATGGGCATGTGCTCTACTTTGTGATAATATTGGGACCTGTATCTAGTGTAGTTTTCTAATGATTCTAAAAGTGAGTAATTCTACCATACCCCCCCTTTATTGGGTACGGTACCCACTAGTAGGTAACCTGTTATACCTGGTTACCAAAACTTCACATTTGATGGCATCATCCTCACATTGTATAGTACTAACATTATATGTGATTGTACTTTTGTCACATTCGGTGGTTCTCTTATTTTTTCTCACATTTGATAGTACCAACATTACATGCGATTGTACTTTTATCATATTCGGTAGTTCCCTTATTTTTTTCTCACATTTGATAGTACCATCCTCACATAGTGCAGTACCAAAATCACATGTGACATTACTTTTGTCACATTTGGTAGTTCCCTTATTTTTTTTCCTCACATTTGATGGTACCATCCTCACATTGTGCAGTATCAACATCACATGTGACTGTACTTTTATCACATTCGGTGGTTCCCTTTTTTTTTTCTCTCATATTTAATGATACCATCCTCACATTGTGAGTACTAACATCACATGTGACTGTATTTTTGTCATATTTGGCAGTTCCCTTATTTTTTCCTATATTTGATGGTACTATCCTCACATTGTACCATACCAACATCACATGTGACTATACTTTTGTCACATTTGGTAGTTCTCTTATTTTTTTCTCCAATTTGATGGTACCATCCTCATATTGTGCAATACCAACATCACGTGTGATTGTACTTTTGTCACATTCAGTGGTTTCCTTCTTTTTTTTTCTCACATTTGATGGTACGATCTTCACATTGTACAGTACGAACATCACATGTGACTGTAGTTTTGTCACATTCAATGGTTCCCTTTTTTTTTCTCACATTTGATGGTACCATTCTCATATTGTGCAGTACAAACATCACATGTGACCGTACTTTTGTCACATTCGATGGTTCTTTTATTTTTTTTCTTACATTTGATAGTACCATCCTCACATTATGCAGTACAACCATCACATATGACTGTACTTTTGTCACATTCGGTGGTTCCCATATTTTTTTTCTCACATTTGATGATACAATCCTCACATTGTGTAGTACGAACATAACATATGACTGTACTTTTGTCACATTCAGTGGTTCCCTTATTTTTTTCTCACATTTGATGGTACCATCCTTACAATGTGCAATAACAACATCACATGTGACTGTACTTTTGTCACATTCGGTAGTTCCATTATTTTTTTTCTCACATTTGATAGTACCATCCTCACATTGTGCAGTACCAACATCACAAGTGACTGTACTTTTGTCACATTTGGTGGTTCCTTTTTTTTTTTTTTTTTTTTTTTTTCTCACATTTGATGGTACCATCCTCACATTGTACAGTACCAATACCACATGTAACTATACTTTTGTCACATTTGGTGGTTCCCTTATTTTTTTTCTCAATGGTTCTATTGTCACATTGGGCAGTATCAACATCACATTTGATCGTACCTTTCTCATATTCGATGGTACTTTAATTTTTTTTCCTTACATTTGACAGTTCCATTGTCACATTGGGCATTACTAACATCACATGTAACTGTACTTTTGTCACATTCAGTAGTTCCCTTATTTTTTTTCTCACATTTGATAGTTCCATTGTCACATTGGGCAGTACTGACATCACATTTGACCGTTCTTTTACCACATTCTGTTGTACACGTATTTTTTTCTTATATTTGATAGTTCTATCCTCAAATTGTGCAGTACCAATATCACATGTGACTATACTTTTTTCACATTCGGTAATTCCCTTATTTTTTTTTTCTCACATTTGATGGTTCTATTGTCACATTGGGCAGTATTAACATCTTATTTTACCATACTTTTGTCACATTCGGTGGTACTTTAATTTTTACTCACATTTGACAGTTCCATCATCACAACATCACACGTGACTGTACTTTTGTCACATTTGATAGTTTCCTTTTTTTTCTTACATTTAATGGTTTCATTATTACGTTAAATAGTACCAACATCACATATGACAGTATTTTTGCCACATTCAGTTGTACTCATATTTTTTTTTGACATTTAATGGTACCTTCTTCAAATTGTGCAGTACCAAAATCATATGTGACTGTACTTTTGTCATGTTTGGTGGTTCAATTTTTCTCATAAATGATGATTTTATTGTCACATTAGGCAGTACCAACATCACATTTAACTGTACTTTTCTCACATTTGATTGTACTTTAATCCTTCAAAAAAAAAAAAAAGATTGTACTTTAATTTTTTTTCTCACATTTGACAGTGTTATCCTCACATTGTGCAGTACCAACATCACATGTGACTATACTTTTGTCACATTTGGTGGTTCCCTTATTTGTTTCTCACATATGATAGTTCTATTGTCACATTAGGCAATACCAACATCACATTATGACCTAAAAAATGGCCGTAATGCGCCTGAAACCTAAAAAATGACTAAAGTACTCATAGAACCTTAAAAATGACCAAAATGACCCTAAAACCTTTAAAAAAAAAAATTGAAATACCCTTGAAACTTATAAAATAACCAAAATACCTCATAAAACTTGTAAATAACCAAAATACCCCTGAAACCTTCAACAATTATCGGAATACCCTTAGAACCTAAAAAATGATCAAAATACTCTTAGAACTTAAAAAATGACCGAATGACCCTTATAAAGTTGTAATTTACAACTATTTTGTTTTGGCTTTAATTCCGTGTCAAATTTGATTGTAATTTTGTTCAATCTTATGTACCTTGTATTTTATGTGGGATTTCTTGTAAGGGAAGGGTTGTGTGTGTGAGAGAGAGTGTGAAGACTCAAGGCAAAGTGAAGAGCAAGAAGTTTTCGCGGGTAGTTCGCGAGAAGTTTTCCCGCGAAGTAAAGCATGTGCCTAGCATATGACTGAAATGCGAAGAGTCAGGATAGGATGGTGACAGTTGGTTTTCGCGAGTGTCTCGCGAGTAAGGCCTTCCTACAAGATACCCACGAAACATTTTGTTTTGCCAATCTGTCATATCTGATACACACTATCTCTACCCATACTATATATACCCACATTACCCACAGATGTTGAGGAGTGCTTCTGAGAGAAAACCCTAGCCACAACTCTTGAGAGTTAGAGATTGTTATACCCATAATTCTCTACATAATCCATTGTGGCTTTTCCTCAACTCCTACCTCTTCATTTCCATATCGTTGAGAGGTTGATAGTCCAAACACTTACCACACCCATTTTGAGTGTCAAGTGAGGTTTTGGTGCTGCTGGGAAGCATTGGAAGAAGCCAAGCTTTGGCGGATGCAATCGGGCGTATTGTGGGATCCGGAGAGCAAGAGAAGACACGGTTCCAAGAAGCCTTGTTGGTATAGGAGTTTGGAGGGCTTAGGTGCATTGGGTAGATTAGGCTTGGAGGGTCTCTTGCTATTCGTGTATCCCAACTGATTGTCTAGTGGATCGATTTACTGCTTGGAGGGCGGCGGAGAGGTTTTACGCCGAGTACTTCGGTTTCCTCTTCGATAACACATCGGCGTGTTATCTTGTGTTTGCATTCTTCTTCCCTACTCTTTTAGCTTTTATTTTACTGCTGTGTTTTAACGAATATGGCTTAGAGTAGTTATATTGTTTATCCGCTCGCATTTACTCTATTCCGTACTTAGTATAAGTTAAAGTAAAATCAATCGAGCCGTAATTTTTATTTTGGGGGTTTAAATAGCTCTTGTGTTTTAACACAAATCCGAGCTTTCAACCCTGAATCCTAAAAAATGACCCTAAAACCTAGAAAATTACCAAAATACCCTAAGAACAAAAAAAATGACCATAATGCCCCCGATACCCAGAGAATGTCTGAAATACCCTTAGAAACTTAAAATTGATTGAAATACCCTTAGTACCTCAAAAATGACCGAAATTACCTCGAAACCTAAAAAAGGACCAAAATACCCTCGACACCTAAAAAGTGACCGAAATACCCCAAATTCCATCTAAAATTACCGAAATACCCTTAAAACCTAAAAAATGATCAAAATACCCTTAGAATCTAAAAAATGACCAAAGTACCCTTAATACCTTCAAAATAATTTAAATACCCCAAAAACCTAAAAAATGACCTAAATGCCCTTAGAACCTAAAAAATGATCGTAATACCATCGAAACAATCTATTATTTATTTTTTTTTAGTAATAATTAAAATTTTACAATGAATCATCCTAAAATAATCATAAAATTTATGAATTGAGAAAATAACGCAAAACCTTGAAAATACTAGAAAAGATTAATCTATATCTATAAATAATATAAAATCAAAGACGTTTGACCATTAGTTAACTTCATGTTGTGCCACATAAGTTTTGAAACCTCAACAATTTTCCACATCACCAATATTATTTATTTATTTAAGTTTTATTTAAAGAATGCTATACATGTGGTTAAATGCTTGGCAAAAATGTTATAGATTTTATATAATTTTTTGGGAATTAAATATAAAGAAACCAATACAATAATCAATTATCTGTGAGAGAAACAATCTATATATATTAATAGCCAAAGTTGAGTGAAAATTTAATTAGATTTGAAAGTGGATTTCAATCATAGTTTAATTTTGCACCACGTGTCCCATCTAATATAAGTTTTAAAATCTTTGTGCCAAGTGAGTTAATTTAGTGTAAAAATTGGATTCCAATTAAAGTTTAATTTTAATTTCTTCTCAAATTAAAGTTTAATTTTGCGTCACGTATCCCATCTAATTTAAGTTTTTTTAATTTTTGTGCCATGTGAGTTAATTCAGTGTAGAAAACGAGAAGTCCAATATAAATAAACCATAAAAAACCTAATAATATATCTAACTCCATATAAAAAATTATAAGAAGAGAGAGTTTGAATGATTTTATATTTATGAGTTATTTTTTTGTGTAACTAAAATTAATTCAAATATATAAGTCATTTATATGCAATATACCATGACTATGCACGGTCCATTACTAACTAGGTAATATATATATATATATATATATATATATATATATATATATATATTTAAACTAAAGCTTAGTATTTTTTTAAAACTTAAGCTTAGAGAAAATTCAATTAGAATCAGAATTGGATTTTGCTTTTGCTTTTGCTAGCTTTCCATAAAAATTAAATTGTTTAGATTTTTATTGTTATTTTTTCTCTAAATTAATAAGCATATTTTTTATACTGTTTCTATTTGGATAATTTGTATGTGAATATCTTGAACCTAAAAAATTATAATTGAGCTGAACGATTTCATGCATCAATCCTCATTCAATTTAGGAGATACTATTGAACCAATCTATTCTTTTTATTTTGTGTTGTATTTAGTAGAATTTCACGTACAATAATTGTGAATTGATATTGTATATGTAGTATCCAATAGTGATTTCCATAATTATATATGTAATAGCAAAGTAATGAGAAACTTGACGTAACTAATATCATGAAAATTGCAAGGAAAACCATTTTAGTATCTTTAAATGTCTTGGTCAAACTAATGTCCTATACGTTAAATAAGTAATAACCCAAACTAACATCAATAGCACCACTAAAATTCATTATACTCGTGTGTAAGTATGGATTACATACTAGTTTCTAATAATTGAAAATAAATCAAATTTGAAATATCCTACACCTCCAAAAGAAAAAAACCAAGATAGCCCTCCAAAACCTACAATATGACCAGACCCTTGACAATTATAAATATACGTAATCTCTCTAATAATTAAAAAAGAAACCTAAAAAATGATCTCTCTCTCTCTCTCTCTCCAATAAGTGATAATATTTACTTTAAAATATTCATTTTTTAGGATACTTTTTAATTTTGAGGTGGTTTTTAGGATAATTAAATTTCATCACGTGTAAATATAACTGCATAAATAAAATATTTTTTATATTAAAATAATTCTTGGTGTGTGGTCATTTGTTCTACATAGTTACAAATATGATAAACAATGATTTTGTAGCCAAAGCTTATATTTCTTTACTTTTATCGTTTGATTTTATAATTTGTGCCTCATTTACTTTTATTTCCCCTATCCTTGTCTTGCATCACCACCTCTTTTTTCTGTTATTTATTTATGAAACAATGATGTTTTTATTGACTAAGAACACAACCAAAATGCAAGGTAGAACACCCAAGCCATAGCAAAACTAAGATTGGCATTTGCAAAAAAAAGTTTACAACAGACCCACTACAACAAAATAATAGGCTATGATAGCTTACACCCCTCAACAAAGTGCCATGATCTCAACAAATCAAGCTAAAACTGGCCACTCCTAAAACACAATCTACAACAAAACTTAATACATTAACATCATCAAGCTATCACAATTTCTAAACACAATAGCAACATGTCACAATTGAGTAATGAAACAACAGATCCACCAGGCTTTGACAATAATAGAGCACCACAAGATATCCAGCAATACCAAGCTTTCAGTAATTCTTCATCATAAGATGCATCAATTTCTAGTTTGATAATGTAGTATACATTGTAGATTTGAGTCCTCATTTATAACAAAGGATACGATTAAGCATAGAGTCACAACTGCATAGTTTGCTCTCAAATCTCCCTTGAACGTCCTTCTTTAAAACTAAAAGTAGATATACAATTCCTTTAATCAAACATGTAAGATATAAGCAAGCTATACAAACAACAAAACACTAGCAGCTAAAAGCTATAACACCTAAACAGAGCAGTCAACAAACTAAATAGGAACTAAAACCATACTTAAGAATAATCAAACTTATTTTTACGATAACAGTAACAAGAATAAATTTGATAGCACCACTATTATCCACTTCTTAAATTGGTCATGGTTGCATATATTGAAAAAGATTAAAGAGAATCATGAGGTGGTCAAATTATAATTTAAGATCATACAATTTTATTGAAAGCATAGCAATGAAAACAATTGATTTAAAATGCCTTGATTCCAAATCCAAATCCAAATACTAGTTAGCTTAATCCGATGGTTTTTATTTAAGCAAGTTCCATGGACATACATGATTGGCAACCTACATAATAGAAAATCCTTATAAAGATAAGTACCAATCCAATTAAAATCAATTTCTTTAGATTTACAGCAGGTTGGGTGTGGGGGTCAGGTGACCATCACACGCATAGTATGATATTTAGGTTCAAACTTCAAAGGCCACTGCTTCGATTACCATTGTAGACAACCAATAACGTTTACTAACCTATACTAACTTGTCTCTGTTTCATAGGGACACCTGAACTCAAATTTTGTGTACAATTGCTCAAAATCTTAGTTAAAAAACTCTTGCATCAAAATACACGGCTCATTGAGGCATTTCATCGAACAATTAATTGCTTTACATGGTTATTTAATACAAAAATTTACATTTTAGTTAGACCAACCTTGAATCTGAAAAACATAATATCTCTAACAATTTCTTAACAAAACTAAACCAGCCCAAGCACCAAACCTTAATAAAATTGCCACTCCCAGCCTTACCAATAGATATAGAACCACTTGGACAAATCCAAACAAAACAAAACAAAACAAAACACCCATGAAAATTTTACCAAAATAAGCCAAAGACTTTACCTTTTTGAAATACCAAAAGCAAAAATTGATACTACTGGTTGATTGACCAAGGGATAAAATTGATACTTCAAAACTGAAGGTGCAAAGTACAGTGGACTATTTCTAACTCATTCTAGTAATTCAATCACCATTTACAGCAATCCAATTATACAATTGATACAATCTAACCAAAACAATCAAACACAAATGCAAAGAATATATATACATGTATATGTGTATACCTTGCCTATGTGCAATGTTCTACAGCAAACCAGATCTGTAGGTTTGAAGCTAACCAGGGGTCCAAGTCTGCGACCTAGTGTACCCAGAACCTGTAAAATTTGACACAAAAATCAACAAGATCTAAGAAACACCCAACAAACACACAAAGGGCAAAAACATTTAAAAAATAACAGAAATTTAGTACCACTTTCAACCTTAAGATTTTGATAATTTCTTGGTCAAATAAAAGAAAAAAAAAAGATGTTAAAGTTTGTAATTTTAATATTTTTATAGCTACAGCTTTAAAAATTTGTATCACTGAATCATACAAGTAGCTCGTGGATTCCTAGCTCATAGAAGAATTTCATCAAACACTTTGCATTTCCACTAGTCCAACCTTGAAATCCAAAAAAGAAATCAACAATTTCTTAACAAAACTAAACCAACCCAGTTCTCATCCTTACAGCAGATACAAACCCACAAAAAATCAAAAACAAATCAAACAAAACCCACAGAAAAATCATAAAAAAATCAAACGAAACCCAAAAAAATCCGAAACAAATCAAACAAAATCCACAGACAATTCTTAAACAAATCGAATGAAACCCACAGAGTACAAATAAACCTAGACAATCCTATCAATATTTTGTGATTCAGATTAAAAATTGATGGAAGAGACTGAATCCATGGCATCCAAACAGACCACTAGAGTTTTTCCCTAACTTCAACAAATATAGAGGAAAAGGGTTAGGAATCAAAATCCCTAAATGAATGCTATAAGAAATTTAGACTCTAGTTTGTAAAGACACAGGATGGCAAAAAATAGATTCAGTGATTTATCCAAGAACATCAGTGATGACGGTTGGAAAGAAGAGATGACGAAAGAGAAGACAAGTAACTGATATTCGAGGGAATGTGCAGACTAGCAAAGTGAGGAGGAAGTATATCGTAAGTTAAGATGTGTTTGAAAGAATGTAGGAAACTAGCATCTCGAGTTTGAAAGACTCGATTTCAATCTAAAACTCGAGGGTTAAAGACTCGATTTCCACTTGGTGAGCTGGGAGTATGATGCCACATAGATCTCGAGTCTTAAAGACTCGATTTCGTACTTGAAGAACATCAGTTCTGAAGAAGAACAGAGGAAGAACGATTTGAAGAGGCTGAAAAGGCACGATCTGATTTGAAGAGGAAGAACGAAGAGACGATTTGAAGAGGCACGATCTAATCTGAAGAACGAAGAAACGATTTGAAGAGGCACGATCTGGTCTTCAGATCTGCCGTCGAAGAACGAAGAAGAAGAAGGAAAAACAATCTAACGAAGATGAAGAAACCTAGCAAATGAAGAAACCCAGGAAGATGAAGAAACCCAGAACGAAGGAGCTGATGACGAAGAACAACGGTGAAACTCGAGTCTTTAAACTCGAGTTCCACGTGGATTTTTATCCACATTAGCCCCCCACCCCCTTACAAATTGAGACTTAAAAACTC
The DNA here is from genome assembly GCA_028535165.1 of Quercus tomentella. Taxonomy (NCBI): domain Eukaryota; kingdom Viridiplantae; phylum Streptophyta; class Magnoliopsida; order Fagales; family Fagaceae; genus Quercus; species Quercus tomentella. Next base: position 26,110,503 of record JAPQVY010000001.1, on the reverse strand, counting down.
GATTTTTATCTTAGAACTCGAGTTTTAGACACTCGAGATGCTAGTTTCCAACATTATTTTCCAACGTGACAACTAACTAAATTTTTTGATATTTAATGTTATTTGGAAAAAAAAATTCCTGATATTCTATTAAAATTATACAAATGGCTAAGATTAAAACAAGTAAATCTAATGGCTAAGACTTACGTAGGTACCGTACCCCCTAAAAAGATGAGGTATACAGGAGAATGACCCTCTAAAAGTATATGATGTAGTTTTTCCTTGGCTTATTGTGGAAAGCAGTAGGTATACTCTATTGAAGTAATCATACAATTTTGCATTTTGTAGATGTAAGGATACATTTTTTCTTGTGTTTTTGTTCTAACAAGATGCTGAGAACAAAGTAAATAATTAACAAAACAAAAGTAGCAATACGCCATTGGCCTCAGTAGCCTATTGGCACCTAGGTACCCTTGTGTCTTGATGCTCGGGGGTTTTAGGCCCCGCAATCACCTAGCAAAAAAAAAAAAAAAAAAAGTAGCAATACTATATATGATAGATCAATACAAAAAAACCAATCTAAAATTCTGCCACGTTTACACTTAAAAAACGATAAATTATATTGTTTCACAAGGTTAAAACACCATTTAAGAGGCACAATTAAAAAACGATAAATTATATTGTTTCACAAGTTAAAACACCATTTGATAGCCTCTCAATATAAAAATAAATATAACCGGTTAAAATATAATTAAAAGGCTTGCAATACTCTAAAAAAAAAAGAAGAAGCAAAATACAGAGAGAGAAGGAGACAGAGTTCGTAAGCCATCAACGTTCATTCCCTTGCCAGACTTAGACCATCGGAACCGCAAGCACATAGAGAAAGAAAAATCTATGGGAATCAACACCGTTCGGCTATATATCCGCCACCATTAGATCATCAGAACCGGCTCTATTTTTCTTCATTTTTTTTTAGATTTGGGTATGAAATATTACTTTTTATTGAGTTTTTTTATTGGATAGGTTTAGATTTGATTTTGGTTTCGATTCCTTTTTGTTTCGGGTTTTTGGGTTCTCCATGAAAATGCTTGTTTTTCAATTTTTTGATATTTTCTTTTGCTTTTTTTTTGCTTTTTTTTCCTATTTTGGTTTGATTTTAGTTTTGCACTTCCGTTTCTAATCTTAACAAAATAAAAAAGGCGAAAGGTTTTGACTTTAAAACATCAAGCGTTTCAATTTCATTCTTTGAATTCTATTTCATTTTTTTTTCTTTTTTTCCTTCTTTCTTTTATCTTCAATCCTTATGTGATGGTTGCTGTTGAAAGGTGGAGAAAAAGTTATGTTATGTTTTTTATTTTTGAAATTTCGACGTCAATTATGATTTACATGTGGGTATTATGGTTCAATTGGTTATGATTTAGGTTTTTTGGTTAGGAATAGTTTTGTTTTGGGTATCTTGGATGGGAATCGATTTTGCATATTTGGGTTGTTTTGATTTTGGATTTCACCTTCTAATTCAGAGAAAGATGAAGTTTTGTTCTCCACACATCATGCACAATCAGTTATGAATGTATTTTAGTATCATTTATTATTATATTTGTGAGTTTTGCTTTGTTAATTTGCAAAATCTGTTTATATAACTCATAGAGATGGCTAATAATGAGCGAAGGAACTTGCATGGAATGGTATGCAAGTGAGACACGCATATGTCAAGGTATAAAAAAAAGTGTGTTTGAGATAAAGATGATACATTTATAATGTACTTTGTTATGATTTTGTAAACTTCTGGGCTCTTTTGGAAGAGGAAGAAGAAAAAAAAATTGTAATCTAAATAATTCTGTAATGTTTGTCATTTACTCAATATTATATTAGTTCCTGATAAACACAAAACTTGGTTGTTTTTAATTTAGAACTCTGAATTTTATGGGTTTTAATAAGAATTATCTGCTGGAATTTAATATTTTAAGCAACAATAGCAGATAATTTTTTTCTTAAATTGCTAGATGATTTTTCTTTACTTTTTAAATGACCACATATTATATTTGCAGTTTGTTTTCGAACTTGGTGGAACACCTAAAACTCTAAAAGAGATTGCCAATGGTGGTTATATAATGCTAGATGTTGAGAGGAGGAAGTTTGGAAATATTGTTTTTGTTGGTGTCAATTTGCCTATGATTAATTTCCAAGCCTCCATGACATTGTATTAAAAAATTATGCCTTCTCTTATGTTATTTTTAGTCTATTCTATTTAGTTACTTAAGTTAATTTACCAAGAATTTTACATCATATAATTTAATCCTTTATACCTAATTTGTAAACCTAATTTATCATCTTTGTCTTTTGTTTTGATGATGGGAGTGTCACCCTTGATTTTAATAGTCAAATATAAAAGCTTAATTATGATCCTGTAATTCTGTTGAAATTAAAAATTTGTTAAGTTCTTTGCCAATTACAACACTTGGGTAATCTCCAAGAAGAGTTGTTGGAACAAACTGATAGGTTAGGATAGTCTGATTTCCCTTTTACTTATCTCATACTTCGTATTAGATTTTGTCCATTTAGTGTATTTGTGTTTGAATTGGCTTTTGCATGTTTTTGCAAGATTTTTTCTTTATTGATTGATTTTATTAGCCAAATCTGAAGTTTAGAGTGAAGATTTTATTAAACATTGTGTTACAGGATTATTTACAAGAGTTTTTGATCTTGATATTCATATTCAAGCTAATAAGGACAAAATCTCCATCAATAACTATATTCTCTCAAACCCACAACCTTCAAAAAAACCCTGAACCAAATCTGCATTAGTTTTAATTTATAAGATTTCAATTATCATTTTTTCTAGATCATGTGTTGATGCCAGGTTGGCCATTTTCTAAACAAGAGTGTGTCTGTGTTTTTTTTTCTTTTCATTCATACCTTAGGTTTGACCCCATAATCAGAGAAGTGAATATTTGAGTTCTTTGAATTGGTCAATTACTAGACATTGTTGGTTAAAACGTTGAAATTCATTAGTTTTATGCATTTTTGCAATATGAGAAATGGCGTGGAATTGGAATAAGAAATTAAGGAAATCAATGTTACAATCTATTCAAGCAGAGCGTAACAAATGAGTGAATATGATTCATTTGTCAAGAGTATCTTTGTTAGTGTTATTAGTATATAAAATTCATACCTGAGTATTTTGTTTTTTTTATAAGTCATACTTGAGTAACTTAATCATCCTAATAAGCTAAAAAAGTTAGGATGTAATTTATTTGTTTGTATTTTTGGCCTATAAAAGAATATTCAATGCTTTAACAAGGTCTATCGCTCAAAAAAAAAAAAAAAAAAAAGTGAAAGTTGAGATGCTGGTTGGATTAGTAAAAGCACTTTTTTTTATGGATGGGATATCTATTGATTTGGACTACTTGACAACTTTTCAAATAGTGAATTTGCTCAAATAATGTACTCACATTGTCCATTGAACTCTTGTCATTTCACCTCCTTCAGCCAACAGTACAAGAGAATTTGATCTTTTTGATGATACTATTCTCCCCTCTGATGACTAGATTGTGAACCAAGGTCCCCGCAAACTCAAGCTTAATTTTTTGAATCCATGGGCTTTAAATGTCTTGCAAGGAAAAGTGTGGCTAACTTCTTTCAAGAAGTAGGTGAAGATATAGGTTTTTCTGTTTAATATGTTCCAATAGAAATACTTGATAACTGAAAGGTGAGCATCACATGGAGACTCATTTTGAATCCATATGCATAATAAAATGTTTATAGGTGACATCACATAAAGACCAAAAGCAACATTGGGCATGTCAAAATGAACCTTACTGTTTTGTTGAATTTGTCGAGGCATTTCAATCATTCCATGTGGGAAGAAGTTTAATTAAATTTGAAAATAATAAGGTCAGTAATTAGTTTATGTTTTGCTAAAGTGTACACACACATTGCTTAGCCTGGCAATTGCTTTTGATTTGTGTTTTTTTTTTTTTTTATTTATTTATAAAAATGTGGTTTTTGATGTATTTGTTTTTGGTGTTTTATGATGGCATAGGAATGCAATGATTCTTAAGTCAGTGACTCAGGTGAATAAATTGAGGGAATTGGGTATGCGCCTCTTTTCAAGAAACAAGAGAGTTCATATCTTGGTGGTTTTTGTTATTGTAATGTATTTTCACTATTTTTTATGGAACAAATGATTCTTGTGGATGTAAAATTTGCATTTGTTAGGTTGCATTTGGGTTTGAGGATTTAAAACAAGGGTTTTAAGAATAGTTGTTTGTATAATTTGGTGTGGACACAAGGTACAAGCCCCCAATTATATGCATGTATGGGAGGAAGAGCAAAAAGAAAGCAGCCTAACCTGTGGCCTTATGGATGGAACCTGTTAATAATTGGGTTTAAAATTAAGCAAGCCCGAGCATTTAATAATTAGAGTTTCTTTATGCATTTTATTGTTAGCTATTTAAGCACTTTTTTTGATTATTGTAAGATAGTTTTAAGAATTATAAAAAAAACGTGTGTTTCTTTTTACATTGGTACTGACTCCAGTTTTTCTTGGTGTTGACTCCAAGCAACCCTTAGGTGCTAACTCCTAGGGTTTATTCTTGATTCTATTATTGTTTATTTGTTCCATTGAAATAGTGTGGTTGTCCTACGTCAGTTTCGGTATCAGAGCAGACTTTCGGTCCATACAACACAACCGTAGACAACTACTTGAAAACAAAACCATCAAAAGAGGAAGCCAACCGAATATGACAGTACCTTTCCTGTTTTTGCCCCATGAGATCTTGAACAAGCCCAAACCAACCCCTGTAATCCGTATATACCCCTTTGGCCACATGAGTTCTTCATCCCTAAGCCAACAGAGAAGCCAGCGACCCCCCCAAGCCGGTGACCACCATTTGTGCCCGCCTCTAATCATAGAACCCACAAATCACAAACCCGAAAAAAAAAAAAAAAAAAAAAAAAAAAAAAAAAAAAAAAAAAAAAACCCACGCAAGGCCTATCAGCCACCAGCCGCCAAAACCCATTATCACCCTCGACCACCGTCGTTGAGGACGTCGACCACCGTCGATGCCAAGAATCGAGATAAACAGCCGCCACTCCTCCATGTTTTGTGCCATCGCAGTCTTCCCCGTCTTCGCCCAGCCACAGTCGTCAATCCTTAGCACCGCAAGTCCATAGCCGAGCATTTTTTTTCAATTTTGAGATTCTGTTCTCTTTTAGTTTCTGAGTTTCTTTTAATGTCTGTAGTTTCTTTTAAGCAGAGTAGTGTATTTTATTTTCTTTTAAGTCCATCGCAGAGCAGTGTATTTTATTATTTTGCAAAAAAAAAAAAAAAAAAAATCAAAAGGAAGGAAAAGAAGGAAAGTCTTGTTGCTGTGACAACCCATTGCACGTATTGGGCCCTTAAATTGTTCTCCACAGGTCCACTTTGTCCAAATAGATCCACTCACTTGAGGAGCCAAGCCTGTGACTATCTAGTGCAATAAGTTGGCCACTGACCAGGGTACAATTCTTACTCTCTTTTTGGTGGATTCAATTTTGTCTCGTTAAAAAATATTATCTTTATATTTTTTATGTGCATATCCCACCATACCCCACTGGCTTACCCATTTTGTGCTCAAGTTAGCTGTTTTATTATTTGTGCTTTTTTTCAGTACCGATTCTAAAATTCCAAAAAAAGAAAAAAAGAAAAAAAAGACATAACCCAATTTCTTTGAAATATCTGATTCTCATTACTAATTGTGGAGCTTATTGGAATTTGAATTTTATTTGGGCTATCTTTCAATATTGTGAACACTGTCACTACTTGACTGCAATTTATTCCTTTGATTCTTTGATCCAGTCTCTACATGTACTCTTGCTTGACCTTGATTTTATATTGATAATTGGTTATTTGAATTTTTTGGGAATCTCAACTGCATTCATAAATATAGTGTTGCATGCATCTACGTAGTGGTCGCATCATGTCAAACCCTGAACATCAATCCACTTCCGAGCCTAGGTCCTCCTTAGAGCAAACTATGGAAGACCTAGCAAAAACTGTCCATGCGTTACTGGAAAGGGTAGAGCAAGTTGAAGCATCTCAAAGAGAGACTATTAACCATGAAGGAGATAACATGCTTAGCCAAAATAACCATGGTTACTTTAATAGGGCTCTAAACTTTGAACATGATCACTATAATCACAATGGACCTGGGGATTATGATGATAGGATGTCCAAGGAAAAGATCGAAGCACCCATCTTTGATGGCTGCCTAGACCTATGGGTTTTCACTAATTGGTTATGTCAGATGGAGAAATTCTTTGACTATTACCATTGGGCTGAGAATAAGAAATTGAGGTATGCCAGGATGAAGTTAATTGGAAGAGCCGACTTTTTTTGGGAGGACCTTGAGGATACCCTTAGGCGATGATGTGAGCCCTCCATTACTGATTGGCTTGAGATTAATGATGCACTCTCGAGGAATTATCTTCCTCTAACTTATAGGAGCTCCCTCCTTGAGGAATGGGATCACCTAAAGCAATGCACTACTCCTATGACTGAATATATAGAGAAATTCAAGGAATTCAAGGGGCGAATTCGAATAGTTGAGGAAGGGGTTGTCACACTCAATAGGTTCAAGAAAGGTTTAAATGCTAACCTACTAGGCGAGATTATCACTTGCGGAGTCACTGCCTTAGGAGAAGTATATGACCTTGCTAGGAATTGTGAATTAACATCCAAATCTATCTTTTGGCGATGTTCTTTGGAAGCATAATGGAAAGAAGCTAAACAAACAAACACATGAAAGTAGAAGCAAACAAAAGGAAACAAAAATTAGGTTTTCTGGGTAGCGGTTTGCGCATGCAAGAACATGCCTGTGTGCGCATAATCAAGTTTGTGCAAAATTATGCGTATGCAGGTTCTTGCCCAGAAACTCTAAAAATACCAAAAACAAGGCAGAACCTTAAAACTAGAATTCTAACAACCTAACATGCATTTTAAATTGAAAGCTTGAAAATGTGTTAAAAACACAAGAGCTGTTTAGACCCCCAAATAAAAGTTACGGCTCGATAGATTTTACACTAACTTAATTCTTAGTGCGGAATAGTGTAAATGCGAGCGAATAAACAAACAAGCTACTCTAACACATATTCATATAATCACAGCAGTAAAATGAAATGTAAAAGAGTAGGGAAGAAGAATGCAAACACAGATAACCCGTTGATGTGTTATTGAAGAGAAAACCAAAGAACTCGGCGAAAAACCTTTCTGCCGCCCTCCAAGCGGTAATCGATCCACTAAACAATCAGTTGGGATACGTGGGTTAGCAAGAGACCTTCCAAGCCTAATCTACCCGCTGTACCTAAGCCTTCCAAGCTCCTACTCCAACAAGGCTTCTCAGAACCGTGTCTTGTCTAGCTCTCCGGATCCCACAACAAGCTCCATGTTGCATCTGCCATCCTTGGCTTCTTCCAATGCTTTCCAGCAGCACTAAAAGCTCACTTGACACTCTGAAAGGGTGTGGTAAGTGTTTGGGCTATCAACCTCTCAATGGTATGGAAATGGAGAGGTAGGAGTTGAGGAAAATCCACAAGCTATTGTGTAGAGGATTGTGGGTATAACAATCTCTAACTCTCAAGGTGTTTGGCTAGAGTTTTCTCTCAGAAGCACACCTTAACATTTGTGGGTAATATGGGTATATATAGTGTGGGTACAGAAAGTGTGTATCAGATAGCACAGTCTGGCAAAACAGAATGTCTCGCTGGTGTCTCGTGGGAAGGCCTTACCCGCGAGATACTCGCGAGACACAGCTGTCTCCATCTGTACTGACTCTTTGCATTCCAGTCATGTGCAGGGCACATGCATTACTTCGTGGGATGCTAAGTCGCGAGCTACCTGCGAAAACCTCTTTAGTCTTCAATAGCTTGAGTCTTCACACTCTCTCTTTCTATGACACAACCCTTACAATCAAATCCCATAATAAATACAGGGTACAAAAGATTGATTAAAATTACAATCAAATTTGGTACGGAATTAAAGCCAACAAAACACATAGTTGTAAATCACAACTTTACAATCTCCCCCTTTGGCTATTCCGTGACAAAACCCCTAAAACAGACTCTAGACTTAAACGTGAGTTTGGGAACAGTGGCAAAACTCACTCACACCTAATTTAGAAGCTGTGAAGCACTTGCACGTATATACCTGTAACCTGAAACGCTTGCACACAAACAAAACTTCCATTAAGCTTATGACAAGTTGAATACATGGTACGTATATGAGCAAGTAAAATGCGATTAAGTTAGTAAACACAATAGAACATGTAAGCATGTCTTGACCAAACAGGATAAGTCATTGAAGAATGACTACAATGAACATTTAGCAAGTAAATACTCATCCGGACACGCAATGCAATAAAGAGCAATCCCACGGATCAATTGCATGTCCAACACTCGACCAATGCAAAATACATGAAGTATATGCATCTAGGAACAAGATCCTACTAGGGCACAAGAGTGAGGTACTCAAGACATATTGGCAATATCTTAAGAGTACAAAAAAATGCTACAAAGCAATAAGGTAAACAACATACTGAATATAAACTGAAATTAAAAACAGAGTGTATGGAAGTTTTAAACAAAAGCAGTAAAAGCATAAACATAAATCAGCAGTTATAAAAGCTAAAAATAAACACAAGTAAACCTTCTGTGAACCAATAACCATTGTTTCTAAGCCTAAACCTATGCTCCCCCTAACAGTGTGCAAGCTCTTCCTCAGCTCCCCCTCAAAATTTTCTCCCCCTTTTTGACCAGAATGGCCAAAGAGGCTAGAACTGATCAGACTCTGAATCTGATCCCTGCACAAATGGTATCCGTCATGGAAAGCGGGGCAAGCATGAACACCGGAGGATCCATCGAAACCTGTAGGGCATCCTCGCCCACCTATTGGCAATGTACACTCTCAAGCCAGCACCCTCGAAGGGCTGAGTAATCCCGGAGATGACAGTAGCGGTCGCCTCCAAGTTCGAAACTGCAACAGCATGGACACTCGCCCAAGGATTCTAGTTGACCTTTAGCAACACATAGGGTTAAAGAAGAAAAACCCTAAGAGACATGTAAAAGAAATCGAGAAAGGCACTAAAATCCCAACTCACCTCATTAGAAGATGGCCCATTGAAATGAGCCCTGACTGAAAAGAAGCTCTTCAGATCCACATTCGCACCACGAGCAATGAGACCGTATTGAACGGCCCAATGCTTGAGGAAAAAAGAATGGATATAGTTTACAAATGACAGTTACAAAGTGACAGCTTGCAAGATGACAGTTTGAAAGATAAATGGGTACAATTTACAAGATGATAGTTTGCAAGGTGGAGGTATGAATAGAGATGGATAGTTACAAGATGACAATTTGCTAGATGAATGGATACAATTTACAAGATGACAGTTTCCAAGATGAATGGATACAGTTTACAAGATGATACCTTTTACAATATAACTGCTTGCAAGATGAATAGATATTGTTTACAAGATGACAATTTGCAAGGAACAGATATGAACAGGTATGACCAGTTTGCAAAATGATAATTTGCAAGATGGAAACATGAATACAGTTTGCAAGAGCATGATGCATGGCTTAGCCTAATGACATATGAGTGAAAAGTACAAGAGCTACAAAAGGAAGGGAAAAGAAACTAAGCTCGGGGAGCTTCCAAGGCCCCACTAGTTGACGCAAAGTCCTTCGACTGAGCATGTCCAGGGAGGAGTACAGATAGGCAAGACATGCCTGCCTCCAGTTGGCATTCTGAGCCCTCTCAAAGTCTTAAAAGAGGGCCAACCACCTCAAAGACATCGTTTTCCCTTTGTTGGTGAAGAGGTATGCCCTTAAGTGGTACAACAAGAAGGCCCTAGCCATCTTGGCACAGTCTTCAGGAGTCTAATGTGGAAGGACTCAGTAGTCCAGCTCAATGTCAAAATAGCGGATGGTATCCAATGGGTAACGCCTACCAAGCAAGTCTATGTCCAGCTACACGCCTGACTTACCCTCCAAGTTTATGATAGCTCTATCACATCTAAGGCCGATCATGTGGTGGAAGTCATGGGGAGTCACAGTCATCTCCCTATCAGCAATGTGGAAGGTGTGGGTAGTGTCCCACCACCTCTTAGCCAGAGTATGCACCAGAATGGCACTGGCAGACCTTTCCAGTAGCAAATGAATAATCCGCTTGAAACTCGCTGCATGAATGTAGGCCCTTGTTTTGGCAGTTTGGACCTTATACCACGCCGCCATGCGATTGGTGCTTCCCTTGCTGGAAAATGGGGACAAAGCCTACAAAAGGATGAAGAAATGGTGTTAGATTTGCATTTGAATAAGAAACAGATGAAGCAAGATTTAAAAATAGGGTTCTTGACTAGAGAAATGTGCACGTAGCCCCGTGTCTGCATATGCAGGCACCAGGCGCGCGTATGCAAGTTGGAAACCGCGTATGCATGGGCTCAAGAACAGATACGCGTACGCATGAATAGGTCCACGTACGCATAAAAGCTGGCCACGCATGCATGAATGCAAGCTGCGTACACAGGCTCTAGTTTGTGCACGCATGAACACAGACAATGGGTCGTTCTTTGACATTTTCAAGCATGCTTCGATCAAAACTCTTCCTAAACATATTCCTACCCCTCCTAAGATATCAGGTTTTCATCTAAACCCATCCCACAGCAAAACCCAAGCATTTACATGTCCAAAAACATATTAAAACATAAGATCAAAGGAAAACTTGAAAATGAGAAAAGTTTGAAAAACTCACGGATCCGGTCCTTGCACCCTCTGAAAGATGATCTTGTGGTCTATATGTCAACGTAGGGTACTCACTCAACTTCACTGCTCCATTCCAACGCATGAGGTTGAAGGCATCACTAGAGAGGAAGTAGGAAGTTTTCTTGGACTTGGGTGCCATGGAGAAAATGAAAAAGCTTAGAGAGGGAGAGAGTTTCAGATGGGGAGATTTGAGAGAGAGGAATTAGATTGTGAGAAAGAATGAGAGAGAGGCAGGGTTTTGTAGAGAGAAAAGATGGAAGTTAGAGAGTTAGAGAGCATATGAAGAGATGAGGGAGATAAAGAGAATGAAAAGAAAAAGAAACGGTTAGTAACCATTGGAGAAAAATGAAGAGACGGGAACACATCTGGTGGCTAAACTACATGTAGTTTAGACCCCCACTAAACTACGCGTAGTTTAGTAAAAAAAAAAACTTCAAATATCCCCAATAGGTTCCTGAAAGGTATAAAATTAAAAAGAAAATTCAAGAATTCTCCAAAATGACGGAAATACCCACAGTTGGGTGAAGGACATAAAGACCTTCAAAGCATCCCCAATGAATGGAAAGCATCAAAAACACCCCTCAGCGGACCAAAAGTTACCAAAGAAACTCCCTCGTGAGTTTAGGTCATCAACCAAATCCCCAGTAAAGTACAGTATCATGGAAGGACTCCCTTGCAGGTTTGAGACACAAAGGCAACCCTTTTGCGAGTTGCGAAGAAATTTCCCCATGGAGCAGACAAGACCCCCTTGTGGGTAGAATCAACACAAGTTCTCCAATGAACCATGAAGAAAAAGAAGAACTTTCCCCAGTGGACCACACGTTACCAAAGACATCCTCGTAGGTCATAATCACCAACACACTTCTTAGCAAGTTTCCATACCTATAAGTTACATACTAAGGAGGCTCCCTTATGAGTCACCAAAACCTCTCAGTAGGTCATAATCCCTAGTGAGTCTTTCATCATCCCAGTGGATTCTTCACTTGAAACTCCCTCGTGGGTTGGAACACCAAGGCCACTCATACACATATCCTACAAGAATTGAATATGTAGGCACGAGCCACACATCAGTCAAGCAAAGTTAGAATACAGAATTTCTGCACATATCCTTCATGAATTGAACATGTAGGCACGTCATACAGAATTTGTGCACATATCCCAAGGGAATTGAATATGTAGGCATAATGGAAAAGGTAGAGATAGAGATAGAGACCATGGTCACCCCGAGGCAAGAGCTTCATCAAGATAGGTAAAGATAGAGATGGAGAAGACATGTAGTACCCAGATTCGCAAGCCACCCGAAGAAGTTTGAGGCAAGAGCCTTAGATGGACACCATAGATATATATCCTTTTATGCTTGTAAGAGCACCTTGTTTGTTTGGTTGATGGTTGCGACCGTTGGCCTTGTATGTTTTTCTTTTTAAGTGACTTTAGGAGAATGAGTCACCCGCCCTCTATTTGAAATTGACAAAATAGGTTCAGGGATAGTGAACTTGTTGTTGCTCATTTCCTGAGCAACAAGGGTGGGAATTCAGATATACGAATCCCATGCAACTCTTCCTGAGCACCTTACACCATGTATGTGTTTTGTGCCATGTGCGTGGGTTAGGCCAGAGCCATATGTCAAAACAAAATTTTTTTGTCTCTTACTCTTTTGATTCTGGTAGCGAAGCTTATGAATCGAAAGAAAGGCATCTGTAGAAACCGCATTTTGTACCCCTTACGACTTGGGCCCCTGTTCCCCAATGATGTTGAAATTCTAAGGCCCAAGGTTGGTTTAGGACCCAATCAGATTACAAATTGACTTGAGAGGTGTTCAAGTGGAAAATATTACTTTTTATGAGCAAATAAATCTATTTTTGAAAAATAAAAGGCCAAGAAAACCCTTGGCCTGTGTACACAGGCTAGAATCTACATACGCAAGTCTGATGCATGCGTACATAGGCACGGCCTTTTGCATGCAGCTATGATTTCAAAAACCTATGAAAGAGAAGTTTTCTGCATTAATTTTGAGGTTTGGAATGAATCCCACATCGTCTGGGAGCCGTTCCAAACCCCTATTTTCTCACTATATAAAGCCATACATGGCACCTTTTCAAAACACATAAAATCCTAAGGGAAAACCTAAGATTCACTAGAAATAGTGAATCAAAGAGGGAATTTTTCACAAAATATCCTCAAGTCAATTTTATTTTGATTGGAACCTTTTTTGGTCTTGATTCTCGAGATTCGAAGTTTACTAATCATTTTTGTTTGGTTGTGAATAGATTTGACTTAGGGAAACAGTCAAAATCAAGCTAAAAGAGCTTTTGTTTTTGAGGTATATGTTCTAACCTCTCTTTGTCTTATTTCTAGTTTTAATCATGTTTTAATCTTGCTTCTTCGCTTTATTTACGTGTTAATATGTTTGTTTAGTTTAGTTATTTTTATTTCTTGTGTTTAGAAGCATGTTAGGTTGTTTGATTTATTGTTTTAAAGTTCTGCTCTGTTTCTGTGTTCTTGCTTTCTGGGTTAGGATTCTTCAGGGCATGTCTGCATGCGCATGCTTCTGCATGCGCATGCTTCTGCATGCATATGCAGGCTTGAAGAATGCGTACGCATACAACTGGCCTGTGTATCCGCACGTGTACTCATGCCTAGAAACCCTAATCTGAGTTTTTCTGCTTCTATTTCTTTGTTTCTTTTACATAATATGCCTCTATTTTGACCTTCTTGTATGTTTTTTTGAGCCTCTATTTCTTTGTATGTATGCTTGTTTGCTTTAACATGCTAAATTAGGGTTTCTTTTCTTTTCTTGCTTTAAATACAATGAACGTGCATTCATATGTGCATTCATTGATGCATAGGTGCTGAGATGCAACAAGGTATGTGAGGTAAGTCATGCATTCACGTGAACATTCATTGGGTTTATGTTTGATGATGAATATGACCATGCTTGTTTGAATAATTTGTTCTTGATGCAATTACATGTTTATTTGGATCTTGCCATGTTTGTGATTTTGCCATGTATACTTGCTGCTTTTTTTTGTTCACTACTTTGAATGAGATGATTGCCATGATAGATGTATGCTAGGGTTGGTTGATTGAAATAATAGATGAATGTTAGGGTTTGTGATGAAATGCCATGTTGTATGTTTAGATGTATGCTTAAATGTATGCTTAAATGTGTGCTAGTGTGTGTCTGTGTGTTAAGATGCAATGTTGAATGTGCCTTTAATGGGATTAAGATGAAGGACACAACGAGCGGAAGCCAACCCACGGGTTGGGTGGTTTTGGGTGCCTAACACCTTCCCAAGATCGTACTTAAACTTCGAACCCATACTCCGGTAGTAAGACTAGTCCTTCCACGTAAGGGTGCTATATTCATGGTTCCTAGACCATAAAACTAGGTGGCGACTCCTTGTGTTTTCTCCACCCCGTTCTACTCTGCCGAGGCGTACTCCCCAAACCACACATTGTGCCCACACCAACCTTTTCATTAAGATGATGCAATCAATGCAGCATACCCAACAACAACTGGTAGAGGAAATTTGTCAGCTAAAGGCTAACAAGTCTAAAGAAAAGCTTGGTTAGCATAACCTTGAGAATGCAGCTAACAAAGAGGAAACCCTAAAAGCAGATGCCCACAAAACATAGAACAGTGCTTTGTGACAATGGCAGATGTTGTGGCGTTGTTAGAACGAGAAAAGGCCAGAGCGCCCAAAGAGAGATTCTACTCAAGGAGGCCACCATACCCCATGATGTTGCTCAGCAAGTAGTACCCTGATAGATACGAGCTACCAACTTTCTCACAGTATGACGGTAGAAAAGGAAGCGCCATTGACCATGTTAGCAAGTTTGTGGACACCATGGGACCATTTGCAGGAAACGAGGACCTGTGCTTATGCAAATTTTCTAAGTCCTTGTATGGCCATGCTTACACTTAGTATACGGGCTTAAAGCCGGGGTCCATCCCTACCTGGGATGACATGGTGGATGTTTTTTTGTTGTAAATACTTTCATGCAAAAGGAACTGTGACACTTGCAACCTTGCAAGGAACAAAGCAGAGGAATGGTGAAGATCTCATGGAATATATCAAGAGGTTCAGGGATATAGCTCTTGATTGTTAGAACCATTATGAAGAAAGAACGCTAGTGGAGATGTGCATGGGAAACATGATCATGGAGTACCGAGCCGTCCTTGAAAATCTGGAGATTTAACAGTTTGCCCAACTATTGCAGAAGGCCAAAAAGACAGCCTAATTAGTCAGGCCTAGCTCAAAAAAGCCAAAGGATCGAAAGTCCGCCCTGCAGGCTATGGCAATATCCACAAGCAAGAAAAGGAAGAGGTTAGATGGGAGGGAGTACAAGAGCTAGATGTACTTTTAGACAAATGGATCGTGTAGATGGGGTCTTTAAGCCCAATCAAGTTTCTGCTGACTACATAACTATATGCAACGTGCTACCACAAGAATGGTGGGCGCTTCGCTAACTGGTTCACCACAGAATCAAGGAGGGGACCCTCGAGTTGACCCAACCAGAAGGGAAAATAAGTAGCAGTATTTATTTGCGCTAACCTAGGCGATGAGGAAGAGGAGTGGCCCGCATTATTGACGGGAGCCATTATAACCTTGCAAAGGAGTTCCTGGTTCAAAAATCTATTTGACCAGCTGGAGCTTACGACCAATAAGAGGAGAATGGCCACGAAGGCCCTAGTAAGCCTTACCTTGAGAGCGTGGGTCAAGTGCCTTACCTCAGAAACTCAGTCCAACTGGACTTTTCTTGAAGACACTTATGAAATCACTTTCAGTGATGAGGACATGGAAGTGAGATTCTTAGATCATAAAAGACCACTTTATTTGGCGACCTCGATAAATCAAATTCCTATCAAGCGAGCCTTAGTGGATTCGGGCGCTTCGGTAAACCTCATACCTTTCAGCACATTGCAAGCAGTAGGATTATTGAAAAACATGATCTTGGGTCACCCAATGGAAGTGACAGGTCCTATAGCCTCTCAGACTCATTTCCACGTAGTAAAGATGGAGGTCTTATACCACATACTGTTGGGACGGCCATGGTTGCACAAACATCGTCTTGTCCCATCAACGTACCATTAGTGTGTGAAGGAGAGACTCAATGGCAAGACGATCTGAATTACAACAAACCCGTCCCTTTTTGAGAAAGCGGAAGCCCATTTGGTGGAAACCATGTTTTATGATGAATGGGCTCCATCAAGAGAGAGTTCGGTGTCCAAACCGTCAGGTACCTTCGTGCCTAGGTGGGAGGACATTGAAAATGATATGGAGCCTAATTTGAGGGAGTTATTGGAAAGAAAAAGGAAAAGGAAAGAGGCACCAACCGCAGAATTAGACAGTTTGTAGTGCTGTGTCAGGGTCAAAACACTTGATAGCAAAATAGTGTACAAGTTATAAAGGTGTGTAGGGTCCATTTGCAGTATGTGAGAAGGTCCCGGAAGAGAGCCCTAGCATGGGTCCCTAGTATGCTATGTGGTCCAGGAAGACTCAAAAGAAAAGAATGACAAGAAAGTGGATTGAAGGACGACCGCGAGAGAAGAAACGCAGGTGACGGCTAAAGAGGAGTTAGAAGAAGTAGACTTGGGCATAGACCCATAGAAACTGAGACCCATTTCAATTAATTTGAAATTGTCAGAAGAAGAAAAATCGAACCTTTTTCGATTACTGAGAGAGTTTAGAGACATATTTGCATGGGATTACGGCGAGATGCCTAGGTTAGACCCAAGCCTAGTTGTACATACACTCAATGTGGAGCCTGGGACCATAATTGAAGGCTATAAAGGACTACGTCCTGATGAAAGGAGAGCTGTACCGTAGAATGCCAGGAGAGATCCTATCAAGATGTGTTGGGCACGAAGAGGCCCAAAGGAAATTGGAAGAAGTGCACAGCAAAACTTGTGGGTTTTGCAAAAATGTTAGCTTGTACCGTAGGTTGCAGAGGGCAGGCTTCTATTGGCCAAATATGAATAAGGAGGCGGATCAGATTTAGAGCCAATGCGAGGCTTGCTAGCTTGCCATAAATTGAGAAGAGAGTTATGCCGTGTTTACAGTGGAAGATTGGAGGAGCTGTTTGTGGGATATTTGGCAGATGGAATTTTACCACAGAAGCATGAGGAAAGGTATAAGCTCAGAAAATTGGTGACCTGTTATTTCCTACACGAAGGAATCTTTTTCAAGAAAGGGTATGATGGAGACCCACCACAGTTTCTAGGACCAGAAGAGGCCAAGGAAATGTTGAAAGAGGTACACTTAGGCGAATGTGGGGAACATCAAGGGAGAAAGAAACTATACAGGTGCATCTTGTAGATGGGCTATTACCGGCCCACTATGAAGAGAGATGTGGCAGAATTTGTGAAGAAGTGTCATGGCTACCAGGTGCAAGCCAATTTGATCCACACCCATCCACAGAACTTGTAAAGCATGGTTACTCTGTGGCCCTTCTATACATAGGGGCTCGACTTGATGGGACTAGTCAATTCCCTCTCCAATGTGCACATATGGATCCTCGTGACCACAGAATATTTTATCAAGTGGGTGGAGGCTGTGTCACTTCGCAAAGCCACCAGAGGAGCCGTGGCAAACACCATGGAAAATATAATTGCAAGGTTTGGAGTACCCCACAGAATTATAAATGACAACGACACTCCTTTTGTAAACAAGGAGGTTAGGAAAATGTTGGAGTATTATCAAGTAAAACATTACTGGTCATCACCGTATTAACCACAGGGGAATGGGCAAGCTGAAGCAACGAACAAGATCCTCATCAAAATGAGTCAGGAGTACAGTGGAGGTTGGGTAACACACCTGGTAGACGCATTATGGGCTTATCGTAGTTCACCTAAGTTTTCCATAGGATTTTCTCCTTTCTCCTTAGTATATGGGATAGAAGCTGTCAGTCCAGTAGAATTGATGATACCCTCCTTGAGGGTCATGCAAATATGAAAGGAAGAAAAGGAAAAAGAGGTCTTCATAGTAGAAAGGTGTGAGGATTTGGAGGGACTAGATGAAAGAAGGGAAAAAGCCAAAGAATGTAGTCGCAGATACAAGCAGAGGATGACAGAGGCTTATCGCAGAACTATAAAAGAAAGAGTATCTTTAGAGGGCCAACTGGTATTAAGGACAGCAAACCATGTCAGAAGAGGATTGGTAGGACCATCCAAGTTCTCGCCAAAGTGAGGGGGACCCTTTGTGATAAGGGAAGCTAATGCGAGTGGGTATTATCGCTTGGCCCAAATGGATGGAAAAGATCTTATAGATCCCATTAAGCAAGGGATGTTGTGTCACAAGAAAGTAATGTGTTTTCTTTCTTTTTTTTCTTTGTAATCGTGTTGAAAGAAAAAGGGTAGAAAGTAATGAAAACTATACATGAGGTATTAGCAAAAATACACAAAATTATATAGCATGATAAGTGTTGCAGCAAAAGTAGCAATAGATTACAAACCAAAAGCATAAGTCATATTGGACTTATCAGAATAGTTATAAGTGCCAAGTAAAATAAGTGTATTGTAAAAGGAAGAAAGAAAAGGGAGAGATGATAAGCTTCGAAATAATAATAAGTGGTTGAGTATATGGCGAATAATCAAAGGCCAGTAATAAGGGTCTTGCCTTGGAAGCGATCAAAGGCAGTCACATTGGAGAGAAGACGCCCATGGCGAGCCTCCAAGTTTGCTATCTCTTTCTTAAAACTCTCGATGCAGGGGTCAATAATATCAACAGCAGGCTGAACCCTCTGCCTGAAGAAGACTCGGGCAATCTCTCGCAAGTTCTCCAGTAAGAATCCCACATCAAAATTAACATGCATCAACTCCTGAACTACAACCCTCCATTGTAGAATCCTCAGAAATTGTGTCCACAAAGTTATGCTCAATGTCGTTCATCACATACCCCAGCAGCTTGAGAAAGTGCTCCCTAGTAGAACAACCAAGAGGAAACCTCTACATGAAGTCTCCATGGCTATGGTAAACCGCCTCCAAGTGCTCTAAACAATCCTTGGGTACATGGTATGCATGGAAGTTCACATAAGGAGGCCTAGTGCCCTAAAAGTCAACCAGATCAAGATCAGTCCTTTCCACCTGCTCAAAGCGAACAAAGAAGGCAGTAGCCTCATCCATGGGGTCAGGGATAGTGGCAAAACTACCCCTAATCTCAAATGTAATGCTTGGGATCCTTCTAGTAGGCAATGGACCTAAGAATAAATATTACATGAGCCTTGGGCAAGGAAATAAAGAAAAAAAGAGGATATGGAAGTAGGAAAGAGAAAAAAAAAAGGGAGGAAGAAGGGGAATTACCAGGACCAGCAGGAATGGGGGCTGTAGGCTCCGCAGAAACTGCTGCAACCTTGGGTTCCTCAAGGGTATCTGTGGCTGCATAAGGAGATAACATGCAAGGAAAATAAAAGGGTGCACAAGGAATAATAGAAAGCGCATACCCATGGCCTCGGTGTCAGGCTCATTATCAGAAGCATCATAAGAGTCAGAAACCCTCATCTTTATAACTGGCTCATCATCAGAGTCCTCAAGGACCTCTTTAGATCCCTTATCAGGGGATAACTCCATATCGGGCACTTGGGTGGCAGAGGTAGGGATAGAAGAGGGAGTGACAACCAATGAGGACCTACCCTTAACTGCCTGTGAAAGGGCAGCAAAAGGATCACTGGCATAAATAATTGGTGGAAGGGTGATAGGAGAAGCTCTCTCGGTCTAGGTCGCCATAAGAGGAATATCTCCCTTTGAGGGAGTGGAAAGCTCGACAGAAATTGGGACAGATTCCCTAATGGCTTCCCCTACAACAGGGGTACTATCCTCGGTAGAAACTGGCCTCGATGGAGGAACTGGAGCCTTAGTAAGAGTCTCCTTAATAGTAGCAATTATAGCAGAAGCCATGGCCTCGGTAATAGAATCAGCACCATCGAAAAAGCTCTTAATGTAAACATATGCAGCAGTAGAAATCTTCTCCTTCTAAAGGACAATGCCTTTGGTAGAAGCCACACCAGCACTAGCACTAGCATCAACAGGAGCCTTCTCACTCATGGGGTAGTAGACAGAAATCAGCTCAGCATTAGTCTGAAAAAAATAACGAAATGAAGAAGAGGATGACCGAGCCAAAGAAAGTGAGGAATATATGCATGAGTGAGAAAAGTAAGATAGGGAAAGAAATATACCTCAACCTTAGGCCCATCAAGCAAAATGAGGTGAGCAACAGAAGTTTCCTCCTTATACTTAGACTACCAAAGAAAAAGAAGACACATGCATATAGTTAGTTGCAGGAAAGCACATCAAATAACTAAAATAAGGAGAGTAGAACAATTAGAGATAACATACTCTCCCCTTGGTAGTGGTAGATGGGGTTGAAGGATATGTCTTCCTCTTGTTGCCACGGGTCTTGTTGGAAGGAGGGGCATCTGAAGGTTGCCTCAGCATGGGAGGCCTAGACTAGGCTACAATAGATCTCTTGGTAGAGCGGGCTCTGGTAGAAGGGGGAGGAACACTCTCAAAGACTATGTTACCGATGGGAGGAAGGCCTCTCTTGTAAGGGACTATATCTGAGCAAACCTCGGAGGCAGCTACACCCTTCTTAGTAAACTTAGACTTGACGAAACTACAAGCCTTTCTTCATTGATGCAAGAAGGTTCACTACTTTCGCATTTTTCTCCCAACTACGAGAAAACTCACTCATGTACAAGAACCATCCTTGCTCTTTCTCCTGCCACTCGAATATAGCAAACCTTTTTTGCTTCCCAGCATAGGCAATCACAGATTTTGTAGGGAGGAGCAATTGTGGGTTAAGAGATATTATGGCATGCAAACCTTCAAGAGGAACAAGGGAGAACCCATAACTACCATATAGCTCCTTATTGAATGAAGTCATAATGGCTTGCCAATAGGCGAGCATAGGGGTAATGCAAAGACCTACCCTCTGGGAACTGGGAATGGTGACTGCGGTAAAGAGCTTGCTCTAAAACTTAAAGGCATATGGGCGTAGGAAGGGGTGGACTGAAGTTGTGGTGTCCAGAACTAAGGTGAAGTCATTAGGCACATCTTAATCAAGCCTAAATTGCCTCCCCACTCTATGAGCAAAGTAGTGCACATACTGAAGCCCCTCATTAGCCAAGTAAGGTAGCTACCCAGCATTGGTGGCAGCTAAGTAAGTGATCCCCCTCTCATCATAAGCCTCCAATAGGGTGGTCGAGCTAATAGTACCCATAAAGAGGCCTACCACTGAATCAGCATAAGTGTACCCAGCACTGAAGTCTCTACAAGCCCTCCAAGAAAAACCCACTCCCTTATCATAAAACTTCACAGTAGGATTACCAAAAGGCTTTAACCCAACCCAGCAGTATGCCAACGAAAACTCAGTGACAAAACCCCTATAAAAGTCTATAATCACCTTGGGACAAGACAGGAACTTCTCCTCATCATGGTGAATTGGCTTACACTTAGCCAAATGCCTAGCATAACGCTTCTAAAGAAGGTGTTGCAGGATAATACCGTGAACAGATGTAGTAACTATATGGCAGGAACCTGCCTGTCTTTCATCACTTTGTAGAAAATCCAACTAAACATCCAAATGACCCAAAAGCAAAGGAGCCAAAGACAGATTCACTTCAGCAGAAATTTTTATGGCTAACCGAAAGTAAACGGGCTTCACAGCATAATGTGGATGAGAACCAAAGACAAACTTACAGAGCCAAAATGTAATGAAAGCGACACAGCGTGTGGCAGCAGAAGCTTTCGAGAAAGCCCCAATCCAATTGGAAAGCTTTGCGTTCCCATCGCCAAGACCCTTCCTCAACTCTGTCTCTACGGTTTCCTTCTCGGTAGAAAGTTGAATGTCGAAGGGGTCAACATGTAATGAAGGCGGCACAGCGTCTCTACGGTTTCCTCAACTGATTGGCTACATCCTCCAAAGTCATGGTGATCTCACCACAGGAGAGAAAGAAAGTATAAGTGGCGCTACACCACCAGCGGACCAAATGGTGGAGGTTGAACAAGTTGTGGTAATGGGATAGACACCGAGAAGAAACTATGGCCTTCAGTACACTGACTTGTTGAAGTGTGCCCATGAGGCTCGTATCGGAAAGCTTCTTGTCCACCCACTTCTTCCAACTTAGTGATGTACCTGACCCAGATTCGATAAGGATGGGCACGGGTAAAACATCTCCCTAACGAATGGCAAGATCAGGGATGGAGGAAGCCAATGAAACCCAAGAACATCGAGATCATGCCATTCTAGGGATAGCCAAACACGACCTGGCGAAGCAGGCGAATAGTTACCAAGCACCACTGGAAAGTGTGAATAGGTGTCGTACCATGGGTTTATAAGAGGAGGGCACTCATTGTTAAGATCGCACCTCGCTTCCTTCTCTTTGGAACGGTCCAATTCAGAGTAGGGAGCCTTTTCACCTTTCTTGGCCTCCATGGGTGGGTCATCGATGATGACTTCCTTTCCCTCACGGCTGGAAGAACCTTCACCTTTTGCCAGCGACGTGAAGAAAGGATTAAGTGGCGAGGGTAGTGGGTGAGAGAATATGCGAAAAGTGAGACAGAGAAGAGGATGTGAGAGGAAAGGAGAGTTGAGAGAAAGGAAGGGGTATCGTGAAAAAGGCAAAGTGAAAAAGTGGGAGTAAATAAAAAGACTAGGAAGGGAAGCGACAGACCAACCATTAAAAGGGTAATGCATTAAATAAAGCAGAGGCGGTGTTTTAGAATAACTGTTAAACTAGGAAATTTGAAAAAACAATCCTGTTCATAGCAGAAAAGTGAGTAAGGCAGGGACCACTATTCAAAGAATAGGCCAACATGGCAGGAATGGCAATTTGGGCTTGATCTGGACATACCTGATGATTTTACTGCGATCTTGGAGACTACTATTTCAATTCGCCCTTTCTTACACTCCAGTGCCTTTGAGTTTTGGAGCAAGCATTTTATAGTAGTCACTATTCCGAGTTCACAGAGAGAGGATATTTGTACTACCCAGATTCGTGGGTATTGCCAGGCATTGATGATTTCCCTTGGCCAGGAGTTATTGGGTGGCCGTGGGTTCTCTCTTGTCCCTCCTAAAGGTCTATATGCCATTATTTCCTCAAACCTGCAGCTATTACTTCCCACCAAGTCCGTGGTGGCATATGCTAGGAAGTAGAGTAGGTCGACTATCTTTGAGTGGCAGGAGAAGGAGAAGGGGTGGTATCTGTATGCTGGTGAGTTCCCTTTTGGTTAGGAGAAGAATGTGAAGGTAGTGAACCTTTCTACGCCAACGAAGAAAGGCTCGGTGTCTTAGACCGCCAAGCCTAAGTCTGCCAAGAAGGGTGACGATTCCTCTAAGACTTATTATGATATCGTTCCGTATAAGGGAGGCCTTCCCCCCATTGGTAGCATAGTCCTTGAGAGCTTTCTCCCTACTTTTGCCCGTACCCATTCTAACAGGCATTCTACTGTAGCCAGATATAGACCTCTTATACCGAAGCCATCCGTGGATGCTCTTCCCTCCAGCAAGACCCATGGCAGCAAGAGGAAGACATCTCCCCTAGCCCAGTTTGCCACTGCGGAGAGGAAAGTATATTATCTCTAAATTTTGCCTCTTCTTTATTTTAGTTAATTATTAGGCTTTCCTGTAGCTAACTTTGAGCACGTGCTTTCTCCTCACTTGGCAGTTCAAGTACAAGGAGGACACTTCTGCCACTCGCCCCATACTGCTTGATGAGCCCCAGGCTGAGGTACATTCCTTTCTCTTCTTTGCCTTTCCTTATTTATGCATGCATCCCTGTTCCTTATCATTATTATATTTTTATATTTTTTTTGTATGCCTGTTCACTCCTTTTCTCGTTTCGACATCCTTTCCTTAGGTCGATCTCGAGCCCATTTCCATTTACCGTCCTATAGGCGAAGAGGCTTTTGTTACCGCTAGCACACCTATGGGGGGCTTCTTTGATGGAACGGATATCGTTGCTGAGGCCATGGCTTCTGCCATTGCTGCCACTACCCAGGGAGTTCCTGCCGAGGCTCTAGGTCCGCCATCTGAGCCTGTTTTTGCCAAAGAGATCACCCAAGCTGAGGGAGTTGTCATTGGAGAGTCCACCCCTATTCCTACCAGCGACCCCTTCGTTGCCCTCTCACAGGCTGTAAAGGATGGATATTCACTGGTTGTCACCTCGTCCTCTATTCCCAGTTTTGCCACCTAAGGGCTTGACGCAGATTTTTCCTTCGACGAGGAGTTCGAGGAGGCCCTTGAGGATTCTGATGATGAGCTAGTTGAGATGACACGAGTTTCTGATTCTGATGAGGCCAATGATGATGAGCAGAGGGTTGAGGCCATGGGTATGTATCCTCTATTCTTATAATGCCTTCTTTTTCTCCCCTTCCTATCACCTCTTAGTGCATTCCTTTATTTACTCTGCATGTTGTTCTTGCCACGCAATCACAGACATGCTTGAGGAGTCCAAGGCTATAGTAGGTCCTGCGGTGCCCACAGCCCCTATTTCTACAGTGCCCATAGCCTCTATTCCTGTTGGCCCTAGTAACTTCCTTACCCTTGTACCTTCTTCAATTAAGACTTTTGTCATTGTGCCTACCTCTTTTCTTTGTTTCCTTGCTAAGGGCTTATATTGTGCCTTGAATTTTCTTTTAGGTACGTCACCTGTTGAGGTGGCTTCGACCTCTTGTTTTGAAATTGGTAGCAATTATACCATCGTTCTCAATCTCGTGAGTGAGGCTGCTGCCTTCTTTGCTTGTTTTAAGCAGGTTGAGACTAATGACCTTGACTCGGCAAACTTCTAGGGTGTTAGATCTCCTTATATGGACTTTCATGACTATTGAGTACCTGAGGAGTGTGTTGTGTGCTTAGAGGCAGTCTATAGTAGCCGTGGGGGACTTTATGCAAGGATTCCCCCTTGGTCATTTTGTGAGGGAGTACTTCTTTAAGTTATTGGGGTGTGTGATGAACGATATTGAGTATAACTTCATCGACATCGTTTTTGTTGAGAGGATTTTGCAGTGGAGGGCTGCAGTTCAAGAGTTGATTCACGTTGGGTTTGCTGTGGAGTTTTTGTTGGAGCATTTACGAGAGATTGTCTGAGCCCTCTTTATGAGGAAGATCTAGCCTGTTGTTGATGCCATTGACACTCACATTGAGAATTTGAAGAAGGAGGTGGCAGACTTAGAGGCTCATCGTGAGCATCTCCTTTTCGGTGTTATCGGCCCTAGCCGCTTCGAGGACCAAACTCTTATTTTAGGCCTTTGATCACCAGACATTTATAGCTTTGCTATTGTTTTTCCTTTGTGTTTATTTCTTTCCTCACTTCTCTTTGTAGTACACTTTATTTCTTTAGCACTTATGACTTATTTGATAAGTTCAGTATGACTTATACATTTTGGCTTGTAACCTATTATGCTACATCTACTATAGTTATTATTATGCTTTATGATACAGTATAATTCTGTATAATCTTCATTACTTTCTGCCTTTTGCCTTTAAACATGATTACAAGTAAAACAAACTACAATGCTTTCTTGTGACACCGTATCCTTTGCAAGGGTGGTCACTTGGAGGAAAGAAAAGAAAAACAAGGAAAAATGAACGATTACATAATATTTTCCTACACATAGTAGCGTTTCAACCACTTGCCATTAATGGGGGTCCATCAAATCTTTTCCATCCATCTGGGCTAGACGATAATACCCACTTGCATGTGCTTCCCTTACCACGAAGAGTCCTTCCCGTTTTGGTGTGAATTTAGATGGTCTTGCCATACCTCGCCTGACATGGTCTGCTGTTCTCAACACGAGTTGTCCTTCTGTAAACATTCTTTCTTTAATTGTCCTGCAATAAGTTTTGATCATCCTTTGCCTGCATCTGCGGCTATGCTCTTGGGTTTCTCACCTCTTTTCATTCAGTCCTTCCAGGTCTTCGCATCTTTCCGCCATAAAAACTTTCTTCTCCTTTTCTTTCTTTCGCATTTGCATAACCCTTAGGGACGGTATCATTACCTCTGCTGGGCTTACTACTTCTGTCCCATATACTAAGGAGAAGGGGGAGAATCCCGTGGCAGATTTGGGTAAGCTTTGATAAGCACATAGCGTGTCTGGCAGATGCGTCACCCAGCCTTCGCTATACTCTTGACTCATTTTGCTGATGATCTTAATGAGGGTCTTGTTTATTTCTTCTTCCTGCCTATTCCCTTGTAGGTAATAAGGCAATGACCGATGATGCTTCACTTGATAGAATTCTAGCATCTTTCTCACTTCTTTATTTACAAAAGGCATACCATTGTCACTTATGATTCTGTGAGGTACCTTAAACCAAACAATTATGTTTTCTTTGATGAAGTTTGCCACAGCCCTGCCAGTAGCTTTGCGAAGTGGTATGGCCTACGCCCACTTAATAAAATATTCTATGGCCACAAGGATCCATTTGTACCCATTGAAAGGTGGATTAACTAGTCCCACCAAATCAAGCCCTCAAGTCTGGGAAGGCCATAGGTTAACCATGCTCTACAAGCTTTGTGGATAGTAATGGATCAAATTGGCTTGCACTTGGCAGCTGTGGCACTTCTTTACAAATTTTACTGCGTCCCTTCTTATAGTGGGCCAATAGTAGCCCATCTGCAATATGCACCGGTATACCTTCTTTCTTCCCTAGTGCTCTTCACATTCTCTTGCGTGTACTTCCTGCAACATCTTGCTGGCCTCTTCTGGCCTTAGACACCACAGTGGGTCTCCATTGTACCATTTCTTAAAGAGGATTCCTTCATGTAGAAAATAGTGGGTCGCCAACTTCCTGAGCTTATACCTTTCTCCATGCTTCTATTTTAGGATCTCTTCTGCCAAGTATGCAGAAAGCGAGCTTCTCTAATCCTCCGTGGCAAACACGGCGTAACTCTCTTCTTTGTCTACGGCCAGATGGCAAGTTTCACATTGGGTTTGGATCAGGTCTGTGTCTTTGCTCAGATTTGGCCAATAGAAGCCCGCTCTCTGCGACCTTCGGTATAAGCTAACCTCTTTGCAGAACCCGCAAGTCCCATTGTGCACATTCTCTAGCTTTCTCTGGGCCTCCTCGTGCCCCACACATCTTGATAAAATTCCTCCTGACATTCTGCGGTATAGCTCTCCTTTCATCAGGATATAGTCCTTTACTGTTTTCAATTCTACTATATCTTCTTCCTTTAACAGGGCTTCCCTGATGGGAGCCCTCCTATCTTCTTTGCATTCTTCCTTTAACGGGAACTTCTCCTTAAGTATTTCAATTATGGATTCTCTCTGCTTCTTAAGCTCAACTCTAGTACTACCTCATTCAAAGGCTATTTGTGAGCCCAATGCAGCTAGTGCATTTGCATATCTGTTTTCGCTCCTCTTGGCATGCTCTATTTCAAATGTACAAAACTTTTCCTCCATCCTTTGGGCCAATGTCCTATACGGGGGCCAAACTTGGTTCTTTTAAAGAAAAGACCCCTTTAGCTTGGTAGACCACTAAGATGGAGTCGCCTATCACCTTCAGGTGTTTGATCCTCATCTTGAGGGTTGTTGCCAATCTTGTCAGGTAAGCCTCATATTCTACTGTATTATTTGAACATGGGAATTCTAGCTTGAATAAGAGTGCTACAGTCTCTTCGTCATTGCGATAAAGGACCACTCCCGCGTCTCCTGAGTTTGTCGTAAAAGAGCCATTAAATTTCATGACCCACTGTTCTTCGGCCATTTCTACTATAGCTACTTCTCTGGGTACCTCATCATCTAGCGAGAATTCCTTTTCTTCGGGAAATTGGGCCAACAAATCTGCTATGGCCTGGCTTTATACCATTTTGGGTGTTCCCGCTTTCAAGTCATACTATGATAACTGTAATAACCACTAGGATATTTTGCCAGACAGAATGGGTTGTCAAAGAAGCGTTTTGATTGTGTGGGACTTTGTCATCAAATGTATCTTGTAGGCCAAAATGTAATGGCACAACCTTTGCGACGCATAGACGATTGCTAAGCATACTATTTTCGCCCTAGGATAACGTGTCTTAGCATCTCTTAAGGCACGGCTTATGTAATAAATTGGCTACTCAATGCCACCTCCATCTTCCTAGGCTATTAGAGCCCCAATGGCAAACGGGCTTGAGGCTAGGTAAAGCAGCAACGATTTTCTGTGGATTGGGGCTTGCACTGTGGGGAGGTTCATCTTAATCTGCTGTAGCTTTTAAAAAGCTTTCTGCTGTGCATCCCCCCACTCGAAGCTCTGTCTTTTCTTTAGTAACTTCGTAAAAGTCGAAGTAATTGATGCAAGGTCGGGTATGAATCTCCTAATGTAGGAGACTATGCCCAAAAAACTTTTCAACTCTTTGACCGTGGTTGGTGGCTTCATAGTTGCTATCACCATTGCTTTGGCCGGATCTACGTCTATCCCTTTGTTGTGGACCAAGAATCCCAAAAAAATTTCGGCAGATACTCCAAAAGCGCACTTCAACGGGTTCATTCTTAGCTTGAAAAGTCTGCATCTTTTGAACACCTTTCGTAGCACTTTGACATGATTTTCTTGCCTTCTTGACTTCACCACTATGTCATCCACATAGTCCTCCATTTCTTGGTGCATCACGTCATTAAATATGGTGGTCATAGTGTGCTAATAAGTTGCACCCACATTTTTTAGCTTGAAGGACATCACAGTGTAGTAGAAATTCCTAATAGGTGTTCTAAAGGGCGTATTTTCCGCATCTTTTGGTAACATCTAAATCAAATTGCATCCGTTGAATCCATCCATAAAGGAGAACATGGCATTCCCTGCGGCAGAGTCTATCAATAGGTCCATGTTAGGCAACGGGAATTCTTCCCTGGAACAGACTCGATTAAGGTCTCTAAAGTCAACACAACATCATATCTGCCCGTTCTTTTTTTCACCAGTATAAGATTTGATAGCCACCGTGGGTGTTGAATCGGTTTGATAAACCCAGCTACTAACAGCTTTCGTACTTCTCCAGGACCCCCTTGTGTGCTGTAGGTAGGCCCCGCGCACCTTCATAATTTATATATGATCTTACCGTCAGGTGCTTGAACCCTGATGCATCGTGGCGTACTGTCTGGCTCCAGAGTTGGTGCCTCTTTTCTTTTTCTTTTTCGCAGTAATAACTCACTCAAATCAGGTTCTAGGTCGTCTTGAATGTCCTCCCACCTGGGAACGTAGGTTCTAGTTGGCTTAGATATCGAACTTTCTCCAGATGGTACCCATTCATCGTAGAACATAGTCTCGACTAAATGGGCCTCTGCCTACTCGAATGGGGATGGGTTTGCTTCAATCCGTATCATCCTGCCATTCAACCTCCCTTTCACACATTGGTGATAGGTGGATGGAATGAGGCTATCTAGCCTACCTTCAGCAATAGCGGTATGTATCCTATTGTGTACTCACCTTTTCCTCCAAACCCCGTTATCTCTATTAGGTATCCTTGAATCTTGCCCTCCAGTATTCCTGCTGCTTGCATTGTGCTGAGTGGGATAAGATTTTTTGAAGCACGTGTGTCAACCAGGGCTCTCTTAACGGGACTTTGATTTATGGAGGCCACCAAGTAAGGAGGCCTTCTGTGGTCTAGGTATCCCACCTCCATGTCTTCATCATTGAAAGTGATCTTGTTGGTGTCTTGCAGAAAGGCTCTATCAGTCTGAGCTTTTGCTGTAAGGCATTCTACTCCTGCTTATGAAGCAATGCTTACCAAAGCTTCCATTGCCATCCTTCATTTGTTTGTAGTGAGCTCCAATTGGTCAAACAAGTTCTTGAATCAGGAGCTATTTTGCAGGGTTGTGATGGTTGCGGTAGGCAGTGATGGTCTTTCCTCTTTATCTTCGCCTGAGTTTGCATAAATGACAATTGCTGTTATCCCCTTCCCTTTGTGATTAGGGAATGGGTTCCTTTGGACCTCTAGTTGGGACAGCTCAAGGGTCCTTTCTTTGATCCTGTGATGCACTAGTCTACGGAGTGCCCAACATTCTACGGTAGCATGTTGCACATAATTATGCAGACGACATGTAGATCTTTCTGTTCTTCTTTAGTGGGCTCTCTAGAAACATGATTGGGTTCGAAAACTCCATCTACAATCCATTTGTCTAAGAGCACATCTAGCTCCTTTGGTGTACATGGTATTGGTGGAAGGCTCTCATACTCCCTTCATTCTGACTTCTTTCTCTTCTCCCTAGTGGATACTATCATGGCTTGTGGCTTAGACCTCCGTTCCTTGGGCTTGTCAGAGCTGGGCTTGACTGACTAGGCTGTCTTCTTAGCCTTCTGTAACAACTAAGCAATTGGAAAATTTCTAGGTTCTCTAGGACAGCTCTATATTCCATGATCATATTGCCCATACACATTTCCACCAATGTCTTCTCTTCACAGAAGTCATAGCAATCAAAGGCTATGTCCCTAAAACTCTTGATATACTCCATGAGGTCTTTGCTGCTTTTTTGCTTGGTACCTTGCAAAGTTGCAAGTGTCACCATTTCTTCTCCGTGGAAATACTTGGTGTAGAATACGTCTACCATATCATCCCATGTCGGGATTGACCATGGCTTTAAGCTAGTGTACCGGGTATATGCCCAGTCACATAAGGACTTTGAAAACTCTCGGAGGCAAAGGTCCTCGTCTGCTGCGTAAAGACCAAGGGTATTTATAAACTTGCTTACATACTCAATGGTGCTTCCCTCCCCTCCTACTGTCATACTGTGTGAAAGTTCACGGCTCATACCTCTCGGGATACGGCTTGTTGAGTATCCTCAAGGGATACAGAGGTCTCCGTGAATACAATCTTTCTGTGGAACCAAACCTAGCTCACCTATAGCTCTATTATGGCTTTAAGGAGTCCAAGTCTTATAATAGGAATATAGGTTTGACAAATGACAAAAAATTGGCCTTCAATAGCACCAAAATTAAGAATAAATTAGAGACATATGACACAAAATTGGACACTAATTGAGGATTTTAATTGGATTTTCTTTGAGTTTTAGCTTTATATATATATATAAGGTTTTCCTTATTGGGTCTCAAGTTGGTCAATTGATTGGAACAATTAAAACCAAAATTGAAAGAGAAACACAATTCAAAGGGATTCCAAACAGAAAGTTGTACATCCTCTACAAAATTGAAAATTTGTCATTGTGGGGGCCTTTTTGCACTGTTGGGCCTCAGCCCCTTCTGCTGCGCTATGGCCCGTTAGTTTGAGGTAAGAGAGTTGGGATTGGCCTTATTGGGGTTGTGCTTCAAGCCAGCTTATGCATAAGTCGAGCTTACCTAATGTAGATGCATCCTGACATGAGTGCTATGGGTGGGATGTAAGGTGTGGTTATAGTAGGAATAACTGTTACAAGTGTTACAATAGGAATACAATACAGCAAGATAACTATGATAATAAATGTAATAAATAAAACTAACACCGTGAGGAGAGTTAACAAAGTTATGGTAGAATAACATAGCGAATATGAAATACACTATAGTAGAAAAAGGTAAACAACTTAGTGATTTCTAGCCAATCAATGGGTAAATCACCCAATAAACATGACCAAAGAAATAGCTCCTCTGCTAGACGATAGGCTAAGCTTTTTAGTTGAAGCAAACCCAAGAAGGGAACGAATCTCCAATGCGGGTAACCTTAAGAAAAGGCTTCTGCCATAGAAGTTACTCGCTCTAGAGAAAGGGCTTAAGTGGTTTGAGCTTCGATTCTCAATCTTCAGAGAGTGGGTTTGTCAAGAGGAAAAGAAAAGGTTGTCTATTGATGCATGCCTCTATTTTTGCTGTTTTAGTTTCTCTCTGGTTTTCTTTTGATCTTCCTTTCTTTTCTTTTTATCTCTCTGAGTTTTCTTTCCCCTTTATTCTTCCTTTTCTATCACTTTCGTTCTTCCTCCCTCCCCTTTTTACTGTTCATGGCTACCCCCTTTTATACTGTATACCATTGTGGGATTTACCCCTTTTATCCCTCAACCGTTTTGGCTCCTTATGGGCATCTATTTAAAACTGCCCACTAACCTGCTAGCTATCCAGCCATTACCTCTGCCCAGAGTATGTTGGTTGCACCACTCTCCATTTCCAGACAAAGTTTCTTGTCTTGTTTCTTACCTCTTTTTGTTCTTGTTTTACCTTTATGGATAATGATTAAGTTACCTCATCACCTACCTCTATGGCATGCATCAAGTGGTCCCAGCCCACACATACCTCTTTTGGGTGAAATGCCATCCCAGCAAGACATTTCCCCAAAGAAGCTTGAGCGGGAACCCCAGAATAGACCCCATTTCTCCTTATCGCCAAACCACACCCTCTGAATACCTTGACCCATGGCCCACCTCCCATGTTTTGGCTGGGTACAAGTAGGTGGTGCCCTGGTCCTTTGTGCATGCTCCACTCCGTCTGCATTTGTTTCTTTCTGGCCTTCATACCATTTCTGCTACTTTTGCGTTGTCTGGTTCTGCTATACGTTCTAGTTTGTGTTTATCCTTTGTGGCGTGAAGGATGCATGGACTTTTGGACTCATGTTTTCTTTCTCCTATCCCTTCCTAGGTTGGGTATTGATCAGGTGAAAGCCTTTAGCTTCATATCCTACTGATCCCATGCTCTTGTCTCTTTTCTTCATAGGCGTGGGCCTTTTGGCCATTAATCCTATCATACTTCTTTATTGTGTTTACTACAGCTTTGTCCCTCCTTTACTTCTTATTACCTCGTGGGCTTGCTGGCTAATGTTCATGCAGTATCAGCCCATTGATCCATTAATTCTCTACTTAGGGCTTCCCTGGCCCATTTACTACATCTTTACCTCTTATCATTTTTATGGTCTATTTGGCCATCATTCCTACCATGTCAGCCTGTTTAGTTTACCAATTTATTCCTTGGGCTTCCTTAGCCCATTTACTCCTTCTTTACCTCTTTTTACTCCCATAGGTTTGTTGCTTAATTCCTTGGGCTTCCTCGGCCCATTTACTTCTTCTTTACCTCTTGTTACTTTTATGGGCCTGCTGGCTATCAATGCTATCACTTTAGCCCACAGGGCTTGTTTCCTTATTTCTTTACCGTTTTGCCCCTCGTTTTCTTCTCATCTTCCTTATTGTTAGGCTTCTTCTGTTGTTGGACCTTCTATCAAAAATGGGCCTCAACAGTCATATAAATAAATTAAATACAAAGAAATAATTGAGTCATCTTTTACCGAATAAAAAAAAATTACACAAACCAAAACTCTCATCTATAAAAACAAAATTTGTAAAACTCTCATGTACCTAGTTTACCAAGTCTTCCCTAAGATGAAGTTGAAGTTGAGGACATTGTGTTCCAAACCTTCAAAAAACTATTAGGAACAAGTGAGCAAAGAGTTCCACCACCATGTGTATGTCGTGATTAGAAGCAAAGTGTATTTTATTTTTTTGATACAAGATGTAAATTCTACTCTAGTCTAATCTAAATGTATATGTGTGTGAAACTCTTTCCTAGAGACTTGAACGTCGGCCCTTACCCCTCACATCTCAAAACCAGTTATACTTATGGAGTGACCATCACACAAGTATTAGGGTGGTATAGGATTAAGATTTTTTGGACTTCTTAGGGTTATCCTACTATGGAATTCCTAAAATCTTATTAATATAATTTGAAACTAGTGGATTGGATTTTGCCACATTATCAATAATTTAAATAAATACCATAATGGTGGCAGTTAATGTTTTTTTTTTTCAAATATCAATGATGTGGTTAAATCTAATCTACTCATTTCAAAATGAATTGATAGGATTTTAGGATCTCCATGGTGGAGTTACACTTAGAATTATAGAAGATTTGAATCTAGTGATGAGGACTCTTATCAATTTTACCACATGAAAATAAGGTGATAAGGTAATCTAAAAGACCAACCACTAGGAAGCACCCATGTGTACGAAGAAAAAATCAAAGCTACATGCATGAAAATCATCGATGCTGGGTTGTCAGGTGAGATTTTCTCATACACAGCACTTGCTCAACAACTTGAATTCTTAAACCTTATTGATTCGATATCTAACTAACCATTCAATTGAACTGGTTTGCAACCTTTTAGGTCAAGTAAAATCGGGGTGACAGTTGATTTAAGTGGTTCCTTAATCACTTGATCACCCCTGATTTGTGGTAATATGATTGGCATGAATTTTAGTGTTAGTCAAATAATAGAAAATGCATTCAGATTCATTCTAAAGTTTGTAACAAAATTCAAAAACAAGTCAATTTTTACGAAAAGCTTTCTTACAAAGAAATAACAAATAGTATTTATGAGGAAAGAATCAGAGTAGAAGTGTTTATTTTTTTATATATGGGAAATACGGTAACTTTATTAAGACGAAGAGAAATACATAGCATCTTGAACCACCAAAGGTTCAATAAGAGCATTCTCATCAGCTCTTCTATAAAAAATGCCATTTTCACACACCAAAAGTTTACTTTATTATTTTATCACATCATTTTACAATATCTCATTTATCAGATGTTTTATTCTTCCATTCTATACATTAAAATAATATTTACACCATATTAAAATAATATATTAAACTCCTCCTCCAACAACAACAACAACAACAACTCCTCCACCACTGCTGCAACAACGGCCACCAACAACCACTGCCGCAACAACACCGACAGCCACCACTAGCACAAACCTACATCCACCAACGGCACCTTAAAAAAAAAAAAAAAAAAAAAATCCACAACAACCCAAAAAATAACCACCACAACTACCCAATAATCACCACCACAACCACCAAATTGCCGCCACAACCACAGTACCACTGCCACAACTAACCCACAACCCACCACATTCACAAACCTCAAAACCCATCCCAAATCAAACAAACCCACAGCTCAGGTGGCGAGATCAGCTTCAGGCAGGAGACGTCAGCAGCAAGATTGGCTTTAGGCAGCTTTAGGTGAGATTGGTTTCAGCGGCTTGAGGTGGCTTTAGGCGAGATCGGCTTTAGGCGGCTTGAGGATGAGAGAGGAAGAGAATGAGAGTGAAAAGGGAGCTGTGTAGGACAACTATGGCTCCGGCAAGATCAGTGGCTTCGGCGAGATTAGCGATCAGATTGGCGGCTTCGGTGAGATCGGCAAGAGTTAGATGCAGAGAGAAAAGAACAAACTCAGACGAGAGAAAAGAATGAAGATGAGAGAAAAGACGAGATAAAAGAGAGAGAGAAAGTCGGAGTGAATATATGAGAGAGAAAACCCGGTGAATAAACAAATAATAAAAAATTTTGGCATTGATGTCCGTACCGTCTCATATTTGAGAAGGTATTGTAGCATGTTGCAAAATTTTGACACATTTGAAACACCTCATGAGGCATGAATAGTGGTGTTTGGTGTGTCAAATGCCAAATATTTGACATTTGACACACCTGATGAGAATGCTCTAATGGGTGGATTTTCTTCTATCCAAGTTACAAAAGAATCAATTCCTTTAGCATATTTTGCCAAAGTATGAGCGGGTTTGTTTCCTAGGTGCTGCACATGTAGAACTTGAAAAGATTTGAACTCCTGTAATTTATGGAGAGTGTCGGAAATGATGTTGGCAATGGAGACCAAAGGTGAGATCAAGCCTGAGAGAGCATGAATCACCTTTGAAGAGAGTAGCTCGGATCTCGATATCCCAAGCAAAGAACACAGCTTCATACATTGCCTTTGCTTCCGCTTCAATAGGTCCAAGGGGCAGTGGCAGATGCTTACTCAAAGTTGCTATCACTGAACCTTCTTGATCACAAATCACAAAACCAATTCCCACGAAGTTTGTTGGAGAGAAAATGGCAGCATTAGTGTTCACCTTATACCATGGTGAGGCCGGGGGAACCCAATAGCTATCTATGGCATCTTTATATCAAGATTGATAGGCCACAAACTGAATAACCTCTTGTGATAGTAATTAATTAATTAATTTATCATGCAAACGCATGGTTGCACAAGTAAATCACCAATAAACTAATTAAGCAGCGGAAAATAAATAACACGGTGATTTGTTTACGAATGGGGAAAACCTAACGGCAATGTAGGCTCCGGAAGTGAGGCTGTTGGGCTTGGATACACTTGGGCTAACAATTTATTTGTAAAGTGGGTTTTTGAATTTCCTACTATGGGTCGTTCTCGGCAGAGAGACTCAATACAATATTCACTCTATTCTCCTTTTTTTTCTGAACCCCTTTCTCTTCCTAAGCTCCTGCTATTTATAGCCAAGGTTAGTGGAGGGATTATGATTGCAGCTGCCAATAGTGCTATTGAAGGTCCAATATTGTTTACTTTAAGTGGGTGTTTAGGTGAAGGTGGGATGCATTAATTGTGGCCTTGGAACTTGGCTCCAGCCTAGTCAATTTTGCTCGGTAATACAGTTCCCCGACCATCTCGTGGCCTCCCCGGACTGGATTTATGAGCTTGTTAAGGAAAACTCACGCCGAGCGCCTCCCAGGATCCGTGAACCCGAACTCTGCTCTTGCACGAAGGCAGTTTCAAGGATTTAGGGCAATTGGGCCGCCACGTTGGGCTTGGGCCCAGGGCCCACACAAGTCTAGGGATCTAGGTACCGTACATTAGCCCCCCCTTGATTCATCCCCGGTTACCGGGAAGAATCAAGGAGCTGGACGGGCCTCTTTCTCGGGGATTCTAGGGCCTGGGACTCGTGATTATGGTTTCCCATTAATGCTCATCTCAAAAGACGTGCCGTTTCGCGGCGTCAGGTACAGTCGTCATTATTACCTGACGGTTCGTGAACCGAAGCGACACGCGAATGGGCTTCCTTTGGTATTCGCAGGTCTGTTCGTAAAGCGTGCCCATTTACTGTTTGATTAACCGTTTCTTCGTCCCTCCTCCTGATCCTATAAATAGTTCCCCTCAGAACTTTCTCTCATTTTTCCTTCATCTCCGATTTTTTTTGAGTTTACTCTCTGCCGACCAACTCTCTCTGCACTTTCTCACCTGCTCAGTGTTCCTTTCCTCCTTAGAACCCCAAGTAAGTTTTCTTCCCCTTCCTATTCCTTTAGCTTTATTTCTTCAAGTCCCCTTTCACAGTATTAAGCGTAAGGGATGGGTTACTCTTACCTTTTAGAGACCTCGGCTGCCTTGGCCACCTTTAGGAGCAAATTTAGCATCCCCGATGACGTGGAAGTGGCATACTGCCATGAGAGTGACATAGCTCTCCACCGAGGACAAGGCACAGTCTTCTTTCCTTTGATGTCAATCTTAGAGGGCGGGGTTAGGTTTCCCGTGGACCCCCTTCTCACAGACACACTTAGGTACTATGGACTGTGTCCCGACCAACTTTCCCCCAATTTTTACCGGGTGGTTAGCTGCGTCAGTAGGTTGAATCACACCTTTAATTTACAGCTAAATCACCATGACATTAACCGCATGTATAGCCTCTGTGGGAACAAAGCTACGAACTATTACCTAAAGACAAGAGATAATCGGGTACGGTTGATATCATGCCTGCCCGATTCGAATAGGAACTCCGCCGGGGAGTTCGTTCGCATGCACGGCAATTGGTTTGCCGGGGACGTCCCTTGCCCCCTTTCACGGCGTGAAGTGGGTTTGTACCATTCCCTTAATCTAACTGCTTTCCTCCCCCTTTTTCATTTATGTTCATTAAGGTAAAGCTTCATTAACAGATATTGATCTGATGTTTGCTTTTTTGCAGACGGCAAGGTTTTCGTTCCGGATCTCAGAGCCGTTCACGTCAAGGATTTGAACTTCACTCTCCGCTCCGAGATATACGTGCATTGGGACGGCCAACTCCGGGCCTCGCACCTGATCCTCGGAGTAGAACCGGTCTACTCCACCTGGCAGAATTTTAAACAAGCACTTCTGGTGGATAGTCCCCTGCTCTCATATATTGACGTTCGGTACGCCAACTTCCTGCCACCGAAGCTCACAACTGGGGAGGCAAGGGAATTTGGACGGCGCTTCACTGCCTCGAACGAGCTAGCTCCTTTGCGAGACGAGTCCGCGGAACGCGTTTCTCGGCGCCTCAGGGAGTTAGCCCACGAAGCCATCCGAGAAGAGAATCCCGTTCAGGAGCGGGTGCAGCCCGAGAACCAAATTGTTGAGCCCCAGCAACCAGCGCTTGAAGGAAGGATGGTGTCAAGGAGGGTCATGACCATCGATCGTTTCGTGCCCGGTGCACGGCAGCCCACGCAGCCCCCGCCTCCATCTCAAACTGGACGGGCCAAGAAGAAGCAAAAGGTCACCGATCAACCTTCCACGGGGCCAGGAGATACAGCCGTCCAGACTCCTCCGCACCCAACGGGGGGGATTGTCATTCGTGAGCCGCAGACCCAGATTGGTCCGAGGGCTGCGTCCTCTTCTCAAGCGGCTCCACCGTGGAAGCCTAAGTTTCTG
This sequence comes from Quercus tomentella, assembly GCA_028535165.1. NCBI lineage: Eukaryota > Viridiplantae > Streptophyta > Magnoliopsida > Fagales > Fagaceae > Quercus > Quercus tomentella. The sequence continues at coordinate 26,072,383 of JAPQVY010000001.1, read as the reverse complement.
TTGGACGGCAAGCCTTTGCCTTCAACTGCTTGCGTGCGGATATGGGAGAAAGGCGAGGGTGGTCGTGTTGCCCAAACCCTGGCCGAGGGCCTCCTTCTTCCAGAGGATGTGCACGCCTTTGAGGAAGGATCTGAGGAGTCTGTGGGGCGCCGCTTAGAATGGCATGCTATTGCGGTAACTCCTTAGTTATCTATTTTCTTCCGTACATTATATTCCTGTTTTATCGCTAACTTTTTGTCATTGCTAGGCTGCTCAATTGGCTCACATCATGGCCGGCCGGGCACGAGATCTCGCCGAGGAGGTCGAGCGCGAAAAGAGTGCGCGGGAGTCAGCGGCCAGATCAGTGAAAGAAAAGCTTAAGGCAGCTGAGGACGCTGAGAATAGGGCCGCCGTAGCGGAGCAAAACTGGGCGCTGGCAGAAAAAAGATGTGCCGAGCTTCTGACCAAGCAGAATGAAACTGACGTGAAACTGGCCGAAGCCATCAGCCTAAACACTTCTAACGCCGAGGAGCTAGCTGACCTAAGGGCGGCCCTGACGGAGTGCGAGCAGAAGTGGTATAACGAAGGCTTCGCTGATGCCGAGCAGTCTGCAGAGCCGGTCGTGACTCAGGCACGGAAGTTGGGTTTCGAGGCTGGGTGGTATGCCGCTCTTCACGCACTGGGTGTTGCCGAGGATTCCCACCTGAGAGATCCCGGTCAGATTCCCTTCCCGCGAGATGCAATTGCCGCGCATGATCCCCCGGTCACTGTTGACGAGGAGGAAACGGCGAGCATGAGGGAGCTTGTTGAACAAATTGATGCCCATGCCGAGCCAGAGGACATGGAGGCCACCAGCATCCCAACCGTGCAGGACCTTCTTGGCGAAGAATCGTGCTACCCTCTCACTAACCAGACAGAAGTGAGAGATCCGACCCGACCTTCCAGCTAATTAATTTTACGCTTTCATTATTTTTTATCGCACTTGTCGTTTTTATGCTTGTTGGTTTATTTGCCTATGTCGCCGGGATGTGGCGGACGAACAATTTACGGTTTTAATTTGCCCTTTTGATCGGTAATCAACTTCCTTGCTTAACTTTGGTCTTGGTTCGTTGAATGAATCTTATCTTTTTGATTGTTTTGCTTTGACTGTGTCAATGTTTATGCCGTGCATGTGATGATACCCAAAGCCTATCATGCAGTGCTTTGAATAGTCCGAGATGAATTTTAATGTTCGGAGGGTTGGGGTTCCCACATGCTTGGTGGCTTGACCCTGCCGAGGAACATGATTTCATCTTTTGATCCTTTACCTTCTTGCCTCAAAGGCGTTTCCCCCTGCTCGGTGTTTTTAATCCTGTCGTGGGCGAGGCTTTTGTCCTTAGAATTTTTAACGATAAGGTTTCCACCTGCTCGGCGATTGTAATCTAGCCGAGGGCCAGGTTTTTGTCCTTAGAATTTTTAGCGATAAGGTTTTCACCTACTCGGCGATTGTGATCGAGCCGTGGGCCAGGTTTCTGTCCTTAGAAATTTTAGTGATAAGGTTTTCACCTGCTCGGCGATTGTAATCGAGCCGAGGGCCAGGTTTCTGTCCTTAGAATTTTTAGCGATAAGGTTTTCACCTGCTCGGCGATTGTAATCGAGCCGAGGGCCAGGTTTCTGTCCTTAGAATTTTTAGCCATAAGGTTTCCACCTGCTCGGCGATTGTAATCGAGCCGAGGGCCAGGTTTCTGTCCTTAGAATTTTTAGCGATAAGGTTTCCACCTGCTCGGAGATTGTAATCTAGCCGAGGGCCAGGTTTCTGTCCTTAGAATTTTTAGCGATAAGGTTTCCACCTGCTCGGAGATTGTAATCTAGCCGAGGGCCAGGTTTCCGTCCTTAGAGTTTATTTGCAGTTCTCTTGGTGTGTATTAACGGGAACAAAAACAGCATATACAAATGAACTTCATCATAATCTCAACCTTAGCAAAATACAAGCTTTGGCTTACACGTAGAACTTCTTTAAGTTGCTGGCGTTCCACGGCCGAGGAAGCGGCCTCTCGTCAAGGTCCTCCAGAAAGTAGGCCCCCGCACCAGCGATGGCTGTAACTCTGTACGGTCCTTCCCAGGTTTGAGCAAGCTTGCCGGCAGATATGTCTCGCATGCTTCCCACAACTTTTCTCAGGACCAATTCTCCGGCACTGAACTCCCTTTCCTTTACATTCCGGTTGTACCTTTGGGCTAATCTTTGCTGATACTCGGCGAGCCGTATGGTCGCCGCCTCCCTGCATTCTTCTAGCCAGTCCAAATGCTCCATCATCAGATCGGCGTTCTGGACGGGGTCAAACCCTGCGACACGTGCACTGCACAAGCTCACCTCGGTCGGGATCACGGCCTCTGCTCCGTATGCCAGGGAGAACGGGGTCTCGCCCGTGGATCTTCTGGGGGTTGTGCGATAAGCCCATAATACACTGGGTAGCTCTTCTGCCCATCTTCCTTTCGCCCCGTCCAACCTTCTCTTCAACCCGTTCAAAATAGTCTTGTTCACTGCCTCAGCTTGGCCGTTGCTTTGTGGGTAAGCCGGTGTCGAATACTTATTTTTGATGCCAAGCTCGCTGCAGAAGGCCCGAAAAGCTTTGCTATCAAACTGTAGCCCATTGTCGGTTACCAGAGAATTTGGCACTCCAAACCTTGTGACTATGTTTTTCCATACAAACCTTTTTACGTCGGTATCTCGGATATTGGCCAAGGCCTCGGCTTCCGCCCATTTTGTGAAGTAATCAACAGCCACCAATACAAAACGGCGGTTCCCCGTTGCTCGGGGGAATGGTCCGAGGATGTCAAGCCCCCACTGTGCGAACGGCCACGGGCTGCTGACGGGGTTTAGACGACCTGCAGGCTGATGGATCAAAGGGGCGTGCTTTTGACATTATTCGCAGCTCCGAACGTATTCAGCGGCATCCTTCTGCATCTGTGGCCACCAGAACCCCTGAGTCATCGCTTTGTGTGCTAGAGATCGTCCCCCAACATGGCCGCCACACACTCCCTCATGTAGCTCGGCCAGAAGCTCCCTGACTCCTTCGGGATGTAGGCATAAAAGGTAAGGGCCTGCAAAGGACCTTCGGTACAGTTTGTGGTCCGAAGACAGCCAGTACCGGGGAGCCATCCTGCGAATCCTTCGTCCTCTGGAACCTTATCCTCGGCAAGGAAATCTATGATCGGGTTCATCCAACACGGCTTGGCCACTGCTACTTCCGCGACCTCAATTCCGGCTTGATCGGGAATGCACTTCACACTGATACTTGGCTCTTTTATAAGTTCTATTGTGACTAGCCGGGGTGTATCCTCGGTTGCTGATGAGGCCAACGTGGCAAGTGAGTCGGCGTGTTTGTTTTGAGACCGAGCTACCTGGGATACCTTTACCGTTCCGAACTGACCGATAATCTGCTTGGCTGTACTTAGATAAGCTTTCATTCTGGAGTCCCGAGCCTCGAAGTCTCCTGTGATCTGGTAAACAACCAGCCGTGAGTCCGAGTAAACCTCAACATCTTTCGCACCCAGATGCAATACGACCCTCAAACCGGCTAGTAGGGCCTCATACTCGGCCTCGTTGTTTGAGGCTTTAAATCCCAATCTGAAGGAGTGTTCCAATCGTATGCCCTCGGGAGTGATTATGACTATACCAGCCCCGGCACCCATAGCATTCGAGGCGCCGTCCACAAATACCTTCCACGGGCGCATCTCGGCACTACAAATTACCTTGCCGTCGCTCTTGGGTGTGAATTCTGCGATGAAATCTACCAGAACCTGCCCTTTCACCGAGCTTCTTGGTCGGTATCTTATGTCGAACGACCCCAGCCGAGTCCCCCATTTGGCAATTCGGCCTGTGAAGTCTGATCTTTTTAACAGTGACTGCAATGGATACTCGGTGAGGACGAACACCGTATGAGCCATGAAGTAATGTGGCAACTTTCTCGTGGCGTGTACCAGGGCTAAAACCAACTTCTCCAGGGGCAGGTACCTCGTCTCGGCATCAACTAAGGTTTTGCTTATGTAATACACGGGCAGTTGTACTCCTTGGTCCCTTAGTAACACAGCACTTACGGCATGGTCGGTGACTGCGAGGTACATAAACAAATCTTCCCCGGGCTCCGGGGCCGTCAACTTTGGCACCTTCGCCAAGTATTCCTTCAGCTCTCGAAAAGCCTCATCACATCCCTCGTCCCAGCGAAACCCCTTCCACTTCTTCAGAAGTTGATAAAATGGTCGGCAGCGATCGGCAAACTTTGAGATGAACCGGTTTAGGGCGGCTAACATCCCAGTGAGTACTTGCACCTCCTTGGGATTGTTTGGTGGCTTGAGGCGGTTCACGGCCTCTATTTGGTCGGGGTTAGCTTCTATCCCCCGAGTAGAAATCAGATAACCCAAGAATTTCCCAGCCCCCACTCCGAAAGTGCACTTCTCGGCATTCAGGCGCAATTTATGCCGTCGCAGTATCTCGAATACTCCCCTGAGGTCTTCCGTATGCTGTGACTCTTTTCTGCTTTTCACCACCATGTCGTCAATATATACTTCAACCGTGCCTCCGATTTTTTCCCGGAACATTCTCGTCATCATTCGTTGGTATGTGGCACCGGCGTTCTTCAATCCAAACGGCATGACCTCATAGTGATAGTTAGCTCCCGGGGAGATAAATGCGGTCTTTTCCCGATCCTCGGGTGCCAAGGCAATCTGGTGGTAGCCCTGAAAGGCATCCAGGAAGCTCATTCTCGGGTGTCCATACGTGGCGTCTACCAGTTGATCAATCTTGGGCATCGGGAACGGGTCCTTAGGACATGCCCTGTTCAAGTCTGTGAAGTCCACACAAACTCTCCATTTGCCGTTCTTCTTCTTCACTACAACAGTGTTTGCTAGCCATCTCGGGAAGAATATTTCCTTTATGACTCCGGCTTCCTTCAGCCGCTGGACTTCCAGGTTTACTGCATCGACATGTTCCTTTGATGCTCTTCTCGGTTTCTGCTTCTTCGGGGGGAATGATGGGTCCACGTTGAGTTTGTGGACAATGAACTCGGGATCTACGCCGGGCACTTCATACGGGTTCCAAGCGAAAACATCTACGTTCTGCAAAAGGAACAACAACATCTCTACCCATTCCCGGTCATTCATGCTTGTACCTATCTGGAAATACCTGTCAGTATCTGGAAGAATTCTAACCTTCAATACCTCCTCGGCGACGTCCGTCCCCGTCTCCCCTCGGGGGTTCTGTAATTGCTATGAAGTTTCTTTATCGGCCTGCTCAGCTTGCCCGAGCTGTTCATTTTTCCATCTGACCGCGGCAACAAGACACTGCCTCGCCACTTGTTGGTTCCCCCTTACCTCGGCAACTCCATACTCAGTAGGAAATTTTACCTTCACGTGGAGGGTGGACGGAACAGCCTTCATGGCGTGAATCCATGGTCTCCCTAAGATCGCGGTATATGGTGAGAATGACCGGACTACTATGAAGGTAACAATAACTCCCTTGCCTTCCATTTCTACCGAGAGAGAGATTTGCCCCTCGGGAATTACGACTCTCCCGTCAAATGAGACCAGTGGTGTGTCATATTTCTCCAAATCCCCGGTCTTCAGTCCGAGCCCCACGAAGAGGTCCGGGTACATGACGTCAGCTCCGCTTCCTTGGTCGATCATTACCCTCTTCACCAGGAACCCGCCTATCCTGGCCGCCACCACTAGAGCATCGTCATGAGGTTGGATCGTTCCTTCTAAATCGCTATCTCCGAATGAGATGGTCGGCCGTTCAACTCTCTTCTTCTTCCCGGCGGATTCTCCTCCCGCGCATGCCACCGTTAATACCCTCTTTGCCGCTGCCGTTCCTCTTGGTGCAGCGTGGATAACTTCGATTACCCCAAGTGGGGGCGGGAGGGGGTTCCTTTTCTGTTGGACGCCCTGGCCGGCTTCTCGGTTAGTGGAGTCTACTACAAACTCTTTTAGGTACCCCGCCTTCACTAGCTGCCCGAGATGATCTTTTAATACCCGACACTGCTCGGTGGTGTGTCCTTTGTCCCTGTGATAGGTGCAGTACAGGTTTTGGTTCCTCCGGGACGGGTCGCCGCCCATCTTGTTTGGCCACCTGAAGAACGACTCGTTCTTGATCCGCTCCAAGATTTTGTGTACGGGCTCTTTAAACGCCACATTAACCCCTTCGATTTGCCCCTCTGGTTCCTGCATTCTGAAGTCTTTTTTGGGCCTTGCCGGCACAACGCCTTGCCGAGGCTTCCCAATTAATGGGGCTTTTCCCCTGTTCTGCAGTCGGTCGTCTTCTAAGCGTTTGTATTCCTCTATGCGTCTCATTAGCTGCCTCATGTCCTCGGGGGGTCTTCTTGTCAACGACTCCCGCAATTCAGAGTCTTCGGGGAGCCCTATCCTGAAGGTGCTTGCCGCAATTTTCTCATTCCCTCCACCAATCTCGTTGTAGAGCTCCCAGTATCGGCTGGCATAACTCCGAAGGGTTTCTCCATCCCTCATCTTCATGGAAAGTAGAGCGTCAACCGGCTGTTGCACTCGGCTGCATGTCACGAATCTACTGCCGAACTCTTGAATCAACTCGGCGAAGCTGCGTATGGAACCTTTCCGTAACCCATTGAACCATCTCAGGGCTGTCGAGCCGAGACTAGAGGGAAATACTTTACACATCAACGCATCATTGCGTGCATGCAAAGACATCATGTGAATGTAATGACTGACATGCTCCACGGGGTCTGTCTTACCCTCGTAGGAATTGAATGGCGGGCGCGTGAATCTGCTCGGCATTGGGGCCCGTTCAATCTCATCGGAGAACGGCGACCGAGCGGCCAATCGTAAGGCTCGGCTCATGGCGTCCATGGCGGCGTTGTTCTGCAGCCGTTCCTCTGGCGATTCTGACCCTTGGTCACCGTGTCCATGCGACCGTGACCGGTTCCGCCGACGATGTCTCTCCCGGGAGTGCCGGTGTGACTCACGAAAGCGTGAGCGGTCTCGGTAGCGGTGCGTATTAGATCGGCTGGAATCTTCCTCGCCCTGATTTCTCCTTTGCTGGGAGTTGCGATCCCTCTCCCGGCGCTGATTCCGTGCGTCCAGCTCCAAATCCATTACCAACCTGCGCAACCGCTCCAGCTCTCGGTCTCTATCATCATGCTGCTGATGTGCCGAGACGCCGGAAACCGTTCTGTGTGTCTGGTCCGACCCTTCCTCTCCTCTGGGTTGCAGTCTATCCTCCTGCCGTTTCTGCCTTCTCTCCCTCCACGTCGATCCCCGAGAAGATCCTGCCGAATTGCTCGGTACACGCTCTCCCGAACGCTCTTCAGACATTTCCCTTGTTTGATTCTCGGTTGAACCACAGCTTCGTAGGAGGGCCCCACGGTGGGCGCCAATTGTAGGCTCCGGAAGTGAGGCTGTTGGGCCTGGATACACTTGGGCTAACAATTTATTTGTAAAGTGGGTTTTTGAATTTCCTACTATGGGTCGTTCTCGGCAGAGAGACTTAATACAATATTCACTCTATTCTCCTTTTTTTTCTGAACCCCTTTCTCTTCCCAAGCTCCTGCTATTTATAGCCAAGGTTAGTGGAGGGATTATGATTGCAGCTGCCAATAGTGCTATTGAAGGTCCAATATTGTTTACTTTAAGTGGGTGTTTAGGTGAAGGTGGGATGCATTAATTGTGGCCTTGGAACTTGGCTCCAGCCTAGTCAATTTTGCTCGGTAATGCAGTTCCCCGACCATCTCGTGGCCTCCCCGGACTGGATTTATGAGCTTGTTAAGGAAAACTCACGCCGAGCGCCTCCCAGGATCCGTGAACCCGAACTCTGCTCTTGCACGAAGGCAGTTTCAAGGATTTAGGGCAATTGGGCCGCCACGTTGGGCTTGGGCCCAGGGCCCATACAAGTCTAGGGATCTAGGTACCGTACAGGCAAAAACCCCACCGGGTGATTTTTAGGTCACCACTCCCGAAATTCCACTATTATCACAACAAGCGGTTACAAGAAAGGAATCCAAGTACCTTACCAACCTACAATTGAACCCTTGCCCCAATACCCAATTGGACTTGTTCTGTAGTGACAGTTCCCCTTTTGATGTACGGCTCCCAAGTACGTGACTAACCAATTTGATGCGCGGATCCCAGTACGCGGCTTACTCCTTTGCATGAATCCAAGTACGTGACTAACTCCACAACAACCCTTTGATTGTTGTAGTTGATTTGCAGCAGCTTCACATAGAAACACCAATAAGATCTTCAATGTTGATGCAAGAGACTTTGCTTGGTTACAAAACCCAAAGGCGTACAAGAAACGCAGCAAGAACTCTTTCTTCTGTAGGAGGAGGCTAGGGTTTCAAAAAGAAAACCTTATGAAACTCTCTAGAGTTAGGTTTTTCTTTTTCCCACCTCCTTTAAATAGGAGCTTAATGGGCTCTCATATTCCAAATAGGTTTACACAAACCTTGGGTTTTCCTAGTCCAATAAGGATTATACAAACCCATAAACAAATAGCCTTTTAGAATAAAAACATTGCTGGCTATAATTTGAAAACCCGTAAGCTCAATCGATCGAGACATCTATCGAGATTTAATGAATCTCGACAGATCAAGCTTCTATCGAGCAGGTATCGAGACCTGTAGATTGCACTTTTCTTGAACAGTTCTTGAGTAGTCTTCATATCTTCAATTTAACCACTTGTAATGATCATCTTGAACCTACTTAGATTTACCAAAATACAAGTAAAGTGCGTTTTGTCAAAGGATATGCCAATTACATAAAAATATGTCCCCAACAATCTCCCCCTTTGGCAATCCGTGACAAAACCACAAGAGTACATTGAATGTCCTAGAATACATTCCACTCAAGATTATAGAACAAATAAGCCTAGTCTAAAAGATCTGAACCTTGGAAGTTGCTGCAAGAAGAAGGTTCGGAATCTTAACTTGGCTTTAACTTGTCTTTCCTAAAAGGCACTAAACAAAACACATCAAGGTACCATGTGGAAAATAATGACAAGTTAAATAAACAAGAAACATGTGTATAAAGAGAGAAAAGAAACAACACATGTGAGATAAAAAGTGAAACACATACATCATCATCAAATATAGAAACAACACATGATGTATGTAAATGGTTACAAAACCAAAAGATACACAACACAAAAATATATCAATGTGTATCAAAAACATTCTTCCCTTTAACATGAAGTTCTCTCCCTAAATCTATTACTTCCCTTAAGGAAAGACATTCAATTCTCAAATTTCTCCCCCTTTTTGACACGATTGTCAAAGGGCATAAAAAGCCAAAAGACATGATGGAGACAAACAGAAAACTGACATAGAAGGAAGGAGGAGAACAAGGAACCATAAACCTATAAGAAAAAGAAAAACAAGATGCTATGGACACAAAGAAAAAAAATGCAAAACAAAGAAAAATGAAATGCATGCAATGGAATCTCGATCGATCGAGAGGTGGCAAGACAGGTGTCGAGCATAATAGACGTCGACAGATGCAGCTGTCGAGGATTTGTCGAGGGACAAATCAACAAAAGGCTAAATATCTTGATCGATCCACCAGGTGTCGAGGTGCTAGCGAGATTGCGATAAGAAAAAGCTTAGGAAGCTCGACAGATAGCTAGCTATCGAGGAGGTGTCGAGCCAGCTTTTCAAAACAATTTTTCGAGAGGAGAAAAACACAGACAAGAATGCAATCAAGCATGCAACTCAACCAATGATCCAAACAACATGTTATGCTCTCAAAAACATCTCTCAACAAGAATTTTTAAGCACATGGATCTCAAAAACACACACACACACACACACACTAAACAAGTCTAACCAATTTTATATTTCAAAAACAAGTCAAGACAGTTTAGTGAGCATACATTAACACATGTAAAACCTTGTGATGGCCAAATCACATTGTACCTGCACATGTATCAAGAATAGCAAAGAATATTGCATGTTGTGTGTGAAAAATATCGCAAGATTGCATAAGTGTATACATGTTATGACGATTTGAGATATGAGAAAATCACTTTAACTCACACACAATCATAACTGCTTGATGGGGACTATCACCTTCAAGGTACATCCTATAACTCCCACATCTCCTAGAATACACGCTTGCAATCATTTTTAAAGCATTTTTGATCTTTTTGCTTTTGATTTTTTTCTTTGTATATTTTTCTTTTAAGCATATCATGCATGTGCATATTAGAGTGAGAAAAGAAATACCCAATGATATTTGACATTCCAATTTTGCTATGCCTAAGCATACAAATGTCATTCACACTGCACTTTTGCTATGCCGAAACATACAGGTGTCATATTATGATTGGCGGGCAACAGTGGTGAGATGGTTATTAATGCCTTTCTCTTAAGATTTTTTAGTCCTTCCCGTCAAAAAGAGTGATACGAGTGTTAAGTATAAGAGACAACTTAATCTTACTCATCACAAACAAGAGCCACAAAGCTCACTTGCTTAGTTGTGTATAGAGATGCTCATCTAAGCTACAAATGATACAAAGTTTAGAAGACTTTATTTCAATGGCCATCCAAGGTACACAAGTACCAGTGTAAACATAACACCCACTGTTTTTGTATTTTTCTGATTTTTCAATTTTTTTATATCAAAAACAAAATAAACAAAACTGAAAACAAACAAACAAAAACATGTTAAACAAACAACATGAAAGCATGAAAGAAATATGCATATGCATGAAGTCATGATAGAAGGGTGCAGATGCATGAAAGCATGATTCCAAAAGCAGATAAGAAATCAAGCAAAGAGAGTCCAACTTTAGATAGAAAGAATTAAAGTAGAGGACAAACAGAAAAGACAATTAAGTCTTAGGATCCTTTATCACCCACACAGCACGAGTCTTTGGCCGTGAAGATGAAAAAGCACGTGTCCTAGTATGTCTACTAAAGGACATAGAAGAATTAAGATTCTCCTGAAATTGAGTCAAAAAGCTTAAAGCTTTTAATAACTCACCAGGAATAGGTACAGAGCCTTTAGACAAAGGATGAGACCTATTGGACACTCGCTTATGAGGAAACAACTTGAAACAATTAGGATGAGTGTGACCTGAAGCACCTCAATGGTGACAAACATGAGTAGTTTTCAAACTACTATGCTTCCTAGAAGGAGGTCTAACCTTAGAGGTTGTCAAATTAGGACAATTTGGCCTAATATGACCAACAATATGACAATGATGACAAGTGGGGACAAATTCAGAATTTTCATTCTTCCTAGGAGGAGTTTTAGACATAGGTTTAGAAACTTCAGCGTTAACATCAGAATTTTTACCTTTGTCTATCCTAGCAATATTAGCCTTCAACTCTTCATTATTCCTTTTAAATGGAGGAATATAAAAATCCTTTTCTTTTGAGTTAGGCTCAACAACAAGTTTGGCACTAGTTAATTTTTCAACTTCAGTTTTAGATTTAACTAGTTGCTCTTCCAAACTTTTAATTTTGTCCACCTGAGATGAAATTTGATTTTTAAAATTCTCATTCAAATTATTGGCTTCATCCAATTTTGCAATCAAATCATCTTTTTTCAAGCTTGACCTTTTTAAATTTAGCTTTTAATTTTGCAGAATATTCAAGAGATTTCATACAAAAATTATAAAGTTTGCAATAGGCATCTTGAATATCATCATCATCATTCAACATAAGATCATGCAAATCAAAACAATCAAGAGTTTCCATGACAACAGGGATCAATGGATCAACACAGCAAAGATTAAACCCTAATCAGAGTGTGCCTGCTCTGATACCACTTGATAGGCCACAAACTGAATGACCCCTTGTGATAGTAATTAATTAAGTAATTTATCATGCAAACGCGTGGTAACACAAACAAATCACCAATAAACTAATTAAGCAGCGGAAAATAAATAACACGGTGATTTGTTTACGAATGGGGAAAACCTAACGGCAAAAATCCCACCGGGTGATTTTTAGGTCACCACTCCCGAAACTCCACTATTATCACAACAAGCGGTTACAAGAAAGGAATCCAAGTACCTTACCAACCTACAGTTGAACCCTTACCCCAATACCCAATTGGACTTGTTTTGTAGTGACAGTTCCCCTTTCGATGCACGGCTCCCAAGTACGTGACTAACCAATTTGATGTGCGGATCCCAGTACGCGGCTTACTCCTTTGCACGAATCCAAGTACGTGACTAACTCCACAGCAACCCTTTGATTGTTGTAGTTGATTTGCAGCAGCTTCACATAGAAACACCAATAAGATCTTCAATGTTGATGCAAGAGACTTTGCTTAGTTACAAAACCCAAAGGCGTACAAGAAACGCAGCAAGAACTCTTTCTTCTGTAGGAGGAGGAGGCTAGGGTTTCAAAAAGAAAACCTTATGAAACTCTCTAGAGTTAGGTTTTTCTTTTTCCCACCTCCTTTAAATAGGAACTTAATGGGCTCTCCTATTCCAAATAGGTTTACACAAACCTTGGGTTTTCCTAGTCTAATAAGGATTATATAAACCCATAAACAAATAGCCTTTTAGAATAAAAACATTGCTGGCTATAATCTGAAAACCCGTAAGCTCGATCGATCGAGACATCTATCAAGATTTAATGAATCTCGACAGATCAAGCTTCTATCGAGCAGGTATCGAGACCTGCAGATTGCACTTTTCTTGAACAGTTCTTGAGTAGTTTTCATGTCTTCAATTTAACCACTTGTAATGATCATCTTGAACCTACTTAGATTTACCCAAATACAAGTAAAGTGCGTTTTGTCAAAGGATATGCCAATTACATAAAAATATGTCCCCAACAAAGATGGTCTGAGATGAATGAGCTGAAACTCTTCCAGAAGATAAAGGGCTTTGGAGATGATCTCACGAGCAGATTGCCGAGGAGTACCCATTCTGGCTTTGTTCTAGTTAAACCACATGCACCATGCAATTGTGAGTGTGAGCTCAAGCAAGTCGTGGCCGATATGTTGGACAAAGATGAGATTCCAGATGAGGTCCACAAACTCCCTACATAGCTAACCATTTCTATCAAAAGGGATACCGAACAATTCCCAGGTTTCTTTCGCTTTGTTACAGTCCCAAAACAGGTGACCCGTAGTCTTGCCTGCTAAGCCACAAGCTTCACAAGTGACTTCATCAATAACATGTCATAAACAAAGATTTTCCTTTGTAGGGAGGATGTTTCGACATGCCTTCCAAGCGAAAGTCTTGATCTTGTTTGGGATGTGAAGTCCCCAAATTTTGTGCCAAAACAACCTATTATCCTACTTTGTGTTTGCGATAACTTAATTATTTTCTTAATTTATTTACCTTAAAAAATATGTTGTGTAAAAGTATAAATGTACAAGATTGTGTTTGATTGGTAAGAATTTAAGGTAGGAATTCAAAAATCTTAGAAGTTGCCAAAATTATCGGTGTTTGATTCGCTAATATGCTGGAAACTTTGATATAACTTTGTTGTTTTGGTAAAAAAAGGGGGAAAAAATGCAATCCTAAAGGCCCCCCACTCCTTTCTCCCCCTTATTTTTTTTTTCATCCGCATGCAATGGAAAGCACTTTGCCAAGAAAAAAAAGGGCAATGGAGTTGTGTCACAAACAATTACAAACAAAATATGTTTGTGTGTGGAGTGTCATAAGATAGAAAATGTTAACTGCATTTTTCCCTAAAGAGTACATTTTGTTTTTGATGTTAACCTACACTTAACCATTTGGATTTTTAAAACTATATTCTTAATAATTTTTGAACATTAATCTCATGATCTTAATATTTTAGATATATATATATATATATATATATATATATATATATATATATATATATAAATATAATTATAATTTTTTGTCAAGAGTCTTGTAACTTAATTGATTGGCACATGTTGATGTTTCTAATAAAAATATCTTAAAAATGTTTTACCTAATAAAAAAGACAAAAAAAATAGTAGATAGAAAAAAAAAAAAAAAAAAAAAAAAGACTAGCTAAGAGCTTAAATTAAAAAAAATAAAAATAAAAATTATAGGACCACACCCTTTTGGGCAATGGTGGCTCCACTTGTATGTGAGGGTGGTCACAGGACCACCCTTACTTGCCAAATTTTTTATTTTTTTATACTTAGCAAAAAATATATAAAAATAATTAGTTTAAATAAATCTATTTAGTGACCATCTTGACTTGAAAAAAATGTATATATATTGTGAGGGGTGAGGCTCAGATGAGAAATATTACTAGGCAGGCCCGACCCGAGGAGAGGATGGGCCCAACTTCTTACTAGCCTTGACCCAGCACAATGATAAGAGCCCCGATATGGAAGTTGAGGAAACGATTAGCTCAAGGAGCCTAAGGAGCGAATGCTCCTTGGAGGACTGTAGATAAGCTACTTGGGCCAGGAGGTTGTGACCAAGGAAAGAAGTGGAGATGTGCAAGCAAAGAAGAGGGGAAGTTTCCAGATAAAATGCCCATCATCTCTGCATTCAATGCATTGCACCAACTTAGCTAGCCACATTAATGACAGAATGACCCCTGAATAGTGCCTTCACAGCTAACAACACATTCCACCACCTCCAACTAGGCCTTGATGGGACAAGCATCCGAAAGAGAAATAGTGACTGTCCAAGTGGAAGGCTGAGATGCATTCTAGGTAGCTATATAAGGGAAATAGTCTCCTTTAGAAAAGGGGGGATAAAAAAAAAATAAAAAGAAAAAGAAGAGAAAGGAGAGATCAAGTGTAATCAAGAACTTTGTAACCAAATAAGAATTATAATCAGACTTTTAGAGGCATCCTCGGACCATCCCGAGGAAGCAGTTGTACCTATCTTCTCCTATTGTTTTCCTTCTTTCTTTCATTTGGAAGACTTTCATAGACCGCATACCCTTTTCTTAACCATCTGACATACTCAACTAAGTTTGAAAGGTAGACCTCGATAACCTACCTCTATAAATTAATTGTACCGGGTCACGATATAGCACCATAATTTGGGCCGCTAGTTTTTGGCTCACAGATATATACTTACAAAAAAATATATATTATATACTATATTAACTTATTTTGGCCACCCTAATAAAAATGTTAAACAACATGATCTGAGAATTACAAGAATTTGAATTCAACAAAAACAATAATAATGCTACATCCATAATATTTTTACAATAAATCTTATGCGGTAAGTTGTTACTAATTCTAATTTGGGCTCAATATTGACATGTTTTACCTACCAATAACAGCTTGTTGCATAAGATTTGTTATGAAATTGCTGTTGTCACTTTATTATTCTCATATCAGCATTTTCAATTTCCAATTTATCTCTTATTAGTCTTTTTTTTTCTTGTACAAAAAAATGTAATATTTTATGTATTTGTGTATTTTTTTTTTTTATAAACTTAATATATTCAAGTTGTCTCTTTATTAAATTTTATATAATTTAAATTTCTTAGTGACCATCCTAAAACAAATTTCAAAAGCGGCCACTGTTTTTGGACTCACTATGAGCTGCATAGGAAAAATAGTGTTAGATATGAAAAAGACAAATAATTATAGTCTATATACTGTATAAAATAATTGTGAAACAGAGTGGGTAAAAAGTGTAATAATTAGTCATAGCAAATAGTAAATATTTGGTTGGGAGTAAGGAGTAGAGTATGAGGTTTGGCATTGATAGTGTGAGTCATGCATATCATCATGCGCACATGGGATACGGGTTATTCAGTCTCTCAAAGAGACAGACAGTAGTACGTACCAGTCTCCGGACCCACTTAAGAAAAAGACTTTTATCACTAGCGGTCAGTCTCCTGTGGTTTTTAGTTCTGTAAAAACCCTTTCTTTGCGCTCTTCCTCTCTTTCTCTCTCTCACACAAGCTTCTCCCCTCATCTTTCTTTGAGATGGATCACCAAGATCACATTAAGCTTCACACGCCAGGTTTTGTTTGATTCTTTATGTATCATTTTATGGTTTTTTTATTTATTTTTTTTATTTTTTATTTTTTATTTTTGTTTCTAGTTTCATGTTTTCATTTTTCTCTACGTATATGTGTGTATATGGTATATGAATCTTGGATAGTTACTTTCTTGGTTTTCTTCCAGTACTTCATTTTGTATGGAAAGTCTTTTATGGGTTTTTTCTTTTCTTTTTTTTTTTTTTTCTTTTTTGCTGAAAAAAGTTTCTTATTATTATTATTATTATTATCATTTTTAATGGTGGTTCAATTTTGTTGATTTTGCAGGGCTCGAGGGCCATGGAGTCCATGTTTGTCGCAAATGTGGATGGCCCTTTCCAAATCCACACCCAAGTGCCAAACTCAGACGTGCACACAAGAGGATTTGTGGAACTATTGAAGGTTACAAGCTGGTTGACTCTGAGGGGAACCCCCATTTGAATGTTTCTGATGATGAGCACTCTGATGATGATCACAAACCCCCTAGTGAGAACTATTATTGCTTTATACATATACTTTCTATTTCTGTTTAGTACTTTGGTGTGCTGTGTTTGGTTATTCATAAAATATAAGGGAAAGAACTAATTGATACTTGGCACTAATTGTCTAATACTAAAATTAAATAAATATTCAATTAGTGTCTAATTAGACAAATAGTTGCTCTAATTTTTCTTCATTTCCTAATAAGAAAAATGGAAGGTTATATATCTTGAATTGGCGTGTTCTTGTGGGTGAATTTGGGTGTGTAAGGTCCAAAAGTTGTCGAGCCAAGTAACATTGCGAAGGATATTGGTGGAATTGGGGGAAGATTGGATAGATCAGAAGATGAAGTGTTTTCAGATGCGGTTGCTGAATTTTCAGATAGTGGAACTAATTCAAGGGTTGAAGAACCATTAAAGAATGCTCAAGAACCAGCAACTAATGCGGAAAAGGCTGCCAAGGATGATCCAAGTATCAACAAATCATTTAAGGATGGTGGCATTGCTGGTAAGCTTGTAGTGGGCCTAAGTATGTATTGATATTAGCTGTTTTTTCTGCATTGCAAATAATGGTTGACATATACGTGCTAGAGTAGTTGAGACATTTACTTATGGTTACAAGGATATGTTAATAGCTTGGTATTTTAACTCTGCAAGAGTAGATCTGTAAGATTTTTCTAGAGCTATGTACTTATCTAAACTTAAAGCCCGTTTGGATGGAGGGGGCAAGGAGGGAGAGTGGAGGGGAGTAGAGTAGAGTTGGCTAAAGATAAGTTAATTTTAGTCTAAATCTACTTTACTCTACTCTACTCCCCCTCCCTCCCCATTAATCCAAACGGACCATAAAAACTCAAATGTTGGCATAAAATTCTTCATTTGTTTTGTTTGTCTCAATCATTTATTAACTTACTAGCAAGGCCAACCACTATGAGGGCAGAAAGTTTTGGATAAAGGATTTCTGCAGTTATAAGTTTGTGTTAAAAAAAAAAAATGTCTCTCAAGTGTATGTGTGGCAAAAAAAATTTTTGCTAACTTATTTTACTATTTAGCTTATTTTTACTACTATTTATAGGCCCCACTGCACTTTTTGATACTATTCATGAGTCCTACCATATTATTTTAGTTAACTTTTACCTTTATCTACGATACTTTTAACAAAAGGTTTTTAGTTTCAGCAAAATAAGCGGATCCCAAATGGATCCTAAATAGTGTTATATGACATACTAAAACTATTCTTAATGTATTTATTTCTGTCAGCCAATATAGGAAAAAAAAAATTTCCTTCAAAACAAGTTATTAAAAAACCAAAACTTAGTTCAGCTTTAGCATGAATGGGACTGGAAAATTATAAATGATACTCCATACAGCATCTCCTCAAATTTGTATAGTGAGGCTATCAACCGTGGTCCTGTAGAGGGAATCTTGAGAGTTTTAGGGATTGCTAGAAATTGAAAACCACCCCCAAATGATGAGGTCTATTTCTTAAAAGATCCTCAATTGATACATCTTGGCAAATAAATCACCATAACAAGAGGAGAAAAAAAGAGTATATAGACTATTTTTGCTACTGGAAGTGGTAGAACTTGTTAATAGGAACTCAAACAAGCATCTGATATCTGGAAGGAATTAGAAACTTAGTAAGCATCTGTAACAGTTGTTCCTGTTGTATGGAATCTAGATTTAGTAAGGTAGTCTGTCCCCTTGAGTTGATGTATTAGGAAACTCTGTTTGAAATTGGTCCATTTCATGGTTTAGATTAAATATTTCAGATCTAAAGGTGTATCCATTGATGTGGAACTCTGTACACTGTCAGATCCAGGAGATAATCTCTTAACCATGAAATGGAATCTCTCCATTTAACTTGAAATTGAGAGGATCCTGTGCCGCATTTTACTGGGAAGGATTGAACCATGGGAACGAATCTACATTCCTGAGTTGACAGTCAACCTTAATCAGACCTACTGAACAAGATGAAGCTTAGGTCTTCCAAAAATATTGTTTTACTACATTGGTGAATTTTTTTTACTCACTCTGTATATATTTTGTAGCTTGAATGCATATTGTTTTGTTTGAGTGACACCTGCAAAACATACATGTGCAAACCTCACAACCTTTATTTTTTTTTAATCTCATTGTTCTTTTCCAATCAGGGCATCCATCAATCTTCTATTAGGCTTTTATTTTTCTTTTGGGATCTAGTATTTGATTTTAACTTAAAAATGACTTTTATTTTCTATAAATTGTTTCTTAGAATGATTATGCTATATATAAATGTACAGAAATTATTGAGCCACCAAGTCTTTCCAGTGAAAGCAGCCAAACAGGGAATCCTGAAGATCCTGAAAGTATAGTTAATCAGTTGAGGACTTCACCAGAGTTTGAAGATCATGTGTCCACCTTTACCGTCAGTTCAAAAGCAAGTTCTTTTTCAGATTGTATAGCTGAAGAATCTGTTATGCATAGTTATGATGGGAAAAATTCACCGAGCGATTCAAATAACGTCAAGCCTGAAACTTTAACAGATGCATCACAAGAAAGTGAGAAGATCAGTGCTAGTGAGGATGTTATCGAATGCCCTTTGGCTTCTGTTGTGCAGGAGCCTGACACAAAGGGAACTGAAGAAACTAAGTTAGATAGAAATCTAATGGCTTCTATGGTCTCACCCAGTAGATTTGCTGGAAAATCATTTGAGTTAGTGTCAAAGTCAGAAGTAACAGAGGGAAAAACTTCAGATCCTATGCCAGATGATACCGTTGTCCAGACAGGGGAAGAGCATGATGGTGGGTCCAGTTCTAAGATGAGCCAAAATGATCTTACTCCTGAAGTTGATTCTGCTGATCATGTTAATGCTGCTATTGATACGTTTCAGCTCAAGGTGGATGCTGCACATGCAGTAAAAGATCTTGCCAGTTCTGGTGACATAATTGAGAGTGGCAACAAAAAGGAAGAAGGGAATTACAGTCTACATGTCCTTCCTGTGCGTGATGATTCTTCTGATCATGTGAATGCCTCTATTGATGCTTCTCAAATCAATGTGATTGCTGCTGAAGGAATACACTCTGCCAATTCTGGCTATATAAGTGAGAGTTGCAACAAAAAGGAAGAAACAAATGAAAATGAAAATGTGAATGTCCTTTCTGTGCCTGATGACACATCAATATTAGACCCTCCTGCAATCATGGTTGAAGATTTTAAAGACAACAAAGGAGTGAAACTACATGAATATGCAAGCCTGGACTCATGTACAACAATTATGGATAAGGAAGATGCTAATGGTTCTGCTTCTAAGGAGCAATATTCCAGTTTCCAACCAAGGCAATTGAATGAGGGAGCTGAGGTCCCTTCTTCAGCAATTCTTGTTTTGGAAGACACTGGTGATTCGAATGGGAGCAGTGTGGCTGTGGTTAATGAAGTGCTTGTTGAAGAGGAAGCTGATGTGTCCCAGGTCAAGCTCACAATTAATGAAAAAGAAGTTCCTGCAGAAGCTGTGATCACTGACATGGAGGAAAACCATACCGTCCAGTCTCATGAAGTACCAGAAACTCATGATATTTGCGATACGTTACAGGTTAATTTTCCTGAAAATGCTATGGAATTATCATCTGATGCTGTAATCAACCAAGCAACAAATCTAGTTGGTGGGGATGATGCTGGCAATTGTGAGAAAGCTATGACTGAAAAATTGGATGGGATTGGAGATAACATTGGAAAATCTGTTTCAGAGGAAAACTATACCAAAATCTCAGGAAAAAATTCTGAATCTATTGGTAATCCCTTTGAATCCCCAGTTTATCCGACAATCAAATTACCTGAAGGTGATGAAGCTGGTGATCGTGAAAAGGGCAAAATTCAAAAGTATGATGTAGATGGAATTGAAAGCAAGGATGAATCTAAAGAGCATCTTTCAATGAAGACAAAACTATTTTCTGAGTCTGCCAGCAGTCTTCATGAATCACAAACGGTTGCAGATAACATAATGGATGGGTCTGTGAAAAAGTTACCAGAACATGAATGCATGGATTTTGATGGAGTTTATTTAAGCAGAGTTGGCAAGAACAGTTTTTCAGATACTGGCATAAAAAAAGATGAAATCAATGGCAATGAAGTGGAAATAAAATCTATTGGAGGAAGTACTGCTAATGAGTCATATCATGGGGGACATGTCAACTCATTACAGAAAACCTCAGGAGATGACATGACAAAAGAGTCACATCCCTCTCATTTGGACAGTGAATCTTCTTTTCAAAGTTCTGCTGCTGTTGATGAAAACCATGCAAGAGAGTTTGGTGTGGGTGCTTCTGGAATTACTTCCGAGTCTTTGGAAGGCGATAGTAACTTTGTTAAGCAACAGGTTGCTGCATCTGCAATGGATGTTTCAGTTGATTCCTCTAGCCAAACTGATAGTTTGGAAGGCCATTGGGGGTCTGTTTCAGGTATATTTATTATTCTCACTATGAGATTCAGGCTATTAGGAACTTTTTATGTGGCGTAATGATATAACAGTGTGTTGTGCCATTTGCTGCATGCTTTAAATGTGCCTCATTGCATATTAATCAGACTTAAAGACAATAATAGAGCTTGCAGTATGTATAGATCTTGCATTTACGTAGCTCAAATGAGTACGATGAGATGATTCTGTTCATTATTTTATATGGATAGACTCATGAACAGACTCTGTAAAAAGCTATGGAAAGTCTTGGATGGTCTATAATTATTCAACCATTTTTAATACTTTTATTTTATTAATTAATGAATCAAACTTGTTTAACTTCAATGAATGATCTCCTTAGGGTATCCTGTGGTGGATCAGTAAACATTTAGAACAAATCTATTTAGGTTGTTTGAGAACCTTCCTCCTCTTTCAGTAATGTTACTCATCCTCTTTCCATTATACCTTAATTTGATAAGGGTCCATGCTTTCTCTTTTTTGTTTTGGTGCATGGAACAGTGCTTTCTACCCAATCAGATGCAGCAGTGGTTATTGATGCTGAAGCTTTGCCATCATCTGATTCCCAAGCATCAGCAAAAGCAGAGAAAGGCAACTTGGAGAAGCCAAGAGAAGCAGCTGAGGAACAACAGCATTCTGAAAAATCAGATATGTTTGAGGCACCATCTTTTATGACATTAGTTGAATCTAGAGATGGGGTTGACCAAAAAGCAGCTGCTTCCGAGATCCAGATGGGACAGAATTCGCAACAGCAGTCGGCATCTTTGCAGGCCGGGTGGTTTCCTTCTCTTACTCATGTTGTGAATGAATCACAGGGGAGAAAGAAGAATGAAGAGATTATTGCGAAGGTAACAAACTGGAGCACTGGAAAGCAACACACTCCTTTAAAAACCCTTCTGGGTGAAGCTTCCCTTGAAACCAAATCAAAGTCACCAAGACCTAAAGAAAATCCAGCTCCTGCAATTCAGAAAGATGAAACAGTGCCAAAAGATAATGGTGCTTTTGCCACAACAGTTAACACTATTTTAGGTCCTGAGTCGCCTACAAATGAGGCAGCCAAGTCACAGGCGAAAAAAGAATGGAACTCTCCAGCAAGGTATCCTTCAGAAATTAAGAGAGAAAAGAGGAAAGTCAAGGGGAGACCATACTGGGTACAATTTGTCTGCTGCTCATCTATGAATTAGAATCTTAAATACCGAGTTACAAGATGTAGTAGTGATAATATAAATGGAGACATCCCAGTCAATGATTCTTGAGAAGGTTTATGCTGGTGAATTTTTGGTAATTGGAAGCTAGCTTTGTGTGATAGCGTAGTTTTATACTTTAGGTACATATGTTACATATTTTTTTCAGCTATATTAGCATATGGGGATGACATTCAGTTAGCTTATTAATGCATAATCTTCTTCTTGTCTGGGTTCAGTTTTTAGAGCTTTATTTATTATTGACCGGTGGTTTTCAAATGTTTGAAACCTAGGATTGTGAATTTATTATCCTTTTCACTGAATGCCGATTGAATCATGTATATGCAAATCTTAAGGCCCATAACTTGTTTTTGTTTCGTCCTATTTTTAAACTATTTTTATTTTTGAAGTGGAGAACATTTTTATAAATCTTGAAAATTTCTGTTAGTGCAAGTTGTCCTCCTGGCACTTCAATAATGGTGAAGATCGATTGTACTATGGCTATGTGTCCCATAAGAAAGAATGGTGTTCCATTTAACTCAACTTGTTATTCTCAAGCTCTAAGTACAAAGAGCCACGTAATGCAAAACTCATCATCTATATTTCATCAGAATTTATTTCAGTATTCTAAGTTTCAAGTTTATTCAATTAAAGCATTTCCATTAACTTCTGTTAAATATTGCAAGTAATTGTCCAAATTTTTTATTTTTTTTTTTGTTCAATATTTTGAAATTAAAAAAAAATTCAAATTAATGATTGGAAAATATTTTCCATAATTTTATATATATATATTTTAACAGAAGTTGATAGAATGGAATAAATTTGAAACTTAAACTAAAATGAACAAAAGCAAAGTTAGAGGACTAAAATAAATTATGGTGAATTTTGCATTTTAACCTTACGACTTTTATTTATTTCAATAAAAAGATAGGATTCGATATAAGAGCCAATGAATCATATGCCGAAGATCCAAGATCCACCAAAGAAGCGCAGGAGCTAATAACTCAAATTTTAGAGTCTTACACTCTGTTTGGTTTGGTTGAGATGAAAAGTGGGTGGATGAAAAACACAAAAAGGAAAAGTAGAGAGAGAAGGTGGGTTTTTCATTGTTTGGTTCAAAGGGTTAAAAATAGGAGAAAATGGGTCTAGGTGTGTCTACCATAAACTTATATACTCAATTTGGGGACAAAATGGAGCATTTAAGTAAAATGAATCAAAAGCCATTCTAATATGGTTGTCCATGAGTCGGGTCAAGTTTGGTTTGTGCCCAACCCAAACTTGATTTGATCACTTCAGGTCCCTAGGAATTGCACTTGCTGCCAATCGTTAAGAAGATTTGGTTGGGGTGAGTTGGGTTTCTTCGGGTTGTAGTTAGTCTTGCAGTCAGAGCCAGGGATAAGAAGATTTGGCCAAAACTCATTAGATTTGGCCAAATCTAGCGAGATCTCGATGAGATCTAGCCAAATCTGTCAAGATCTCAACGAGATATCGTTGAATCTAGTGAGATCTGATTGAAGAGTGCCTCATACGACGGAAAATAACAAATTTTAGTGGGTGGAGATCAGTCAAGTGGGTTGGAATCGGGTTTTGATGTAATGAACCACCAATCGACCTGCTAGAATTTGGGTTTTGATGTAATGAACCTCCAATTGACCTACCAGAATTAGTTTCTAAAGTGTGGAAACCGCTGCCGATCATCACGAGCGTCGAATAGGCCAGTTTTTGAATTAGTCCGATTGGTTTGGGTGAGTGGGTTGGTTCCACGGGTGGGTTGGACAACCCTACCTTCCACTTAGTTGTCAACCACCCCCATATTTTGTCTTTTTGTCTATCTTGTATTCTTATTTTCTACTAGCCTGTAGTTACTTGTTGATGCCCATTTTTGACAAAGGGCCTAACAACAGAAGAAGCCCAACAATATAGAGAATGTGGGAAGGGAAAAACGATAAAGAAATGAGGAAACAAGCCCAGTAAGCTGAAATGGCAGGATTGATGGTTGGCAGGCCCACAAGAATAAAAAAGAGGTAAAAAAGAAGTAAATGGCTCGAGGAAGCCTAAATAATGAAGTAGTAAGCCCATGGGAATAAAAAGAGGTAAAGAAGAGGTAAATATGTTAGGGAAGTCTGGGAAATGAATTAGTAAACTCAATGGGTCGGCCTAAAGGCCAATAAGTCCAAAAGGTAATAAAAGGTAAAAACATGGTAATTAGGTCGAGGAAGCCAAAATGATCTAACAAAAAGCCCATGGGAGCAAAAGAGGTAAAGAGGAAGTAAATAGACCGAGGAAGGCCGAGGAATGAAATGGGCTGGCACAATAGGAATGTTAGCCAACAAAGCACAAAAGAGGTAAATATGTGAAAAGTAGGCCTAGGGAGCCCTGAGCAAAAGACTGATGAAGAGGTAGGCTAGCACGGCAAGAACATCAGCCCACAAATTCAACGGGGTAACACAAAGTAAAAGAGGAAGGTAAAACTATAGTAGTCACGATGAAGCAATATGGTAGAATCAATAGCCAAGAGGCCCACGGATGCAAGAAAGAAAAACATGGGCTCGGCAGGAAGATGAGGGCCTTTGCCCAAGAAACGCCCAGTCCAAGAAGGGATAAAAGGTGGGGAACATGAGCCCAAAAGCCCACACATCCTTCACGCTACAAAAGATAAACACCAACTAGAACATACAACAAAATCAAACAAACACAGAGGCAGCAGAAATGGTGTGAAGGCAAGAAAGAAATAAATTCAGATGAAGTGGAGCATGCACAAAGGGCCAAGGCACCACTTACTTGTACCTAGCCAATACATGAGAGATGGGCCATGGGTCAAGGTATTCAGAGGGTGTGGTCTGGTGGTGGGGAGAAAAAAGGGGTTTATTTTAGAGTTCTCGCTTAAACTTCTTTGGGGAGAGATGTCCTGCTAAGATGGCATCTCACTCAAAAGAGGTAAGTGTGGGCTGGAACCACTTGATGCATGCCATAGAGGTAGGTAATGGAGAGGCTTGTTCCTTTTTCCAGATGAGGGTAGTGAAAAACAAAGAGAGGTAAGAAACAAGACAAGCAATTTTGTTTGGGAATGGGGAGTGGTGTAACCAACACATTCAGAGCAATGGTAGTGGCTGAGCAGCCGGCAGGCCAGTGGGCAATCTTAGAAGGACACCCATAAGGAGCCAAAAGCAGTTGAGGGGGTAAAAATGGTAAATCCCGCCATGGCAGATAGTATAAAAAGTGGTAGCTGTGAACAATATCGGGGGGACGGGGATGGGAAGGAGCGAAAGAAGAAGAGGTAGAACAAGAAAGAAAAGAGAGAAAAGAAAAGAATATGCAAAAATTAGAGAGACATAAGTGGTGGGAATAGATGCATGCATCAATAGACTACATTTTTCTCTCCCCTTTCGATAGACCCACTCTCTAAGAGATTGAGTGTTAGGATTTAGGAAGTAAAGGGAATTTAGTGGTAGATCACTTCGAGGGGATCTAGGCCTCCATTGACAAAGTATAAGAAGAAATGTAAAGAATTTTAGAGAGAGAGAGATATATATTCAATCTGGTGTTATTACTCAATGAATGAATCCGTAACCACCCACACTCATCTTATACATTAAAGTCTCTAACTAAATAACCAACTCTATCCAACTGACAGTAACTAACTAACTACCTTCAGTTATGCAGTACACACTCACATGCGGCCACTTGCACACTTACATGCACAGCCTTGCAACAATACACACACACCCCTGCATCAGTACACACGCACCCCTGTATCAGTACATGCATACCCCTGCACCAACACACACACACACACACACATACACACACACACACACACACACACACACACACACACACTTGTACCCTAGATACACTTATACAATAGATGTCTAACATTACCCCCTCCCATTTTAAAGCACCTTGCCCACAAGGTGAGGGAATGACAACTGAAGCTGATGCAGAGACTCCCATGTGGCATCATCTGAGGAACAACCAGACCACTAAACCAGAACTTCAATAATCTCTCTAGACCTCAATGTCCTGGACCTGGTTTGCAACACTTTGATAGGTTTAGCAAACACTTGACCCTTAGCATCCATAGGTGGCAGAGTAGGAATAGGATGAACCTGCTGGCCAAGCTTTAATTTCAAGCATGACATATGAAAAACAGGATGGAGTTTGGCTTCAGGAAGCAAATCCAGCTTGTAAGAAACTATCCCAACCTTCTGTAGCACTTGGAAAAGTCTAAAATACCTAGGTGACAGCTTCCACTTTCCCTTATAGGCCAAAGTTCTTTGTCTATAGGGTTGCAACTTCAAGTAGACCCAATCACCAACCTCAAAAGATCTTTCTTGTCTTTGATTATTAGCCTGAACCTTCATCCTTTCCTAGGCAGCAGCTAAATTTGCTCTAAGAATAGCTAGGACAGCTTCCCTTTGACACAATAAAGCATTCAAAGCAGCCACCATAGTAGTACCTGGCACAAAGGATTGCAATGTAGGAGGCGGGAAACCATACAAAGCTTCAAAGGGGGTTAACTTCAAGCTGGTATGGAAATTGGAGTTAAACCAAAACTCTACTAAAGGCAACCATTCAGCCCATCTATGTGGACTGTCACTAATGAACGCCCTTAGGTATTGCTCTAAGCTTTTATTAACAATTTCTGTTTGACCATCAGTTTAAGGATGGTAAGCAGTTGACATGGCCAAATTAGTACCCTGTAGCCTAAATAATTCAGACCAGAACAATAAAGTGAATGTGGCATCCCTGTCACTCATAATAGATGCTGGCATGCCGTGCAATTTGAAAATATAGTGCATATACAAGAAGGCAACCTTAGCTGTAGAGTAAGGATGAGAGATAGGCACAAAATGGGAATATTTTGTCAACCTATCTACCACGACTAGAATTACCTCATACCCTTGGGACTTAGGTAGACGTTCAACAAAATCCAAGCTTACATCTGTCCAAGGAGTGGTAGGAATCTCCAAAGGTTGAAGCAAACTAGCTGGAGCAGAAGTCTTAGACTTGATTCTTTGGCACACATCACACTCCCTCACAAAAGCTTTAATATCTGCCTTCATCCCTTGCCAGAAGAATTCTCTCTTAGCCCTTTGATAGGACTTGAGAAAACTTGAGTGACCAGCTATAAGGCTGCTGTGAACCAGCTGCAAAACTTAAGACTTCAAAGGGCATTGAGGACCCAAGAAGAATCTGCCCTTGTAGAAAACTAGATTATTTTTCCAAGTGAACCCAATGGGAGCAGTACTAGCTTGAATGGATTAAATAAGTTGCTGCATATATT
This sequence comes from Quercus tomentella, assembly GCA_028535165.1. NCBI lineage: Eukaryota > Viridiplantae > Streptophyta > Magnoliopsida > Fagales > Fagaceae > Quercus > Quercus tomentella. Next base: position 26,045,087 of record JAPQVY010000001.1, on the reverse strand, counting down.
GGTCTTGAGAGTAGCTATCTCTGAGGATATGCAACCAGGTAGGATCAGGAACTGAAAGAAGCAGCAGACAGCTAGCCTTAGAAGACTCATCTTGTTGACATGACACAAGAATGTAATCAGACCTCCTTGAAAGTGCATTTGCCACTTTGTTTTCAACACCTTTCTTGTATTCAACTACAAAGGCATACCCCAACAACTTAGCCAACCATTTTTGCTAAGCTGGGGTGGCAATTCTTTGCTCCAACAAGAACTTCAAACTTTGATGGTCTGTCCTCACAATGAAAGGTCTGCCCAACAAATAAGGCCTCCATTTCTTGACTACAGTGGCTAAAGCAAGCAGCTCAGTCTCATAAGCAGACAAATGGAGATGTTTCCCCTTCAAGGCCTGACTGTGATAGGCAATGGGCGCTCTTGCATCAGAACAGTCCCTAACCCATATCCTGAAGCATCACAGTCAATGATGAAAGGTTTTGTAAAATCAGGAAGAGCCAAAATTGGAGGTTGAGCTACTACAGCCTTGAGCTCATTAAAAGAAATAAGAGCTTTGTCTGACCAATGGAACCCATCTTTCTTGAGGAGGTTAGTCAAAGGTTGAGCAATAGCCCCATAACCTTGAATAAATTTCCTATAGTATCCTGTAAGACCCAAAAACCCTCTCAAAGTCTTAGCATTTTGGGGAATTGGCCATTGTTGCACAACCAAAGTCTTCTTAGGATTAGCTTTCACCCCTTCCCCAGATATGATATGGCCCAAATATTCAACCTCAGCATAACCAAACACACATTTAGATTGCTTAGCATACAATTGATGAGACTATAGAATCTCTAACACGAAGACCAAAATATCATCAAAGAAGACCATCACAAATTTGAACTGAAGACCAAAATATCATCAAAGAAGACCATCACAAATTTCCTCAAATAAGGCCTAAAAATAGCATTCATGAGAGCCTGAAATGTTGAAGGAGCATTTGTCAAGCCAAATGGCATCACAAGGAACTCATAGTGACCCTCATGAGTCCTAAAGGCTGTTTTAGGAATATCCTCAGGTTTCATACGAATTTGATGATACCCTAACCTCAAATCCAACTTAGAAAAGATGGTGGAACTTGCAAGTTCATCTAGCAGCTCATCCACCACAAGAATTGGAAATTTATCCTTAATGGTGGCCTTGTTGAGTGCTCTATAATCAATGCACATCCTCTAACTTCCATCAGCCAATCTAACAAGTAAAACAGGTGAGGAAAAAGGACTTTGGCTAGGCTGTATTGAACAAAGTTCTAGTAATTCATTTACAATTTTCTCAATTTTCGACTTTTGGAAATAGGGGTACCTGCAGGGTCTTTCATAGACTGGTGGTCTGCCATCTTTGAGGACAATCTGATGTTCATGCCCTTAGATTGGAGGTAATCCTATAGGAACTTCAAACACCTTAGAGAACTAAGCTAGCAAGTCTGACAGGGCAGCAGGTAACAAGGGCTGAACATCAAAACCAGCATTTTTGACAGCTGAAATATGGAGGACCAGGCCTTTCTTTTCAGCACTAGAAAACAATTTATCTACCTCTGAAAAGGTTTAAGGTGTCATATGCAAGCCTTGCAAGAACACTTCTTTACCCAAATAACAAAATCTCATGGTCAAAAGCTTGAAATCCCATACAATTTCACCTAATGTACACAGCCACTGAGTGCCAAGGACCACTGCACCGGCCCCTCCCCAAATGCAACACATTGAAATCCACTACAAATTTATACCCTTGGATAATGACTGGCACTCCTTGACAAAACCCCAAAGTCTTGATAATGTTGCCATCAACCACCTTAACTTCTAAAATTTGAGAAGTATCCAATGGTAAGTTTAGAGTATGCAGCTTAGAAGCATCCAAGAAATTGTGTGTGTGCTCCCAGAATTAATGAGAGACACCATCTCATGATTCTTGATCCTGCCTTTCACCCTCATAGTTTGAGCAGATGGATTTCCCACCAAAGCATACAAAGTGATTTTAGCAGGTGCACCTACACTGTTAGCTAAATGCACATTCTCTTGAGGTCCCAACACCACCCCATCCTCCTCCAACTCTACTAATTGAGCACCAAAATTAGGCCCAACTTCCACATCCCAACTCTCCAGTAAAAACAGCTTTGTCCCTTTACACTTATGCCCTAAATGCCATTTCTCATCACAGTTATAACACAAGCCTTGTTTTCTTTTCTCCTCCATTTGAGCATTAGTTAGCTTTTGCAATGGAAGCTTAACCTTTGAATCATTTCCGCCCTCCAACTTAGGTAATCCTAAGATAGTTTGAAAGTCTTCCTATTACTTATTAAGTACTCTTCTTGAATCTTAGCTAACCCAAAGGCATCATTAAGGGACTTAGGAACTAACATCTTTATTGGTAATCTAATTTCATCTTTTAGACCACTCAAAAAGCAACTCAGTTTGTGAGATTCAGAAAACCCCTTGATTCTATTAGAAAGAATTTCAAAGTTACTTTTATAGGATACCGTAGTGGTAGTCTGCTTTAGCCTAGTGAGTGCTTCCATTGGATCATCATAGGCTGAGGTACCAAAATGAGTTTGCAAAGCTCTGATAAAGACCTCCCAGCTAGCAAAGCCACCTACTTGTTCAACATCTTGAAACCAAATCAAAGCTTCCCCATCAAGGTGATATGAAGCCATGATTATCTTCTGATGTTCAGGTGTACTATGGTATGAAAAGAAATGGTTGGTCTTATAGATCCAGCAAGTTGGATCTTCACCTTGGAATTGAGGGAATTCCAATTTCAATTTCTTGATGGGACACACTAAAAAAGACTCTAAATTGTTGACATTCCCAATTTGAAGAGCTCGTGACCCATTAATGGGAGAATGAAGACGTTTCTCTTCATTTTCAACTATTCTCTGCATAAACGAGTTGAGGGTTTGCAATTGTTTTTGAATTTCTTTTAATTTCTGTTCATGGCATTTAAGGACCTTAGACATCTTTGTAATTTTCTCAGTATTCTGGGAATTAGATCGTGATTCAGTCATGGTGGTGAATTGGGATCAACAAAGCTCTGATACCTATGTTAGGATTTAGGAAGTAAAGGGAATTTAGTGGTAGATCACTTCGAGGGGATCTAGGCTTCCATTGACAGAGTATAAGAAGAAATGTAAAGAATTAAGAGAGAGAGAGAGAGAGAGAGAGAGAGAGAGAGAGAGAGATATATATCCAATCTGGTGTTATTATTCAATGAATGAATCCGTAACCACCCACACTTATCTTATACTTCAAAGTCTCTAACTAACTAACCAACTCTATCCAACTGATAGTAACTAACTAACTACCTTCAGTTATGCAGTGCACACTCACACGCAGCCACTTGCACACTTACATGCATAGCTATTTGTTGTATTATTCTGCCATAACCTTATTGAGCTACTTCCCTTTATTTTGGTGTTAGTTTCATCTATTAGTATTATAGTTATTCTGCCATATTATATTCCTGCAATAACATCTGTAACAGTTGTTCCTGTTGTGGGCATGTCGAACACTCAATGGCCCTGCCAGAACGCGTCTATATTGGGACGGCTTGGCGTGTGCACAAACTGGCCTAAAGTTTATTTCATTTAAGCCAACCCCAATTCTCTTACCTCAGATCCATGGGCCGCAGTACAACAGGAGAGATCAAAGCCCAACACAAAAGGCCCACCTCATTTAAACTAGCGACTCCACTAGGAAGTTAGAAAAAAGACAGGGAAAGAAAACAGATCCCTTGCAAATTATGCCCCCAAGATCAAAGACAATAAGAAATATGAGTGTCATGCTATCGCAGGTAGAGTCAAGGCCAGCCACGCCGCACCAACCTAATCAAGCAGAGGGTGCTAATGGAGCAGGGGCTGGGCCACAGTAGCAACAAAGGAACCCTGCTAACAATACTAACTTCTTCATTGAAGTGTTGCAGTTTGTATAGCATTCCTAACAATAACTGATGGAAGAAATGCGCTAGCTGAAGGCAAACAAGACCAAGAAAAAGGGGAGCCAACATGACCTCGAGCACGTAACAGACAAGGAAGAAACCCCTGTGTGTGGTGGCCCGCAGAACACAGAGCGGTGTTTCGTCATGATGGCTAACATCGCAGCACTGTTAAAGCAAGAAAGGGCCAAGGCGCCCAATGAAAGATTCTATGCACGAAGACCTCCCTATCCACTGAGGATGCTCAACAAGCCATATCCTGAGAGATATGAGCCGCGAACCTTCGCACAATATGATGGCAAAAGGGGAAGAATTGTTGAGCATGTAAGTAAGTTTATTGACATCCTTGGTCCTTACGCAGCAGACGAGGACCTTTGCCTTTGAGAGTTTTCAAAGTCATCATGTGACCAAGCATATACTTGGTGCACTGGCTTGAAGCCAAGATCAATCCCAACATGAGATGATATGGTAGACGTGTTCTGCACCAAGTATTTCCATGGAGAAGAAACGGTAACGCTCGTAACTTTGTAAGGTACTAAGCAGAAAAATGGTGAAGACCTGATGGAGTGCATTAAAAGGTTTAGGGACATAGCCCTCAATTGCTATGACCACTATGAAGAGAAGACGCTAGTGAAAATGTGCATGGGCAATATGATCATGGAGTTTAGAGCCGTCCTGGAAAACTTGGAAATTTCACAGTTTGCGTAGCTATTGCAAAAGGCTAGAAAGATCGCCCAATCAGTCAGGCCTAGCTCTGACAAGCCCAAGAAGCGGAGATCCACACCGTAGGCCATGACAGTGTCCACCGACGTGAAGAAAAGGAAGTCAGAAGGAAGGGAGTACAAGAGCCCTTGGCCAATACCATGCACACCAAAGGAGTTAGATGTGCTCCTAGACAAATGGATTGCAGATGGAGTTTTTAAACCCAATCAAGTCTCCAGAGAGCCCACTGAAGAAGAATGAAGGGACCCACATTTCTACCGTTTGCATAACTATGTGCAGTACGCCGCTGTAGAATGCTGGGCACTTCGCAAACTAGTGCATTGTAGAATCAGAGAAGGAAACCTTGAGTTTTCCCAACCAGAGGTGCAAAGAAACCCATTCCCCAATCATAAAGGGAAGGGGGTAGCAGCAGTCGTCATTTGCTGCAGCCATTACTACCTTACAAAAGAACTCCTGGTTGAAGAACTTGTTTGACAAACTAGAGATCATAGCAAATGAACAAAGGATGGCCACAGAGGCTTTGGTAAGCATTGCCTCAGGTTCGGGAGTAAAATGTCTTGTTGCGGAAGCCAAGGCTAACAAAGCATTCCTGTAAGACACTAATGAGATTACTTTCAGCAATGAAGACATGGAGGTGGGGTACTCAAACCACAAAAGGCCCCTCTACCTAGTAGCTTCCATAAACCAAATTCTTATTAAGAGAGCTCTGGTTGACATGGGCGCTTCAATAAATCTCATCCCACTCAACACGTTGCAAGCAGCAGGAATATCGGAAAGCAAGATTCAAAGATGTCCAATGGAAGTGATCGGGTTCGAAGGAAGAGATGAGTATACCATAGGTCACATACAACTATGGCTGAAGGTGGTCTTGATAGCCTCCTTGGCCCGTTTTCATGTGGTAAAGACAGAAGTTTCCTATCATATACTACTGGGAAGGCCATGGCTACACAAACATCGCCTAATTCCATCCACCTATTATTAGTGTGTGAAAGGGAGATTGAGTGGCAAGATGATACAAATGGCAACAAACCTATCCCCATTCAAGCAGGCAGAGGCCCATTTGGTTGAGATCATGTTCTACGACGAATGGGTGCCATCTAGAGAGAGTTTAGTATCTAAGCTGCAAGGCACCTACGTCCCTAGGTGGGAGGACATCTAGGACGACCTGGAGCCTAACTTAAGAGAGTTGTTGATGTGAAAGAGGAAAAGGAAAAAAGCGCCAACTTCGGAGCTAGGTAGTTCGCCATGATGTGTTAAGATCCGAACACTTGATGGTAGGATAACATATAAATTATAAAGGTAGGTGGGGCCCACCTGCAGTATGCAAGGGGGTCCCAGGGGAAAGCCACAACATAAGACCCTAGTATGCTGTGTGGCTCAAGATGGCAAGTAATGACAGAAGAAAAGCTAGAAGAGATTGACCTAGGCACAGACCCACAAAAGCTGAGACCAATTTCAATAAGCTCAAAGTTGTTGGAAGAAGAAAAGGCAGAATTGATCCTACTACTAAAGGAGTTCAGAGACTTTTTGCTTGGGATTATAGCTAGATGCCTGGACTAGACCCAGGGTTAGTGGTACACATACTCATTGTGGATCTTGAGGCTAAGCCAGATGCTCAACTTGCCAGGGTGTTCCACACCAAAATAGAGAAGCAGATAGTGAAGGAGGTGCAAAAATTATTAGCGGCTAGGTTCATCAAACCAATTCAACACCCATAGTGGTTGTCCAACATTGTACCTGTGAAAAAGAAAAACGGGTAGACACAATGTTGTGTCGATTTTAGAAATCTTAATCGGGTCTACCCTAAAGACGAGTTCCCATTGCCCAACATGGACCTGCTGATAAATTATGTCGGGGGAAATGCCATGTTTTCCTTTATGAACGAATTTAGCGGGTACAATCAAATTTAGATGGCACTAAAGGATGTGGAAAAGACTGCTTTTAGAACGCCTATCGGGAATCTTTAATACTCAATGATGCCTTCAAGGCTAAAAAATGCAGATGCAACCTATTAGCGCACAATGACTACCATATTTCATGACATAATGCACCAAGAACTGGAAGACTATGTGGACGACATAGTGGTGAAATCGAGAAGGCGAGAAGATCATGTCAAGGTGTTAAGATAGGTATTCGAAAGATGTAGACTTTTCAAGCTAAGAATGAACCCACTAAAGTTCGCCCTTGGAGTGTCTACTAGGAAATTTCTGGGATTTCTGGTCCACAGCAGAGGGATAGACGTGGATCTAGCCAAGGCAGTGGCAATATCAATCATAAAGCCACCAGCCATAGTCAAGGAGTTGAAAAGTTTCCTGGGCAAAGTCTCCTACATTAGGAGGTTTATCCCTGGTTTAGCATCAATCACTTCGGCTTTTACGAAGTTACTAAAGAAAGGACAAGACTTTGAGTGAGGGGAAACATAGCAAATAGCTTTTCAAAAGCTACAGCAGATTATGTCAAACCTCCCCACAGTGCAAGCCCTAGTTTGCAGGAAATCGTTGCAGCTTTACCTAGCCTCCAGCTCGTCTGCCATCGAGGCTTTGATAGCTTAAGAAGATGAAAGCGGCATTGAGCAACCGATTTACTACATAAGTCGTTCCTTGAGGGATGTTGAAACCCGTTATCCCAAGGCGGAAAGGGTATGCTTAGCAATCGTCTATGCATCGTAAAGACTACGCCATTACTTCGTGGCTTGTGAGGTACATTTGATGATGAAATCCCACGCTATCAAAGCTCTTCTCCAACAACCTATTCTATCCAGCAGAATATCTCAATGGCTATTAAAGTTATCATAGTATAACTTGAAGGCGAGAACACCCAAGGCGGTGAAAAGCTAGGCCATAGTAGGCCTGTTGGCTCAATTTCTAAGAGAAGAGGAGTTCCCACTAGATGATGAGGTACTAGGAGAAGTAGCTACAACAGAAGTGGCCAAAGAATAGTGGATCATGAAGTTTGATAGTTCCTCTATAGTAAACTCAGGAGGCGCGAGAATGGTCCTTTATCACAATGGTGAAGAGACTATGGCAGTCTCATTCAAGTTGGAATTTCCGTGTTCAAACAACACAGTGGAATATGAGGCCTACCTGATAGGGTTGGCAATGGCCTTTGAAATAGGGATCAAACACTTAAAGGTGGTAGGCGACTCTAATTTGGTATTCTGCCAGGCTAAGGGGAGCTTTTCTTTAAAGGAACCAAATCTAGCCCCGTACAGGACACTAGCCCAAAGGATGGAGGAAAAGTTTTGTACATTTGAAATAGATCACATTCAGAGGAGCGAGAATAGATATGCAGATGCGTTGGCCTCGTTGGGCTCACAAATAGCCTTTGAAGGGAGCAAAACTAGAGTTGAGATTAATAAGCAAAGGGAATCCATAATTAAAATACTCTAGGAAAGGTTTTAGGAGAAGCAAGGATGTGAGGAGGACTGGAGGGCTCCCATCAAGGAAGCCCTGTTAAAAGAAGAAGACATGGTAGGATTGAAGACACTAAAGGACAATGTCTTGATAAAGGGAGAACCATACCGCAAAATGCCAGAAGGAATTCTATCAAGATGTGTGGGGTACGAAGAGGCCCAAAGAAAGCTGAAAGAAGTGCACAACAGAACTTGTGGGTTCTATGGCAAGATCAACCTATACCGAAGGTTGCAAAGAGTGGGTTTCTATTGACCAAGTATGGGCAAGGACGTAAACTTGACCTAAACCCAGTGCGAAGCTTGCCACCTACCTTAGATAGGGAAGAAAGCTATGTTGTGTTTACCATAGAGGATTGGAGAAGCCCGTTCATAGAATACTTGACGAAAGGCGTCCTGCCACAAAAGCATGGAGAAAGGTATAAACTCAGGAAGTTGGTAACTCTCTACTTCCTACACGGGGGAATTCTTTTTAAGAAGGGATATGAAGGGTACCCACTATAGTGTTTGGGTCTAGAAGAAGCCGGCGAGATGTTAAAAGAAATGCATGCAGGAGAATGCAAAGAGCATCAAGGAAAGAAGAAGCTGTATCGGTGCATATTGCAGATGGGTTACTATTGTCCCACTATGAAGAAGGATGCAGCAGAATTTGTAAAGAAGTGCCACAGTTGTCAGGTGCAAGCCAATTTGATCCATACTCACCCACAAAGCTTGCAGAGCATGGTCACTCTATGATCCTTCCATACCTGGGTGCTTGATTTGGTAGGACCCAGTCAATCCACCTTCCTATGGGTACATATGGATCCTTGTGGCTACAAAATATTTTACTAAGTGGGCAGAGGCCATACCATTCCATAAAGCCACTGAGCTGTGGCAAATTTCATTGAAGATAACGTAATTGTCCGATTTGGGGTACCTCACAGAATCATAAGCGACAATGGTACCCCCTTTGTCAACAGAGAAGTGAAGAAGATGCTAGAGTTCTATCAGGTGAAGCATCACCGGTCATCGCCTTATTTACTCGCACGGAATGGGTAGGCGGAAGCAACATACAAAACCTTCATTAAGATCTTTAGCAAGATGAGCCAGGAGTACAACGGAGGTTGGGCAACACATCTGCCAGACAAACTATAGGCTTACCAAAGCTTGCCTAAATCTGCCATAGGATTTTCTCCCTTCTCCTTAGTATATGGTATAGAAGTGGTAAGCCTGGAAGAAGTAGTGATACCATCTTTAAGTGTTATACAGACGTGAAAGAAAGAATAGGAGAAGGAAGTCTTTACAGTGGAAAGGTGCAAGGACCTAGAAGGGTTGGATGAGAAGAGGGAGGCAGCCCAAGAGCGTAGCCGCAGATACAGGGAAAGGATGATCAAAGCTTATGGAAGGACGATTAAAGAGAGAATGTTTATTGAAGGACAGCTCGTGTTGAGAACAGCAGACCACGTCAAGCGACGTATGGCAGGACCATCTAAATTCTCACCAAAATGGGAAGGACCCTTCGTAGCAAGGGAAGCACACACAAGTGGGTACTATCATTTAGCCCAAATGGATGGAAAAGATTTAATGGACCCCATTAATGGCAAGTGGCTGAAACCCTATTATGCATAAGAAATATCATGTAATCATTCCTTTCCCCCCCCCCCCCCCAAGTGACCACCTTTACAAGGGATAGTGTCACAAGAAAGCATTGTAGCATGCTTTACCTGTAACTCATGATTAAAAGCAAAAGCAGAAAGTAATGAAGATCATGAATGATGTATTAGCAAAACATACTGTATCATAAAGCATAATAGTAGCTATAGTAGGTTTAGCATAATAGATTCCAAACCAAAATGTATAAGTCATATCAAACTTATCAAAATAAGTCATAAGTGCTAGAGAAATAAAGTGTATTGTGTAGAGAATGGGGGAAAGAAGTAAACATAAGGGAAGGAAATAAAGCTACATAAGGATAAATTTCCAATCAAAGGCCTGAAATAGGGGTCTGATCCTCGAAGCGGCTGGACCCAGTAACACCAGAAAGAAGGCGCTCACGACGTGCCTCTAAGTCTGCCACTTCCTTCTTCAAACTCTCAATGCGAGTGTCAATAGCATCCATAGCAGGCTGGACCTTCTTCATGAAGAAGGCCTAAGCAATCTCTCGCAAATGGTACAACAAACTCCATAACAAATCCAACTCTGATCAGCTCTTGAACTGAAGCCCTCCATTGCAGGATCCTCTCCGCAGAAACTGTGTCAATGAAGTTATGCTCAATGTCATTCATCATGCTCCCCAACAACTTGAGGAAATGTTCCCTCGCAGAATAACCAAAAAGGAATCCCTGCATAAAATCTCTGCAGCTATTGTAGACCGCCTCCAAACAAGTGATAGACTCTTCAAGTACCCAAAAGCCATGGAAATCAACTTAAGGAGATCCAACACCCCAAAAGCCCGACAAGTCAAGGTTGTTGGTCTTAACTTGGTCAAAACGGGTGAAGAAGGCAGCAGCCTCACTTACAAGATAAGGAATGGTGGCAGAACTACTACCAATCTCAAACTGAGAGGTCAGAGCCACCGAGACAAAAGACGGGCCTGAAAAGGAAAACAAGGCATAGCATAAGCCCATAAGGAATATACGAAGGAAAGAGATGAATGCAATGACGAAAGTTTTAATTGAAGATAGTACGAGGGTAAGGAAATTACCAAGACCTACAGGAGTGGGGCTGTAGGTACTGCAGAAATAGGGGTTGTAGGCATTGTGGGGTCTGCTACAGTCTTGGGCCCCTCAGGCATGTTCGTGACTACAAAGCAAGAATAACATACGAAATAAATAAAGGATATGCTGAGAAATAATAGAAAGAGAAGAAAAAGAAGACCTAGTAGAAGTAAAGGACACATACCTATGGCCTTGGCCTCCTGCTCATCACCATCACTGTCCTCGTTTGAATCAGAGACTCATGTTTTCATGACAGGTTCATTCTTGGAGTCCTCAAAGACCTCTTTCGATCCCTTATCTGAAGATAAGTCTGTATCAGGCCCTCGGGTGGTAGAACTAGGGATAGAAGATGGGGTGACCACCAAAGAAGAACCATCCTTCACGGCTTGGGAGAGGGCAATGAAAGGATCATTGGTAGATATAACAGGAGGAGTAGCAGGAGAGATGCTCTCAGTCTGGGATGCCATCGCAAGAGTTAATCCCTTTTAAGGAGTGGGGATCTCGACAGGAATAGGAGCGGACTCACCAGTAATAACTCTTTCATCCTGGGTACTTTTCTTGGCAGGAGCTCCCTGTGCAGCAGCAGCAGAAGTAGAAGCCATGGCCTCAGCCATGACATTTGCCCTGTCAAAGAAGCCCTTCATAGGTGTGCTGGTAGTAGTAGGAACTTCCTCACTCGTAGGGTGATAAACAGAGATGGGCTCGAGATTAACCTAAGGAAAAGGGTGTTAAAGCAGAAAAGAAGATAAACAAACATGCCAAAAAAAAAAAAGAGAGAGAGAGAGAGAGAGAGGAAAGATAGTATATGATAACATGTGACAATAACAAGGAATGAGGATGCATGCACAAATAAAGAAAAGGAAAGGAGCGTACCTTAAACTCGGGCTCATAAAGCAATATAAGGCGAGTGGCTGAAGTATCCTCCTTGTACTTGGACTGCCAATGGAAGAGAAGAAACACATGTACAAAGTTAGCCACAGGAAAGCCCAATAGATAACTAAAGTAAAGAAAGAAAAAAATTTAGAGATAACATACTCTCCTCTTGGTAGTGGTAGATGAGGCTAGTGGAGATGTCTTCCTTTTACTACCACAGGTCCTGTTGGAAGTAGGAGCATCCATGGATGGCTTCGGAGCGGAAGGCTTAGGCTTGCCTGCATTAGAATTCCTGCTGGAACGAGTATGAGTAGAGGGAGGAGGAGAGCACTCGAGAACTATATTGTCGATAGGGGGAAGGCCTCCCTTATATGGGACAAGATTAGAGCAAGTCTCGGAGGAATAATCACCCTTCTTAACAGACTTAGGCTAGGTGGTTTGAGACACTGAGCCCTTCTTCGTAGGCGCAGGAAGGTTCACCACATTTACCCTCTTTTCCTAACCCGGAAGGAACTCACCAGCATACAGGTACCATCCCCTCTCCTTCTCCTACCACTCAAATATAATAGACCTGCTTTGCTTCCTAGCATATGCCACCACGGACTTAGTGGGAAGCAACAACCGTGGGTTAGTGGAAATAACAGCATGAAGGCCCTTAAGAGGGATAAGATAAAACCCATGGTCACCTAACAACTTTAGGCCAAAAGAGATCATTACGTCTTGCCAATACCAGTGCATCTGAGTAGTACAAAGGCCCTCTCTCTGTGAACTCGGAATAGTGACCGCTGTGAAATGCTTGCTCTAAAACTTAAAGGCACTAAGGCGCAAGAAATGGTGGACAGAAGTAGTAGGCTCCAAGATAGCAGTGAATTCATCAAGTATGTCCTGATTAAACCCAAACTGCCTTCTTACTCTGTTGGCAGAATAATGAACATAGCTGATGCCCTTATCAGCTAGATAAAGCAATCACCCAGCATTGGTGGCTGCCAAAGATGTAATCCCCTTCTCATCAAAAGCAGTTAATGGGGTGGTGGTCCCAGCAGTGGCCATAAAAAGGCTTATGGCTGAATCGGCACAAGTAAATCCACTACTCAAATCTCTATAAGCTCTCCAAGAAAAGCCCAATCCCTTATCAAAGAACTCTACGACAGGGTACCCAAACAGCTTCAACCTAACCTAATGATAAGCTAACAAAAAATCAGAGACAAAACAACCACAAAAATCGGTAATCACCTTCGGACAAGATTGATAGAAAAGGAAACAAGGTGGGGTCCACTATTTAAAAAACCTGTGAAAAAAAATTAATTACATGAGTATTTGCATATGAATTGTAGGAGCAATCCATATGCTCAGGAAGTTGAATGTTAATGCCCATTTTTGGCAAAGGGCCCAACAGAAGAAGAAGCCTAACAATATAGAGAAGGTGGGAAGGGAAAACACTAAAGAAATGAGAAAACAAGCCCAGCAGGCTGAAATGGCAGGATTGATGGTTGGCAAACCAACAAGAATAAAAAAGAGGTAAAGAAGAAGTAAATGGGTCGAGGAAGCACAAAGAATGAAGTAGTAAGCTCATGGGAATAAAAGGAGGTAAAGAAGAGGCAAATGGGTTAGGGAAGCCCGAGAAATGAATTAGTAAACTCAATGGGTCAACATAAAGGCCAACAAGCCCAAAAGGTAATAAGAGGTAAAGACATGGTAATTGTGCCGAGGAAACCCAAAGGATTTAGTAAAAAGCCCATGAGAGTAAAAGAGGTAAAGAGGAAGTAAACGGCCCAAGGAAGCTCGAGGAATGAAATGGGCTGGCATAGCAGGAATGTTAGCCAACAAAGCCCAAAAGAGGTAAAGATGTGAAAAGTGGACCTAGGGAGCCTTAAGCAAAAGACTGACGAAGAGGTGGGTTGGCACGATAGGAACATCAGCCCACAAATTTAACGGGGTATCACGAAGTAAAAGAGGAAAGTAAAGTTATAGTAGTCACGATGAAGCAATATGGTATGATCAATAGCCAAGAGGCCCACGGATGCAAGAAAGAAAAACATGGGCTCGGTAGGAAGATAAGGGCCTTTGCCCAAGTAATGCCCAGTCGAAGAAGGGATAAAAGGCAAGGAACATGAGCCTAAAAGCCCTCACATCCTTCACGCCACAAAAGATAAACACCAACCAGAATGTACAACTGAATAAAATAAATACGGAGGCAGCAAAAATGGTGTGAAGGCTAGTAATAAACAAATTCAGATGGAGTGGAGCATGCACAAAGGGCCAGGGCACCACTTACTTGTACCCAGCCAATACATGGGAGGGGGCCCATGGGTCAAGGTATTCAGAGGGTGCGGTCTAACGGTGGGAAGAAAAAGGGAGTCTATTTTGGGGTTTCCACTCAAACTTTTTTGGGGAGAGATGTCTTGCTGGGATGGCATCTCACCCAAAAGGGTAAGTGTAGGCTAGGACCACTTGATGCATTCCATAGAGGTAGGTAATGGAGATGCTTGATCCTTATCCAGATGGGGGTAATGAAAAACAAAGAGAGGTAAGAAACAAGACAAGCAATTTTGTCTAGGAATAGGGAGTGGTGCAACCAACACATTCAGAGCAATGGTAGTGTCTGAGCAGCTGGCAGGCCAGTGGGCAGTCTCGGAAGGACACCTATAAGGAGCCAAAAGTAGTTGAGGGGTAAAAATGGTAAATCTCACCATGGCAGATAGTGTAAAAGTGGTAGCTGTGAATAGTAAAAAAGGGACAAGGATGGGAAGGAATGAAAGAAGAAGAGGTAGAACAAGAAAGAAAAGAGAGAAAAGAAAAGAATATACAAAAATCAGAGAGTCATAAGTGGTAGGAATAGAGGCATGCATCTATAGAATACATTTTTCCCTCCCTCTCGACAAACCCACTTTCTAAGAGATTGAGGATTGAAGCTTAAACCATTTACACTTTTTTTCCAAAGTGTGTAACTTCTATGGTAGAAGTCTTTTTTGAGGTTACACACGTTGGGGATTGGTTCCCTTCTTGGGCTTGCATCTGCTAAGCCTACTTTTCTAGCAGACAAGTTTTTCTTCTATGATTGTTGGATGATTAGTTTACCGTTCAATTATTGAACTATTTGTTGTAGCATTATCTCTATTTGTTGTATTATTCTGCCATAACCTTATTGAGCTACTTCCCTTTATTTCAGTGTTAGTGTCATTTGTTAGTATTATACTTATTCTGCCATACTGTATTCCTGCTATAACATCTGTAATAGTTGTTCTTGCTGTGGGCACGCCGTACACTCAATGCCTCCGCAAAACACATCTATATTGGGACGGCTCGACTTGTGCACAAACTGGCCTAAAGTGTATTTCATTTAGGCCAACCCCAACTCTCTTACCTCAGACCCATGGGCCGCTGTACAGCAAGAGAGATCAAAACTCAACAACACAAAAGGCCCACCACATTACTTTACTCTAAATAACTCAAATTCTTTCAACTCTTGTTCTATAGATAGAAGCAAATTTCATAATGTAAGAATTATTTATGTTTTCAAGTGTGATGAGTTAACTTTTACACTCAGTTTGTTTCGATGGAAAACCTTGTATAAAGATATTTTTTCTTATTTTCCAGTGTTTGATAACATAAAAAAAGATGAGCCAAAGGAAAACTATTTTTGGTCAACATAAAAAGTATGACTTATTTTTAGAGATTGTTTTCTATTAAATTTTTTTGGAAAACAACTCTATCTCATAGCTAGACATGGCAAAATGGGTCAGAATTTTCTGACCCGACCCGAAAAATACTTGACCCGAACTCGATTTTTTTTACCAGAAGCAAAAACGGGTTGACCTATGACCCGACCCGTGTTTTTTGCGGGTCAACCCGACTCGACCCACGACGTGACCCGAACCCGAACCATTTTTTAAAATTTTTTTTTTTGGTAAAAAAAATAATAAAATTAAGACAATATTGGTTTAATTGTTTGTTGTGAGCTTTAAGGAAACAATTGAGACATTTACATAACTGCATGCAAATTAATTGAAAGATGAATGGTTGAGCATTATGTAATGAGTAAAGACTTTTAGATATCAAATAGCAAAGTACATGCCAAGATAATCTTGTTACAGTAGAGTTAAAAACATAGATTTAAAATTGTAAATATGTGTGAGAAACATTCACAAGTGTGAAAATAGTGAAGCCAAAGTATCAAATTAGCATAAATTATGAATGCTTAGACCTATTTTTTAAACGGCTTTCAAAATAAATTATGATATTTCCTAGAGTGTGTGTTGCTTAACAATGATATGATATTCATAAAAGATACCATGTATAAATAAGCAAACAATCAAATTTTAATGTATATCTCAAATTGAAATAGAGTGCCAACCACAATTGATAATAGATTATAAAATTAATTTTCAAGATTGTAAATTTCTTATATGTTTTTATTGTTTGTCAAATGAGTTATCCAATAAGTCATTTCTAATTTTGTTTTATATTTTGGGATGTTGATATTTTGTAGAAATAAAACTTGTGCATTTGTTTTACTTATTTTTGTGTTATTTGGTTTTAGATAGTAATGTTAGGATTTGTATAATTTTAAAATTATTGAATAAGTATTAATAAGTTTAATTGAGTTCATTCTTGATATAAGTGGTGAATTCAAAGTAATGCATTTTACATCAAGTAATTTGTTGCATGACTTTCCAAATGGCAAATACATGTTATTTTCTTTATTAAAAAAAATTCATGTGAAAAATATGGGTCAACCTGACCTGCAACCCAATTGACCCGAACCCGTTTTTAACCCGCTTAAAATGACCCGTTTTTGATCTGCAACCCGATTTACCTGACCCGAACCTGACTTGACCCGCCCGTTTTGCCATGTCTACTCACAGCAAGCTAAATAAGGGAAGTTAGGAGGTTGTTTTTCAACTTATTTAAAGTTGCTACCAAACATTGAAAAATAAGATAGTTTTATAGAAATTGCTTCTTGAAAAATGACTCATTTTTTAGAAAATATCATTGTTGAAACAAATAAAGCGTTATAAGATATAGAAAATACTTCTTATATACCATGTAAAGGGCGTAATAGTCAACTCATATAAATTACTATTTTTCCATCATCTCATTTTTCTTCTCTACCAAATAAATGAAATTTATCATTATTTTTCAATCCTTCTACTTTTCCATCATCTATACAAAATATACATGGTAAATAAACTAAAATATTTTCTATCCTTCCAACCAAACAAGCCTCGTACTTAAGGAATCAACAAAAATTCAAGAATCTAATGCATGGTTAGTAGTTATAGCACACTATTGATACCATATTTTGTCTGCCCTCGATTTGCATGCTAGGCTCTGAAAAATCCAAAAATATTATTTTTTCTCCATGGAGCCACGAGAACATCCAGAATGACGTGGCGTAGCCCGATCGGACACTAAAGCACCCAAAGTGCCTGTTTCAGCTAAAATGACCAAAATGCCTCTGGTCAACTCTAGGTTTGACCAAAGGTCAAATGAGGTTAAAGCCCTCCCAAAACAACATTTTTCTTGGTTTACATCAAACCCGAGCTTCTTAGAGATTTTTAACAACTTTGAGCAAGTTTGACCCGAAGTTGATCTTGGGTGGGCCCAAAAACCCTAATTTTGATTCGACTGTCAGAACAGGGTTGAAGCCAATGCCATTATGAACATTATCAAATTCTCATTCCAACGACTATTCATGGGTCGAAATTAGAGTTAGAACGGCCGAGATATCACGAAAACCAAGATGACGCACCGATCGATGCACCACTAATTTCCAAGAGCCATAACTTTTTATCCAACTGTTGGATTTTCAAGTTCCATACCTTTTAAGAAACAGGAAGTTAAGATCTTTCCAAGAGTGTCAAGATCAACCCAATCAGAGGAGGTTTGAGGCTGGTGGCCCTTGAAGGGCCCTTGCCTCGAAACTCGTGCCGAGGCTATAAAAAGCCCAGGCACCCCTCAGACCAGAGGGGGATCATTATTTTCCCCTCTCTCAAACACAAAAAAAAACACTAAAAAACACATCAAAACTTCTTGATTCTTATCTCTTCACCAAAAACACATGGTATTATTCTTATACCCAATCTTCTTTTCCTTGGTTCTACACTTTGGATTTGGGGTTTAGAGGTGTGGATGTAGCTTTTTTTAGATATCATCCACACCCCTAACCTTCTAAATCTTTTTCTAGCATTTATTTTGCTCTTTTGCCTTAGTAACATGATTTATTCCCTTCTCTAGCGTGTTTCTTGCCTTATTTGTGTTTCTAGCTTAAATCTCTTTGATTTTATGCTTTTTGCCATGTTTCATGCTTAGATCTATGTCCTTACTTGCTTATATGTTTAGATCTACATGCTTTAGGCTTTATGCCATGTTTTCCTATGTTTTGTGCCTCTTAGGTCAATGTTAGGGTTACATGCTCACATGCTTGAATGATGTTGTTGGCTATGCTTTGATTGGATCTATGTGTTTTATGTGTTTATTTCCATGTTGTATGGTTAGATCCTTGTCTTCACATGCTTATACGCTTGGATCCATGTTCTTCCATGCCTATGTGTTAAGTTTCTACATATTTACATGCATACTTCCATGCCTATATGTTTAGATCTATGTTTCCACATGCTGGTGTGCTTGGATCTATGTTCTCTACATTCTTTATGCTATCGTCTATGTGCTTGTGTGCTCCATGACATGTTTGTGTGCCTAGATCTAGGCTATGTTTGTCATGCCATATGCTATTGTAGCCCTTTCGTCGATTTGTTTTTATTTCTTGTGCTTTGGCCTAATGGTTAGGACCCGATCTAGACCCTATGGTCTTTGTCATCGTCCATACACTGAGGCCCAGATCAAAGAGTTTGGATCATCCTTATTTGCATGTCTATACTCGCTTGCTTCTATGCTTTATGCCTGTGTTAGCCTCTCTAGTTCTAGGCTTTGCCACGTTTGACACCCTTAGCGGGTTTGTGGTTGTGTGGTTACATCCGATGCATATGAGGCCTTGTTTGGATGTAACCATTTGGGATGCATTACCACGATGCCGATTGCTTTGTGCATACCATTCCCCTTTTCCGCTCCGTGCAATGATATGCTTACCATGCTTGCTTGTGCCACCCGTTGGCTTTCTAAGCATCTTTACACGCTTGCTTACATGTCCATGCATGAGTCTTGCTTGCTAATGTGTCGTCCATGCTTCAACATAATGAACCTATGGACATCCGATCCAAACCTACATTTGTCCTCTGTGGACACCACCTTTGTTTGCTTTTTCGCTTGTTTGCCTTTTTACTTGTTTGCTTGCTTTCTGGCTTATTTGCTTACCATGCTTATCTACTTTATGCCTTTTCATATGCTCTTTGCATCTTTTCCTTCCATTGCTTGTCTGCTAGTTTCTTGTCTTTGCCTTTGCATGTACACACATGGAGCGAGGATGCTCGGAGCTAGGGAACAGTCTCTCAGGCACAAGCAAAAAGGGCACGGATGCAAGCATGTGGTTGAGCCCAGCGGCAATGTTCAGTAGATTTAGGAGTTTAGCATTTCCCTTGGTTATGTACTCTTTTAAACCCCATCCTTCCTCCTCTCTTTCTCTCTTAGATGGTTTGTATTAGGTATATCATGCCATATACCATTCATCCTCATCTCTAGAGTATGGCAACCCTTGTTTATTTTCCTGCACTTATATATTTTGGGCCACGCTCTAGGAATGTAGGCATTTACTTTCCTGCTCTGTGTGCTGCATTGTGCATGATGTATGTATGTGTATATATATATATATATATATATATATATATATATATATATATATATATATCTGCTCGCCCCTTTCAGTGTGATTGTCACAGTCCGTGTCACCTAAGGCAAGCGATGCCTAATTTCTGCTATGAAAGTAAGGTGACATGTCGCCAGATTTTGCCGTGGAAATCTGGCACTTTGATCGAACACCTTAGGAAAGCATAGATTGGGACCACACCCATTCAAAAGCCAAACCTCAAAGCCCCCTATGCGTGCAAAGCCCCGAAAGCCAATGCCAAAATCATGTTTTTATCGTCAATCTTCAAAAATTAAGATTTTATCAAAACAAAGGACTGTCCTTGGATAGGCGTTTTGGGGTGCCGAACACCTTCCCCACACGTAACCAAACTTCCGGACTCAAGAATCAATATTTTTTACCATCCATGTTAGATTATGAAAAAATACTTTTTTTCTTAACCTAAGATCGGTAATAAAATCAACTAGAAACAGGTGACCAATCACACCTTAGAAAAACACAATGATTGGTGGCGACTCCACTTACCTTTGGTAATCCCTTAATATTCGGCCCAGATTCCTGCCATAACGCCAAAGGTAGACCTACCTTCCTCCACCAAGAGAGAGAGCACCTGAAGCCCTGCATAAATCACACCACACACTACACACGCGCACACTCACACCATTCCAAAAAAGGGGGGGCCCTTTAACGGGGCCCCACGCGCACGAGAGCATCACCACGGCGGGTGGTTGAACAAAAGGCCCACGACGGCGGTTTTCCGCCTTGATCGAGGCCAAGCGACAACACACAAGATAGAAGTTGCTCAAGATCCCAAACATTCTTAAGGACCGAATTTCTTAGGGATGGCATTGAAGGAGGGCTAATCTATGAAGAAATAACCTTTATGCACATGGAGCTGCTTATCGAAGAGAAGTGCATGAACATGGTGATCAAGATGTCACTAAGGAATTGGCCATTTGAAAGATCAATTTTGATGAAGAAGCATGTGGAATTTCCATCCACAGTTGGCAGCAACACCAACATAACCTTGAGGGCAAGCATGTGGATTAACCTCTTTCTTTTTCTTTTTTGGGTGGAGAGAAGACAGAATTTTTATTGCATTGTTAACTAACATATTGGTACAAAGTTTTAAAGATGAAGGCTTTTGCAAGTTCAGCACTGGTTCATTTGCTGCAAGTTTTGTACAGTATGACATGTAGCTTAGTCCAAGTTCTTATCTTATGTAAAACTACAGGTAATTAGGTCTCTCATCTCTGTATTTAAGTAGTTAGAGCAGGCACATGCATGTGATCTCTCGTGATTGGCAGTTTCAATAGTTTGTGAGATTGTTAATTTGAGGCTGTGCCTCAAATTCATTGCGTAGTAAGATGTAATGTTTTGTATATATATAATAAAGTTTTACCGCATTCCAATCCAAAGTTTAATACAAACGCAACAACTAATTCATTGTTAATTCATTGCGTAGTAAGTAACATTTCGCACACTTGCCGATCAATTTTTCTTTTAATAGTTTTTTTTTTCCTATCCTTAAAATAAATCTTAGGGGGACCGGTAACTGTATTAATTTCATATTTACATATGAATCTTTATAGTGTTTTATGTCTTTTTATTTATTTATTGAATTAAAGTGTTTTATGTCTGAAACAGCAAAAAAAAAGAAAAAAAAAAGAGAGAAGAAAAAAAAGTGGGTGTTGTATGGAGGAGGCAACAGTATTGCATTGTATTGTATGTGGGGGATATAATGTAAAAAATCGTTTGTATTGTGCTATTATTCATAAATTGTAAATTGTACTACATCTCTGAAATAGGAAACTTGAGGAGCTCCACTGTTATATTATTTTGAATGGAAAATACAACAGCTAGCCGAGGGAAACCTCCAAAGGAAAATTCCACGTGTCAATATATGATTTGCTGGAAATTAAGGAATTCAAATACCACATATATATGTCAACCCTCTCTTCTTTGTAATTGTGTGATCGAGACAAAGTTTTTCCAAAAATCACAATAACAACATTTTGTTTTTTGGACATAGGAAGCATGACTTTTGTTCAAACCCATTCGGATCAGAAGAAGAAGGTGACTCCTACAGGTATGTGCATTAACTTTTTTATTTTTATTTAAGTAAATCTTTTTTTTTCCCTCTTCTTCTTTTGGGTTTTGTTTAGCGTATGTTTATTGCTTTTATAGACATTTTCTTTTTCTTTCAGATTTGTTTTGCTTTCGTTTCAAGTATGAATAGGATGGTTGTTCTTAGAATTGGTGAAAGAGTTTGGCTCTCCTTCGGTATGCACCCGAGGCCAATGGCAGAGTTGAATTTTTTTTTTAGGGGGCAAAGCTATATAAATAAGGGGTGTTTGTGGTGCGATACGGTTTTGGGTCATTTTTAGCATCGCACTTTGCGGTGTGATTTAGCCAAAACTATAACTGCACCGCACCTCATTTTTGTGGTTACATGTGCAGCACGGTGTATAAGATGTGATTTGAAGTTGGTCTATTTTTCAAATTTTGAGTTTTTCTTACTCAGTCCAAAACTGATTTTTTCCTTTATTTTTGTCTAAGTTTTAAATTATTGAGCTAATTTTTCTTTATTTTGGACTGGCTTTCCTAATCAACATTTGCTAGGGTTATTAAATTTTTTTTTTTTTTTTGAAAATTAGGGTTATTAAACTATTAATAATATATTTAATTTTAAAAATAAATAAATATATTAATATATAGAGAGGGTACGATGTGGTGCAGTTTGTATGGTTTTCTTATTATAAAACCGCAAATTGTACTGCACCATGTGGTGCGGTGCATTGTTACTTACGGTACAGTGCGGTTATGTCATTTTGCGGGTGGTTTTAGTGTGATTTTTGTGGTTTGTGCGGTTTGGTGAACACCTATATATATTGTTTATAAATAAACTATGATTGTAATTTTGATTTAACATATGATATTTTCTTATATAATAAAATATTTTTAATAATATTTTTTTTTTTAGAATCAAAATATTTTTAATAAAAATATAAAACTAAAGGACTTTTAACTCTTAACTATGAAATCCACAATTCTCAAATTTTCTAAAAGTAAAAATAATAATAATAATAATAATAATACATTCATATCTCTAATTTTCTAAATGAATAATAAAAGAAATTGAAAAAAATGAGTTTTTCTTAAAGAGATTTAATTATTTATTTTTAGGAACATATTTCCTAAATATATGGTATAAGAGCAATTAGAGGAAAAAAAAAAGTTGCATTAATAATTTATCTATTTTTATAAAAAGTATACATTAAACACACTTTGATTTAATGAGTTAATTATAATATAAGAGTGACTAGCTAGAGGGGAAAAATAATCCAATTATTCATCTAAAATATAACTGTAGGGTCACAATTTTGGTGCCCAAGCCCAAAAGTGTATGAGTCTTAGTCCAATGAGCCCAACACAATGAATTTGTAGAGAATGGGTTGAAAACTTGGACCTTAGCGAATCAGACGATCGACCAACAGGCCTTGATGATAAAGAAAGAAAGTTAACATAGATTTTGTAGGAAGAGACGTCCTCGGACATTATCCGAGAAGATTGATTCTTCATATATTGTTCGTAAGGCTTTGCCCCCAGTTTTCTCCCCCACTTCTTATTCTCGCCTTCTCCTCTATCTTATACTATCTTCCTCCTATTTCCACCGTTCACGTGTAGATTTAGATTGATAGTTCTGATACTTGTCCCATCAGCCCCTCCCCAAAGTCGTTGGGAGTGGTTGTAAAGGTTGAAAAGCAGGGTTCAGTTAGTTGCAGAGCACTTAATGTTATAGTAGCAGCTTTCTCTCAGATATTTTCATGCCTTTCTTTGTCATTTTCTTTCTTAATACTTATCCTCTTCCGTGGAATGGTTCGGTGTGTCACTCTCAGATAGCTGACCATCCCATTTCTCCTCGGCCTGGCCTGGCCGAGGAGGAATTCTTCCTTGGGCTGGGCCCTGGCCCTACATATACATTGGTATGGGCTTCCTGGTTTGTGACCCCAAAATAACTAAAACTATATTTTCTTACCAAAAATATAAGAGGGAGTAGGGATTTTTGAAAAGTCAAGGGTGGTCATAACCCCCCTCCCTCCGCCCTTGCCTAAGGCAAATCAGGCATGACATATATGTTCTAAAATGGTCATATGTCAACCCCATGTTTAGTCCAATATTCCAGTGTATTGGATGGAAGCCTCATCCTCAAAGAAGAAGTGGTTTATATGAGCATTGCCTGAACTTGGGTTTACTAGAAGGAAAAAAAAAGTGGGAAAAGAGAACCAGAATGATTTTTAAAATTTTTTAATAAAAATTTAAATTATAGTTAATGGGATTGAATCTATCTGTTAATTTGTTTTCTTGTACTTTTTTTTTTCTCTCATTATTATGTTGGAATGGGCGGCAGATGAAACTCAACTAGTCTAATATAGTGCTTTTGCCTTATCCATTTTCCAATTCGATTTTATTATTGCATTGATCTTTATGTGTTAAATGCTTATATTGAACAGAATTATATAGTTAAATTTATATTTTTGTATCAATGTATGTATGGAAAAATTGAAAATTTGTTTCCTAGTTTTCCAAAAATTTCAGCAAACTACTTTGATACGGTTTAATGCCTTGTTTATGCAGAGGGGGGATATTGTGGAAAGCACATTTGCTTCAAGTGTGGTTGGCCTTTTCCGAATCCTCATCCAAGTGCAAAACAGAGGCGAGCACACAAGAAAGTTTGTGGAAAAATTGAAGGGTATGAGCCAATAAATTTAAAAGGGAAAAACGAGGTTTCTTTCTCAACAAGTTATGAACTTTGCTCTCCTGAAACGCAAGAACCTTATGATTCTCACAATGCAAATGCTGGGATGGTCACTAATACTACTACTTTTGTTCGTGACGATGCCGAGGTTAATCAAATAATGGAATTGACTGAAGAAGACAATGCTCGTGATCATGAAGAGATTAAAACTGGAAAATATGATTTAGCTAAATATGAAAGCAAGGAAGAAGCTATACCACCAAACTTAGTGCTAGAAAATGCTACATTGGTCAGGGAGTCTAGTTTTGGTCCGGTGGATGTTGAGGTTAATAATCAGACAACCGAATTTATTGGAGGTGACAATCCTGGTGATCATGAAAGGGATAAGATTGAAAAATATGACTCAGCCAAAAACGAAAGCAAGGAAGGAGCTATATCACCAAACTTATTGCTTGAAAATGCTACATTTAATCAAAGAACCAAATTGGTTGGAGGTGACAATGCTGGTGATTATGAGAAAAATAATATTGAAAAATGTAATATAGCTGGAAGTGAAAGCAAGAAAGGATCTATAGAGGCATACAAAATTCCCCTCTCTGAAATTGAATCTGCAAGAAACTTGGGACAAACTGAACCAAAGCATTACACAAGTTCTGTTTCGGAAATTGAGGTTCTTATGGAGGATGAAATGATTGAATCTAAAAGAAACTTGGGGCAAACTGAGCCATACCATTACAAAAGTTCTCTTTCTGAAATTGAGGATGGAAAATGTGATTCTGCAAGAAACTTACAGACAACTGGATCAAAACATTTGGGGAATATAAGAGAAACTGGTTCTAGTAAAGAGAATCCCCAGAACAATTATTTTCAGGAAAGAATAGAAGAATTTGAGTTCTATGAAAACTGTGAGATACAGGAAGAGTGTGCTGAGGAAAGCAGTAGGGCAGCTAAATTAAGCCATGCTGTTGCTGCTGAATTATTACAAAATACTTCACAAAAATTGACTTTGAAAGACATTTTGAATTTTCAAGTTGAAGATGAATCTTCCTCTCAAAACGCTACAGCTGTCATTGGCAATAGTTATGAGTCTTCTGGATATGAAGGTGAGAACAATTTTTTTTTTTTTAACAGATTGGTATTTAAGCAAATTGCCTGAATGATAGTTTGAAAGACAACTTTTGATCTGTTCAGTGAATGATTTACATCTTTCTTCTGCATAAAGTAGGACCTTTATCAACCTAAATTTTCCATTGGAATGTTTCTTTAAAGTAAGCCTTATCGTATTTTATTCGCCCCTTTGCCCGACCATGGGGAAATAAGAAGAAATCCTCTCAAAACTTATAATTGGAACAAATTGCTAATGACCAAGTGCCTTGCATTATCTTCCTATCACTAACAGTACTTTTAGAACCCCCACAAAGAGAAATCTTATTTTAAAACCAAATGTGTGTATGTGTGCAGGTGTGCAAATATTTAGTTAAAATTAACAAACACGCATACGCACATTTGCGAGTGCACATGTGGATGCACATATATAATGGGGCCACACCTTTTATTATTATTATTATAAATTTATAATTTAATCCATTTAAGAGGTTAAGCAGCTATCGTACTGACACATGAAAATAGATTTATAAATAATATGATGAATATACGTAAAGAGGTGAGTCCTCATCAATTAATGTTGGAAAACCGTCAAATCATAGTTTGTCCACCCCCTACGTGTATGTGTGTGTGCACGTGTGTAATAGACAGTTCATATTGTTCGTTTACTACATCAGTTTGAATGGACTCATAATATCTCCTGGCAAAAACAGAGAAATCTCATCATAAAATTAGAATTTACCGGAAGCTCTCATGTGAAGTCTTCTCTTGCTTGTTGAAGTTTTAATTGGGAATAACAGGCTAGGAGCTAGGACAAATTATTTATTTATTTTTGATGAAAGAAGCTATGACAATTTAGTTTCAACTATTATTCTTCATGTGATTTTGGAAATATATAGTCATTTTGCAAATAATCTGTATCTAAGAAGTTATTCAGTCATCTACTTGTTTTATTAATTTTTTAAAGTCTTAGCAGATTCTTCTGCCCAATGATCAGTGATGGCACACAGTATCCTCTCTATTTTTTTTTTTTTTTTTTTTTTTGTATCCGTGTGAGAATTACATATATATATATATATATATATATTATGTACAAGAACAGCAGCTAGCTAAGGCTGCACATAAACCACTGGATTCTGTCAACTCCGATCCTATAAACGCTATAAAACATAAGGCACCAATACATGCTAACATTGCACAGATTACTTAATCTGAAATAGCAATGCTCTCGATAAAATTAGTATATTTGCTTGTTTTTGATTGACAAACAGGTGTCTCCTCCCAACAAAATGCACTATCGGATGTTGATGCTGATGCTTTAGCACCAACTGATTCCTATACATCATCCCAGGATAAGAAAGCAAACATGAAGAATCCAAAAGCTGCAACTGACCAATATTTTGAGGATGCTTTAAATGATTATGAGCGAAGGACTTGCAGGCCATTATTTGACTTAAGAAGTGGTGATGTTGTAGTCAAAAAGCCACGGTGGAGAAAGAAGATTGCAGGTATTTTTGCCAAGTTCGGATTGCAGAAGAAGGAAAAAAATCTACCGGGAGGCTTACTGGGTGAGATTGACCTGAAAAGCGTGCTGAAAGAACACTCACAGAGTGAGAGAAAGATGAGCAAGATTGAGCGGAAACCACACTTGAGACAGCTATCTTGTTGCTCGTCTCCAAGAGTAAATTTAAGCCACAAAAGAAAGGCAAAGGAGTGGGAATTACAGCTTCAAAAATATATCTCAGAAAACTCCCTTGATTGGGTAAGAAAGTAGCCATTTTTTTTTTTTTTTTGTTCTTTTATTTATTTATTTTATTTTATCATGTATTAAGATGTGACAGGTCATGGGTCCAAGTCTGGGAATTAGCTTCTCCAAAAAATGTTAGGGACAAAGCTGCCTATCATGACCTCTCTTAGACCTCACAAAATTGGGAGTTCTGTGCATTGAGTAGGATTTTTTTATTTATTATTATGCATCGTAATGTGAGGACGTGAACCTGTTGAGTTCATTCCACGACCGCTACTGAGTAAAGAATCTAGCAAGTGGTTTTGTTATGTTGACTATTATAGCAGTAAACTCTGTTACTCGAAAATATTTGTTACTTTCATCTAGAATAAACCGATTTTATCATTCTGGCTGATCACTCGGTTGTAAGTGTATCATATTTTGAATTCACAAAAAATGTTTGTAATCCCCTTTTTTGGGGGTGGGTGAATGGAAGCTTGAGAAGGAAGAGCTCATAGCAGTTTGTAGTACTTAGCATCATGATCTCATTTGCCTATAATGACTACGGAAAATAAGTTGTTCGATGTGAATTGACTAAGGCTAAGATTATGGTCTTATTGTCATTAATTTTTGTGTGGATAAAATTGAATATTGATGAGGACCATTTGCAATGTATATCATAGAAAATATTACCATCATTCTTGTTAGTCTATGGTTAGTTTCTTTCGGATTTGGCTTATTAATAACTAGCCTCATCACACGTGCTTTGCGCTTGCGATGAGGTTTTTTTTTCTTGGTCTAGTGTCATTATTATTATTATTATTATTTTTTATTTATAAAATTTTTGGATAAGTTTGTTTTAAAGATATGGATTAGTAGGAACGTGCCCTATTTTGTAGGCATTTTAAGTAAAGTTGGAGAAATATTTTTACCAGGTTATTCTCAAGTTTTTTTCCAGTTAAATGTAAGGTTTAGGGGTATTTTTGAACCACATAAAAGTCCAGTCCAAAGTGGAGAATCTTCTTATCAATATAAGCCCGTGCTCAAATGCTCTTCTATTTTTTTTGGGTAAAAGTTAATAATTAGTATTTATTATAATTTAGAAATATATACTTTAGAGATTAATTGTAATTTCTTTTTTAAAGGTAAAAGGAAAAAAAAAAATCCTAAATTTTAGGAATTCTCTTTTTGAATTCAAAATTTAATTTGTTATTTGACATTTATGATCCTGTTTTTAAATGAAGTTACTTTTCATTAATGAGGGTATTTTTGAACCACATAAAAGTCCAATTGAAAGCGAAGAATCCTCTTATATATAGTATAGACTAGACTCATCACACGCGCTTTGCGCGTGCAATAATGCTCTTATTTATTTATTTGTTTGTTTTTTTTGGTTTAGTGTTATAATGCTAAAAAGTGATATATAAATAACCGTGTGTATTTTTTTTTTTTTTTATTTAAAGAAGGAGGTAAGGTAACGTGGAATTATATTTAAAAATGAGATAGAGAACCGTAAGAAGTTGAAACCTAATGAGACATTTGAATTTATTGATTGGGATAAGAATGGTGATAAGTGATTTTTTTTTTTTTTTTTTTTTGAGATTTGAACAAAAGAAAGATTATATACGTTAGTGTGAATGGATGAGGATTTGTGATAACTGTATAGAATTTGGATAACAAAAATTTTGGAATGTTTTAAAGAATGAAAAAAAAAAAAAAAAAAAAAAAAAAAAAAAAAAAAAAAACCTTATAAATTTCGAGACATGAATGAGTAGTTTTTACGTGAAGTAATGGGTTTTTTTTTTTTGGAAGAAGTAATTTTGTAGTTTTTATTTTATTTTTATTTTTATAAAGATAATTGAAGTATTTGAATTGAAATAGATAACAAATATAAATAGGAATTAAACATTTGAATTCAAATGGGCAGTGAGGATAACGGTTTTTTTTTTTTTTTCATTTTTTTTTTTCCTTTTGTACATGAGATAGTATTATTGTTTTAACCTTTTTGTAGGAAAAAAAAATTAAACTAAATGATATGTTATTTCAGAATTTGTATAAAAATATTTTGATACACCAAAAATTGAAAACAAAACAAGGGAACCCTTTTATTAATAATATAGATAGAAGAGACTATAAAATTGGAACCTCTGACTAATATTTAGAGCCTCCACAAATTTACAAGTCATTAATATTTTTTGAATTTTAAGTTTATTTTTAAAAAAAAAAAAATCAATTATCATTTAATTTCTACAACTACATCCCAATGTCTTTAAAAACCCAATTACTTGCTATATGCGAAACCTCCCAAAACTCAATTTCCTTCTCTCTCCCACGTCCCACCCATGCCACACCGCCACTGCCATAGCTACCATCACCCACCATAGCCATGACAAGACCTCAACCAAGTCATCGAAGCATTGAGTTTCAATCTCAGTTCACACAAGTGAGGTGCTTTAATCATATTGCTGTTTTCTAATTTCTTTAGTTACAGTAGGGTTTTGATTTATTTATTGGAGTTTCAATTTCTACAGTAACGGCAGAAGAGAAGTTAGAAGAAGTTGATTTGGATATACACCCGCAGAAGCCAAGACCTATTTTAATAAGTTCAAAATTGTCAGAAGGTGAAAAGGTAGAGAGTTGATCCTGCTGCTAAAAGGGTTCAGAGATGTTTTTTCATGGGACTACAGTGAGATGCCTAGGTTAGACCCAGGACTGGTGGTACACACGCTCAATGTAGATCCCCAGGCTAAGCCAGTGGCTTAGCCTACCAGAGTATTTCACACCAAAATAGAAGAACAGATAGTGAAGGAAGTGCAAAAGTTGTTGACAGCCGACTTCATCAAACCCATCCAGCACCTGCGATGGTTGTCCAACATTGACTAGTGAAGAAGAAAAATGAGTAGATAAGATGTTGTGTGGACTTCAAGAACCTTAATTAGGTATGCCCCAAAGATGAATTCTCGCTGCCCAACATGGATCTATTAATAGACTCCGTAGCCGGAAATGCCATGTTTTCCTTCATGGATGGGTTTAGCGAGTACAACCAGATTTGAATGGCACCAAAAGATGAGGAGAAACTGCTTTCAAAACACCCATAGGTAATTTCTACTACACCGTGATGCCCTTTAGGTTGAAAAATGCAAGTGCAACTTACTAGTGCACGATGACCGCCATATTCCACTACATGATGCACCGCAAGTTAGAAGACTATGTGGATGACATAGTCGTGAAGTCGAGAAGGTGAGGAGACCACATTAAGGTGTTAAGAAAGGTTTTTGAAAGATGCAGACTTTTCAAGTTGAGAATGAATCCACTAAAATGTGCTATCGGAGTGTCAACCGGGAAATTTTTGTGATTCCTGGTCCACAGCAGGGGAATAGACGTGGACCCAGCCAAAGTTACGGCCATAGCAACCATGAAGCCACCAGCCATAGTGAAGGAGTTAAAGAGTTTCCTAAGGAAGGTTTCCTACATCCGGAAGTTCATCCCTAGTTTGGCATCAATCACCTCAGCTTTTACCAAATTGCTCAAGGGTTTTGAGTGGGGAGAGGTGCAGCATGCAGCCTTTTGAAGGCTATAGCAGATCATGACAAACCTCCCTACGGTGCAAGCCCTAATTTACAAATAGCCACTGCTGCTTTATCTGGCCTCAAGCCCATCTGCCATAGGTGCTTTGATAGCCCAAGAAGATGGAGGCGGTATTGAATAGCTAGTTTATTATGTAAGTCACACTCTAAGGGATGCATAGACCCGCTAACCAGAGCAAAAATGGCATGCCTGGCAACAGTCTATGCATCGCAAAGGTTGCGTCATTATTTCTTGGCCTACGAGATACACCTGATGACAAAGTCCCACGCAACCAAAGCCCTTCTCCGGCAACCTATCCTTTTTGGAAGGATATCTCAGTGGTTGTTACAATTGTCAAAATATAACTTAAAGTCAGGAACACCCAAGGCCGAAAAGAGTCAGGCCATAGCAGACCTCCTAGCACAATTTTCAAGAGAAGAGGAATTCCCACTGGACGACGAAGTTCCAAGGGAAGTGACCATGGTAGAAGTAATCGAAGAGCAATGGGTCATGAAATTCGATGGCTCTTCCACAACAAACTCAGGGGGTGCAGGAGTGGTCCTTTATCAGGAAGAATGAGAGACCATGGCACTCTCATTCAAGTTGGAGTTTCCATGTTCAAACAATATCGCAAAATACGAGGCCTATCTTATTGGGCTAGCCATAGCCCTCGAGATGGGGATAAAACATTTAAAGATGATAGGCAACTCGAACTTGGTGGTTTGCCAGGCTAAGGGGAGTTTCTCTTTAAAGGAACCAAGTTTGGCTCCGTACCAAATGTTGGCCCAAAATGGAAGAAAGGTGTTCTATGTTCAAGATAGAGCACACTCAAAGAAGCGAGAATCGGTACGCAAACACGCTAGCCGCGTTAGGCTCACAGATAGCCTTTGAAGGAAGTAGTACTAGAGTCGAAGTTAACAAGCAAAGGGAATCTATTGTTGAAATACTGCAGGAAAGGTTTCAAGAAAAGCAAGAGTGCGAAAAGGATTGGAGGGTTCCCATTAAGGAAGCCTTGTTAAAAAAAGGAGACTTGGCAAACTTGAAAACGTTAAAAGACTATGTCCTGATGAAAGGGGAATTGTATCGTAGAATGCCAAGAAGGATTTTGTCAAGATGTGTAGGGCATGAAAGGCCCGAAAGAAAACTGAAGGAGGTGCATGGCAGAACCTACGGGTTCTGCGGTGAGATTAGCCTTTACCGCAGGCTCCAAAAAGCAAGTTTTTATTGGCCAAGCATGGGTAAGGATGGGAACCTAGTCCAAACCCAGTGTGAGGCTTGCCATTTGGCTGTGAATAGAGAAGAAAGTTATGCCGTGTTCACCAGTGAGAATTGGAAAAGCCCATTCGTGCAATACCTGGAAAAAGGTGTCCTACCACAAAAGCATAGTGAAAGATATAAGTTCAAGAAGCTGGCAAAACGCTACTTTTTACATGACGAATCCTTTTTAAGAAGGGATATGATGGGGACTCATTACAATGTTTAGGTCTCGAAGAAGCTGGGGAAATAATAAAGGAAGTGCACGTAGGGGAATGCAAAGAGCACTAAGGGAAGAAAAAGCTATATCGGTGTATACTGTAGATGGGTTATTATTGGCCCACTATGAAGAAGGATACGAAAAAATTTGTGAAGAAATGCCATAGCTACCAAGTGCAGGCCATCTTGATTCACACCCACCCACAAAGTTTACAAATCATGGTTACTCCATGGCCCTTCCATACCTAAGGGCTTGAATTAGTGGGACCAGTTAACCCACCCTCTCATAGGTACATATGGATCCTTGTAGCTGCGGAATACTTTACCAAATGGGCAGAAGCCATACCACTCCATAAGGCCATAGGAGGAGTTGTGGCAAATTTTAACAAGGAGAACATAATTGTCAGATTTGGGGTACCTCATAGGATCATAAATGATAATGGCACTCCATTTGTCAACAATGAGGCAAGAAAGATGCTGGAATTTTATTAGATCAAACACCACCAGTCATCGCCTTATTACCCCCAAGGGAATGGGCAAGAAGAAGCGACAAACAAAACCCTCATCAAGATTATTAGCAAGATGAGCTAGGAATACACTAGAGGATGTGTAACGCATATGCCAGATGCCCTTTGGGCCTACCGAAGTTCACCAAAGTCTGCCACGGGATTTTCTCCCTTCTCTTTAGTCTATAGAACGGAGGTAATGAGCCCAACAGAAGTAACGATGCCTTCCTTAAAGGTTATGTTGGCAGGAAAGAAGGAAAAAGAGAAGGAAGTCTTCACAGCAGAAAGCTGCAAGGACCTAGAAGGATTAGATGAGAAAAGGGAGGGGGCCCAAA
Organism: Quercus tomentella; assembly: GCA_028535165.1. Taxonomy (NCBI): domain Eukaryota; kingdom Viridiplantae; phylum Streptophyta; class Magnoliopsida; order Fagales; family Fagaceae; genus Quercus; species Quercus tomentella. Next base: position 26,012,200 of record JAPQVY010000001.1, on the reverse strand, counting down.
AGCGTAGCCGTAAATACTGACAAAAGATGACTGAAGCTTATGGCAGGACAACTAAAGAAAGGGTGTTCGTAGAAGGACGGCTTGTGTTGAAGACGGTAGAGCACGCCAGGCGAGGTATGGCAAGACCATCTAAATTTTCACCAAAATGGGAGGGACCCTTCGTAGTAAGGGAAGCACATGCAAGTGGGTATTACCGTTTGGCCCAGATGAATGGAAAAGATTTAATGGACCCCATTAACGGCAAATGGTTAAAGTGTTATTATGCTTAGGAAACATTATGTAGTTATTCCTTGTTTAGTTTTCTTTCCTTCAGTTGACCACCCTTGCAAGGGATAATGTCACAAGAAAGTATTGTAGTATGTTCTCGTTTGTAAAAAGTAATGAAAACTATGGAGTATTAGTAAAACACACTGTTTCATAATCATAGTAATAGCTATAGCAGATGTAGCCTAATAGATTACAAACCCTAAAATATATAAGTCATGTCAGACTCTTCAAATAAATGCTAGAGAAATAAGGAAGTGCACTGGGTAAGGCGAAAAGGGAAAGAAAATAAACATAGGGGAAGGAAACAACCAAGAAAACTACATAATGTAATAGTCAAATCAAAGGTCTAAAATAAGGGTCTGATCTCCAAAGCGGCTAAGGCCAACAACACTAGAAAGGAGACGCTCACGACGTGCTTCTAGGTCTACCACCTCCTTTTCAAAGCCTCAATGCGAGCATCTATGGTGTCCACAGCAAGCTGAACCTTCTTCGAAAAGAAGGCTCGAGCAATCTCTTGCAAATGATCCAGCAGAAACTCCACAGCAAATCCGACCCTGATCAACTCCTGAACTGTAGCCCTCCACTGCAAAATCCTCTCAGCAGACATAGTTTCAACAAAGTTATGCTCAATTTCATTCATCATGCTCCCTAGTAGCTTGAGGAAGTGCTCACTCGTGGATCGACCAAAAAGAAACCCTTGCATGAAGTCCCCACGGCTGTTGTAGACTACCTCCAAATGGGAGAAGCACTCCTAAGGAACCCGAAAACCATGAAAGTCAACATTAGGGGGATCCAACACCCTAGAAGTCCACAGGATCAAGATCATTGGTCTCAGGCTGGTCAAATAAGATGAAGAAGGCAGCATCTTTACTCGTTGGATCAGGAACTGTGGCAGAACTGCTACCAATCTTAAACTAAGAGAATATCACCACCTCAAAAGAAGTCGGACTTGGGAAGAAGTATGAGGTAAAGCATGAGTTCACAAAGGATAGACAAATAGAAAGGACAAATCCAACAATGAAGACTAAAGAAGATGCAAGAGAAAGAAAATTACTAGAAGGACTCGTAGGAGTGGGGGCTACAGGCGTGGAAAAAGTAGGGGCTGTAGGCATCGCCATGTCTGCTGTAGTCTTAGGCTCCTTAGGAATGTCTGTGGCTAAGAAAATTGATGTATGGAATAGCCAGAGGATTGTACTAGGAAATTACAGGAAGAAAAGAAAGAGAAGATCTGTTAAGGACAAGAGACACATAACCATAGCCTTGGTCTCATGCTCACCACCGCCACTGTCCTCATCAGAATCAGAAACCCTAGTCCTCATGACAAGGTCATCCTCGAAATCCTTAAGGACCTCCTCGGATCGCTCATCGGAAGACAAATCTGCATCAGGCCCTTGGGTGGCAGAACTAGGAATGGATGAATAAGTGACCACCAATGAGGAGCCACCCTTCATAGCATGGAAGAGAGCAATAAAGGGATCACTGGCAGAGATGACAGGAGAAGTAGCAGAAGAAGCGCTCCCAGTTTAAGATGCACATGCAGGAGTGACTTCTTTTTGGGGAGTAGGAACCTCAATGAGAATAGGAACCTTAGTGAGAATAGGAGCAAACTCACCAACCCTCTTGGTCTGGGTACTTTCCTTAATAGAAACAGGCTTTGGTGGAGGAATTGGAGCCTTGGCAGGAGCTCCCTATGCAACAACAGAAGTAGAGGCCATGGCTTCAACCATGACATCCGCCCCATTAAAAAAGCCCTCCATGGGCATACCCATAGCAGCAGGAATCTCCCCGCTCATGGGGTGATAAACAGAAAGGGGCTTGGGGTCAGCCTAAAAGAAAAAAAGGGAGAAGAGAAAAAGAAAAAGAAAAAAAAGAAGGCAGATGTTAAGGCAGAAGAAATAAATAAACATGCAAAAAAGGGAGGGCAGGAAGGGGGGGGGGGGGGGGAAGAGAAAACACATAGCAACATGTGGCAATGAAAATGCATGCAAAGGGAAGGAATGTACCTCCAACTCGGGCTCATCAAGTAATATGGAGCGGGTGGCAGAAGTGTCCTTCTTGTACTTAGACTGCCAAAAAAAAAAAAAAAAAGAGAGAGATGAATGAGTGTGCATGTGAAGTTAGCAGCAGGAAAGCCCCATGAATAAGTAAAATAAAGAAAAGGCAAGGTTTAAAGATAACATACTCACCTCTCGATAGTAGCAGATGGAGTTGGTGGAGATGTCTTTCTCTTGCTGCCGCGGGTCCTGCTAGAAGGAGGGGCATCCATGGATGGCCTTGGAGAAGGCTTGGGCTTGCTTGTAGTAAAGCGCCTACTGGAACGGGTACGAGTTGAGGGAGGAGGAGAACCCTCGAGGACTATGTTACCCATGGGAGGAAGGCCACCCTCTTAGGGAATGATGTCAGAACAAGTCTCAGAGGAATCATCCCCTCTCTTGGTAGACTTAGGCTTAGTGAACCAAGACACTAAACCCTTCTTTGTAAGAGCAAGAAGGTTCACCACCTTCACCTTCTTCTCCCAACCCATAGGATAATCACCAGCATATAAATACCACCCTTTCTCCTTTGTCTGCCACTCAAATATGGCAGACCTACTTTGTTTCCTAACATATGCCACGATGGACTTGGTGGGAAGCAACAACTACGGGTTGGCAGAAATGATGGCATGAAGACCATCAGGAGGATTGAGAGAAAACCCATGGCTACCCAACAACTCCTGCCCAAATGAAGTTATCACAGCCTACCAATACCCATGCATTGTTGCTGTGTAAAGATCCTCTCTCTGTGAACCCGAAATGGTGACTGCTATGAAATGCTTACTCCAAAACCGAAAAGCACTAGGTCGCAGAAATGGCCAGATGGAAGTAGTGGACTCTAGAATAGCAGAGAAATCATTAGGTATGTCCTGATCCAACCCAAACTGCCTCTTCACTCTGTTAGTAGAATAATGAACAAAGCAAACATCCTTATCAATAAGGTAAGGTAGCCACCCAGCATTAGTGGCTACCAAATACGTAATCCCCCTCTCATTAAAGGCAGTCAACAGGGTGATGGTCCTAAAAGTGTCAATAAAGGGGCCCACAACCGAATCAGCACATGTGAAGCTAGTGCCCAAATTCCTATATGCCCTATAACAAAAGCCAACTCCTTTATCAAAAAACTCAACGGCAGGATGCCCAAACGGCTTCAACTCAATCCAGTGGTAAGTCTACAGAAAGTCAGATACAAAACGACCACATAAATCGGTAATAACCTTCGGATAAGAACGACACTTCTCTTTGACAAAGCAAACAGACTTGCACTTAGCCAAGTGCCTAGCACAACGCTCCCACAACAAATGCAGCAAAATCGTACTATGGGCGGAAGTATAACTATGTGGCAGGAGCCTGCCTGCTTCTCATCACTCGACAGAATATCTAACTGCACATACAGATTACCTAGATATTAGGATCAGTGCCCTTAAATCCTATTGTATAATGCTATGTATGACATTATGTATGACTAATAAAGTTGTTTTATTATTATCTAAAATAATGGTAACATGAATATTTGGACATTATCATATAGTTCATGAGATGCATAGTATGTGATTTAGTCATAGAAGATATAAATCACAAGTTCTTTGTAAACTCAGAATTTTAGTTCGTAGTCGATGATGAAATGGGGCGTTTCATCTGCGAAGACTATAACATATCAACTAAGATGATTTGTCTTGATCATGCATGGAAGTGGAGACTTCTAGTTGATATGTTGATATGTTTTAAGAGTTAAGACATATTGAACTGGACCGCTGTGAGATTTATTATTCTTCTAATGAATGTCAAAAGAATAATAAATCTCACAACTTCGGTTTACATGAACTCTTAATCCTGAGAGAATAATGGACCTGATCATGAAGTGTAGATTGCTTTGATATATCAAAAGTCACAATCAAAACCTCAGTATGTTGGGTAGCCACATTTAGTATTGATGGAACATATATTCTCAAGATGGAATTCATAATCTCTTAACGGAGATATAAAATATTCCCTTAAGATAAGTTTAATGGGTTTGGTTATTCAAAATGTTAGGCCTAACTACTTTAGTAAGGAGTTACTGAAGCATATATTTATGAAATTGGATTTCATAAATATATGATGAATAACTTAAATGATTAAACCGGGTACTTAAGGATTAAGATGTAGTAATCTTCAAAGTGGTAGTCTACATTCATGACTTTGTATTACTACGAATATTTTATGAAGGGGTTGCATGTATAATGTTTTGGGATATAATTTATTAATAAGACCTAGAGTGCAATTATATTATATAGTGGTATTAAATATAATTAATGATAACTTTGGACTTGTCAAGAGTTGACAGAAAAGCCCAAGGCCCATTGGAGCAAGAGTCTTATTTGTTCCTTTTTGGTCCCACTCCTAGCCACATACTAAATCCCAATTGGAATGGCCCAAAAGGCTAGCCCAATTAGATAATCAATTATAAGGAGAGAAACATACAGAATTTTATATGAGAAGGAAAAGTTTTGTATGTGAGTGTAGGACCCTCTCTTATTCTCCCTTGAACACACACATATAAATTGATTAAGAGACCACACTTCTTGGGCACAAGTGTAATTGGAGTGAAGATTAAAAGTGTTCCCAAGTACTTCTAATCTTTGGTTTTGAATTTCACAGTACTAAGGTACACTCTCTTGTTCTTATATTTTGAAATTTACATTGTACATGTTATCAATTGCTAATGAAGTACTAAGATTCAATTGATTGATTGCATGCATTAGAAATGGAAAAATTGTCTAGTTACATGGAAAGGTCAATATTGTGGTCATATTCGTGAGCCTACTATTATTTTGGAGGTAGTAGTATCATATGATCTTTGGATATGGCATGCATTTTTTTGGTTACCTAAGTCAAATAATGACATTAATGTGTTAGAGCGGTCTCATATATTTAATGATCTTGCTGAAGGACGTGCTCCTGCAGTACATTACTCAATCAATGGTCATGACTATACAATGGGATATTACCTTGCTGATGATATATATCCAAAATGGGCAACATTTGTGAAAACAATCACATCTCCACAAGGACAAAAGCAAAAATTATTTGCAGCAGCCCAAGAGGCGTATAAGAAGGATGTTGAGCGTGCATTTAGAGTGGTTCAAGCACATTTCGCAATTGTCCGTGGACCTGTACGATTTTTCCATCTTGAAACACTCCAAAAGATCATGAAAGCGTGCGTAATTCACATAACATGATTGTTGAAAATGAGCGAGATGATGATAAAGAGGTAGACTTGGATTATGAACAAATTGATGGAATGGATAATCCTCCTATGCAAGTGTTATGTGAACAAAGTGATGGATTTATGGCATACATTGAGAGTTATGGACGCATTAGAGACCGAGAAATTCATTCTCAACTCCAGTTGGATCTCATTAAACATTTATGGCAATTGCAAGGCGAGTCGTAGGAACTTCCTTTTTTATATGTTGAGAAGCATGAGTCATAGGAACTTCTGCGAGTGTGTGAGTTTTATTGTAATTTGGTTTAAGTTATGTATGTGAGTAATCTAAGGACTACATTGTTCCAACTATAATATGTGTTCTATTTTATATGTTTTCTTATAAAGTTCCTCCATTTCATAGTTCACATTGTTCCAAGATTGCTTATAGACAATTGAGACGATTGTTTTAGTCAAAGATAAATTTGTATATATAATTTGGTTTAAAAAAAAAAATAATGTTGTTATACTAGATGATAATAAGCTATCATGACGATTGAGAAATTTTTTTTAATCAAAAGATAAATTTGTATATATATAATTTGAGGTTAAAACAAAATATTATTGTTACACTAAATGATTATTTGCTATCATGATGATTGAGAAATTGTTTTAGTAAAAAAAAAAAAGTATAAGTATAATTTAGGGTTAAAAAAATCACTTGTTAACATTAAACAATTATTTACTATTATGTGGCGGTGGAAGAGTTAGTGGCAATGGCGGTGGTGCAGCGGCAGTGGCAGCAGTAGCGGTTGCGGTGGTTGTGATTGTTGTTTATTGTAGTGGATATATTATTTTATTGTGGTAGATATATTATTTTATCGTGATGTTTATATTATTTTATTGTATTAAAAGCTAAAATAGAGCCACTGCTGCTGGATGTTTTGTAAAGTGAGTAGGTAATATAGATAAAATAACTTTTTGCGATGCCAAATAGCTATATTTTTAGCTCCACTGCTATGAATGCTCTTAGGTAACAATCTTAAATGAGTTGAATTCTAACTTCTCTTATTTAGCTTGCTATGAGATAGAATTGTTTTCTAAAAAAATTTAATAGAAAACAATTTTTAAAAATAAGTCATTCTTATTATATTGAGCACAGATAATTTTTCTTCAACTCATTTTTTCAAAAAAAAAAAAAAAAAAACACCCTAAAAATGTAATCAGCAAACGAATAGAAACGTTGCCAAAGGCCCAAAGCAAAGAGCAAAAAAAGAAGTAGACGAGGTTGAGATATGGGAGACAATGATAGCTGGTAACCATGGCCCTTGATATTCAGTGCAAAATAGCGTTCAGATGGAGACCCAATTCTGATTCAGGTAACAACAGTCCCCTCATCTTCCCTAAAACCACACTGACAAAACAATCCTCCAAATTCACATTCGTCACCAATCAAACTTGTTTATCATCTCTCCACCACTCATCAACACCACCACCTTCAAATGGCACAAGGCCCACTTCCCTTCTTGTTGAAAAGTACAATTACAATGAGCACCAGAGGCTTAGAGATTTACTTGAAAAGCTCAGCAACACCAACTCATGCCCTCTACAAGTACTCACAGATTATGGGGATTGGACTAAAGACCAGTTCTGGGCTGTCATCAAATTTCTTATACATGCCTCTAGATCTCTTGAAGTTCTTCAGGTTCGCTCCCTCTCTCTCTCACACACACACACACTGACTCAGAAATTTTCGCTACTGGGGGTTTTGAGGGTTATTGATTTTATGTATCTCATCTTTGGTAGTTGAGAAAGCAGACATGAAAAAAAAAAAAAAAAAACCTGGGTTCTATGATTTTCGTTGTGTTTGTTTATTATTAAGTGAAAAATTACTCAATCCATGATTTTATTAGGCTCAACCAAGTGAGAATTTGTTTCCTAAGGTCTTAATAAAGGATTTCAATTTTAAAATGTTATATCTTTCTTTCTTTTTGTTCATTTTCTCAGCAGCCATGCAAGAATTGGGGTATTCTTCATTTTGGGATTCGTAGTTTATATCTCTAATTGAAATTTGAAATATATGAATAGGTGTTTGATATGTGGAAGAACATTGAGAAATTGCGGATTAATGAATTCTACTATGATAAGATAATTGGGCTGTTAGGTGAAGAGGGTATGCTCGAAGAAGCACTGTCAGCATTTCAAGAGATGAAAAGACATGGTCTAAAACCTTCTTTGGGATCTTACAATGTGATAATTCATGGTTTTGCAAAAAAAGGAAACTTTGATGATGCTTTATTTTACCTTAATGGGATGAAAGATGCTAATTTGGCACCGGAAACTGATACCTATGATGGGTTGATTCAAGCTTATGGGAGATATAAAATGTATGATGAAATAGCTATTTGTGTGAAGAAGATGGAATTGGATGGTTGTTCGCCTGACCACATTACGTATAATTTGCTTATCCGAGAGTTTTCGCAAGCTGGGTTGCTCAAAAGAATGGAAAGAGTGTGTCAAGCAATGCTTTCAAAGAAGATGTATTTACAGTCAACTACCTTAGTTGCAATGCTTGAGGCTTATGCAAGATTTGGTATTTTGGATAAGATGGAAAAGGTTTATAGAAGAGTTTTGAACTCAAAAAACCCTTTAAAAGATGATTTGATAAGGAAATTGGCTGAAATTTATATTGATAACTATATGTTTTCAAGATTAGATGACTTGGGACTTAATGTTTCATCAAGGTTTGGTGCAACTGATCTTGTTTGGTGTCTGCGTCTCCTTTCTCATGCTTGTCTTTTAAGCCGAAAAGGTATGTATTCCATTGTTCAGGAGATGCAAGAAGCGAAAGTTTCTTGGAATGTAACTGTTGCAAATATTATCATGCTAGCTTATTTGAAAATGAAAGACTTCACGCGTTTGAGAGCATTGCTCTCCCAATTGCCACCCCATCATGTGAAGCCTGATATGGTCACAGTTGGAATTCTATTTGATGCAATTACTTTTGGTTTTGATGGAACTGAGATTATTGAAACATGGAGAAGGATGGGCCATCTTTATGGTGTTGTGGAAATGAATACTGATCCTCTGGTTCTAACTGCATTTGGAAAGGGGAGTTTCCTTAGAAAATGTGAAGAGGTCTACTGCTCCCTTGAAACTCAAGCTAGAGAAAAGAAAACATGGACTTATCATAACCTCATTGATTTAGTCTCAGAATACAATGGAAGGAAGCCTCAGTAGAATGAAACCAAGGTATGCTAGCTGATCCCTTTATCAGAATTAGTGCAGTTGTTCGGGTATCAGACCTGAAAGAGGCATGCTTTTTGTATGATAAATTGATAAATATTCTCCTTGATGGACTAGAATACTTTATTGCAACTTATGTTATTTGGAGCATGAGAAAACTTCATAATGGATTAATTATTTCCTTCATTTGTCAATGTCTTTGTGCTTGAGTTTGCTTTTGGCACTGTAATTGTAACTGGCTAGTAATGTTACAGATGAGAGAAATTGTGCTACCTATGTCACTAATGTTGTCCCATAGGTAAGAATTTTCCGAAGAAGCAGAAAAAAATATTTTTGCTTATGTTATAAAATTGATCGGTGGCATTTTGATGCGGCAGTACAACCAAAATGATTACAGAATTTTATTTTATATTTTCATCCAACTTTCATTGGATTATTTTAAATATTAATTTTTATTTATTCAGTTTGAGACTTGAGTTCATATAAGTTTGGATTAGTAGTTTGAATTGAGCTAGGAATAGTTGTTATCTTTATCTCTTTTTTTCTTGGAAGCTCTATAAAATCTCCAGATGGTTTATTTATAGTCATACTATTATTATTAATCAAAGATTTCTTCGTGAAAATGCTTTTACATTGGTGGTGATTCCAAACAACCTTTAGGTGGTGTAGCCTAGGCTGTCCTGCATCACATGGTCGGTGATATTACTTTTATATTTGTATATATATTGGTGATATGCATCTCTGCGAGTAAGATTGATTTTTTACCCTAAAAAATCTGGCTTTGATGAGAAAAGGAGATTGGACTCAGGGAAAGATGATTGGAAACATCACAAGTAAAATGTTTTTTTTTTTAATAGTTCTTAAGCTGTTTCTTTCAAATTTGATCTTTGGAATCCTTTTCTTTTACCTTCAGGATGTAATATTATCAGAAGTTCTTTCTGCTTCTCTATGTGATATCCCTCCCTTTTGTTTCTAAAAGTTATGCCAGTGATTCAAGGAAGAACCGCCCCTGGAAAAATTCACTGCTCACTTCTGAAAGAAGCTTTTTAATTGTATTTATGCTTTACTACTTTCAATCTCAATGAGGATGATTGGAGGAGGATAGCAGGCCAGAAGGGAGTGGTAAGGAGAACAATGAATAGAAAAAATTAAATAACATTGGGAATCAGCACCTATGATCGTAGTTAAGGTTAGGTTAGTTGTAGTCAAAGGTAAGCCGGGCGCTCGCCTAGGCGCCTGGGCGAGGCAAGGTGCCTTTAGTGAGGCACTCGCCTTAGAGCCTAGGCTAGCAAGGCAACCACCTTAAGCCATGAAAAAGGTGCTAAAGCGAGAGCCTCAGTTCTATTTATTTATTTATTATTTTTTATAAATTTTAAATTTTTTATATAAGGTTGTTGTAAAACCTATTATTAGATTATTACTTTAAAAAGGCATGTTATAAACCCTATTGTTAGTTAGATTAATTTACAGAAGTTTGATGTAAAACTTTTTGTTAGATTAATTAATTTATACAGAAGCTTGTTATAAAACCTATTGTTAGAATAACTAATACAACCTAAACCATGATAACCCTATTTTGAAAAAATTTGATAGACCTAATTTCTTCATGCAACACATTGAAAAACACTTCATTAAAATATTTCAATACACTAGGTACATATGATTTAAGTTCTATATGTATAATAAATATATTAAGACTTTAGCGCCTTGCTTTACTTGGGCTAGTGCCTTTTTGTCGCCTCACACCTTGGGCGATACAAGGCCTTGGCACCTTAAGGTTGCCTTTCACCTTTGACTATCTTGGGTTACTTAGAATCAATATCAAGTCATTGAAAAAATTCCAACTGAAAATTTATTCATTGTAAACTTGTCTCCATTAGAGGACAATAGAGTATTTATATAATACTAGGATTATACCCTACCTAATCCTAATTGTCTTGGGTCAAAAACCTAATTTTTGAATTATAAAAATAAGTTCTAAGAAATCAAAAAAAAAATTTCTAAGAGCCTTGTAGCTTAATTGGCAATTCTTGGTGTTTCCAAAGGAAAACAACTAATGTTCAAATTCTCCTCCCCAACTATTGAATTATCAAGAAATAAAATAAAATAATAATAGCTTAATTAACTAATAAGACCAAAAATAAAATCTAATAAAACAAGAGTAAAATGGAATTAACTTCTAAAAATAAATAAATAAAATTAAAATTGTTTCTATCTACTACATCATAGTGCCCTATGCTTTGTGGAATGTGTTACCGGTGGAAGCAGCCTAGTTCAAGCTTTGTGACCATCTTTGCTGCTGTGATTGTAGCATAGTGTGTAATGCAATGATGGTGGTTTGCTGTCAGGGATGGTGCTTGGAAGGTTGTTTGGGTCGAATAGGGTCAAACTGAAGTTATTTTTTATTTCCCATCTGGTAACTTTTTTCAAAATTTATTGCAGAATATTAGTATATAAATTCACTCTAATACTGACCATTAGCTCATGAGATGCTCCTGTATTCTTGATGATTACACGGAATGATTAAATAGAAGCTTTCTAACTGTGCTTGTCTTTCTTTGTTTAATTTAATTCCTTAGGGTAAGTATGATGGTTCTGCGAACTTCAGTGTCAGCATACCTTTCATGTAGATGGCCCAGCATTGACTATGTCGGGTCTCATTAGGGTTATGCATATGTTGAATATTGTGGTGTTGGAAGTGTTGGGGTGGCACTGGCAGCGGTTAATATTTTGCAGGTCATCCATGGTTTGTTAATGGTAGTGATAAGCTAATTGTGGTATTGTTGTAAGGTGGTGGAGAGAAGCTGGGCTGTAAGGATTTCTGAATGAGTGAATGTTCCCTCAAAGACTTTATGATAATTTTTTTTTAGAGATAATTATAATATAGTGCTAATTTCGCAACTCGAACCCTTTCGCCCTAGACCCCCAAGCATTTTGTGCATGGGGAGATGTCAATTCAACTACAAGGCCCTCGACACCTGACACCTTATTCAATACAACAAAAAGAATCAGTGTGTGATTCTGGAACCTGAAATTTTCTTGTGCAAACCAACTACTTTGAAGCCGAAATTGGAAGGTCAAATCAATTCCAATTTTGATGAAATTTCAGTACGTTGTTCCAGACGAAGAGAGCTTTGTGTTGACTGGTGTTGGTGCTTGAAGTTCCTCTCCATTTGCTCAGATGTTGGGACCCACTTGGTGAGATCTTTTCTCATTGCTGAATTTTCTGTTTATATTGAATTATTGTGTTTAGCTAGTTTATTTGGAGCCCATTGAATTTGCACAAAGAGAGAAACGTAAAATCTTCCATTGCGTGTTGCTATTATTATTTGGTTAATTTTTTCCAACATGTAGTTTTATTATTTGGTAATTCAGCTTAGATTCACTTTTAACTCTATGGGCCCCTAAGCAATAAAATCTTCCCACTGAGCATTTGAAACTACACATAGCTTCCTCACGTCATCCCAAACTCTTCTAGTGAAAGAACATTCAAAGAAGAGATGGTCTCTACTTTCAAGCCAGTTCCTACAAAACAACACAAACTATTTTAGAGCTCTTTTGCTCAAGTAAAAATAACATATCTACAGGATTAGATGGAAGATATGAGGCAGCAAGATTCAGATCCTCTAGATTTCTTAGGGTACTCTACCAAATAGATTTCCTTAAATTTTAACCATTCTTTAATGATTTAATGGTCTAAATTTTGCCATTACAACATTCCACTAATAATAATCTTAATTGTTTTGTTTGCAACATTATTTTATTATTTTAAAAATATTGTTAGTAGAATGTTGACATGACAGAATCTAGACCTTTAAATTATAAAAGAGTGGTTATGATTTAAGGAAATTTTTTGGTGGAGTATCTTAGGAAGTCTAGAAGATCTGAATCCAAGTCAGCATATCTAACGGGTTGCCTAGAATCATTTCCTAGAAGAACGTCCACAAGTGAACTAAGCATAAGAAATTCTCTGCATTTTTTTATTTTTATTTTTATTTTTTTTTCCTGTGGGATACAAGTCTATACATCCAAATGAGAAACTGAACCATGATGATGAAACCAGGATCTCTTCAAGTTCCATCGCTTGGATATCAGAATCCTGAAGCAGTAATGAATGAGAAGTTTCCAGAACCCCAAGGATGATCTCCTTCTCCATTTCATTGATGGCTGTTAAAACCCAAGGTAATAAATGTGTTGTGCATATGTCCACCAAAAAATTCCGTATTTCCATGTTACAGGACTCGGCAAAGTTTTCTTCATGACCTCTTTAAGTAGGTACAAGGAATGCAAAAGTTGTCCAGGATGTTTTTCCAGAGATATCTAGACAGGCTAAAACAGCATGTTTGGATGCTTATTGCACTGGTTTTTCAGAGATGTCTAATATCTAGACAGACATATCCCACCATCTTTAGGGAATTTTACAATGTTAGAATCATTAGACCTTTCTCAAAATAGACTCTAGGGGTAGATTCTTGCAACTAGCAAAACTTACTTTCTTTGAATGGTTCAATGTTTCTCGTAACAATCTCATTGGTTTTATACCACAAGGGAAATATTTATCAAAAAAATAAATTCCACAAGGGAAACAATTTGACACATTCAAAAACAGTTCATTAAAGGGAAATTTAAGTTTGTGTGGAAATCCATTATCAAAGAAACGTTGGATTTTTTTTTTATTCTTCACCACATTCGCCTTCAATTTCTGAACGAAGTGTTGAATTTGGTTGGAAAATAGTTTTGGTTGGGTATGGATTTGGACTGATGATTGGCAATATTGCGGCAAAAAAAAAAAAAAAAAAAAAAACCTGATTGACTGATGAAGACCTTTGGAATGCGGCAATGGGTGCGAAGGAACATGAGAGAACTCGCAGCTTGCAAAGATATATAAATATGCACCATACCTTTAAAGTTTTATTGAGCCCTTTATTTATTTTTTCTTGTTGGGTGGTATGTTTTGGTGTTTGATTTTTTGTTTCTTCCTCTTTTTTCATTGTTTCTCCTTATGCTTCGTGTACAATCCTTTTTTGCCTATTTTCCCTTTAATTTTAAGATCAATAAATAAGTAGTGCTCGGGTTTTCTTGAGGAGGAAGAGTTTTAAGAATAAGTAGAACAAGTGGTGAATTTTTTTATTTGCTCAGATAGATTCTTTAAGAACAAACTGAATCAGAAAGAATCTTAGGTTTACACACATTTATTCTCAAGAAATTGGTTATGCTGAGTCAGCTGACACTCATAACAGCTCATTAACAAGTAACTACAGTTAAAACTACTTGATTAAAACCCAACAACCATGTAGAAGTAGTAGAACTTAACAGTGAATGAATGAGTCAAAATATTTATTAATACCTCTTTTTTTTTTTTTTTTCTTTTTTTCATCTTTTCTTTTAAAAATGATATAGTGGGATTTCACGCAATGCATGCAAGCCACACTTTTATATTAATTCATTAAAAAAAGTACTACTGTTTTGCAACTGCATAATATGGATAACACATCACATATTATGACAATGTCAATGAAGACCAATATTATAATTATAATTTGTAAAAATTAGGATTAAATTTTTTAGGGTAAATTCCACTCACATTTCCTGAGGTTTGGGCTAATGCTAATCAAATCCATAAGATTTTAAAATTGATCACTTTAGTCCCTAAAGACAATTTGATCCTAACTTTATTAGCCTCCGTTACTCATTTTTCTTTCTCAAACTTATCTCCTCTCTCTGTCACTCTCTTTCTCTTTCTCTCTCTGGTTCCTTTCTTTCTCCCTCTCATCCCTCTGTTTCTCTCTCTATCTCTCTCATCCAAGCCTCTCCTCTCTTTTTAGCCATCCCTTTCTCATGGATCTCAAACCAAAAAAATAAAACCCACCACAATCCACAATATTATCCCTAAGCCCCTTCACATACTCCACCATTGGATCACACATTTGTTCAGCCAATTCATCCATCAAGTCCTCCACACCACTCTCCACCAAGCCTAACACCACGGCGGCGTTCTTGAAGGCGAGTAAGAGGAGCTTGAGGGCAATTTTCTCCATGATGGTTTGATTTGGGTGGTGTGAGCGTGGGTCTACGGTGGTTTGAGTTTTGATTTATAGTTTTGGTTTGTGGTGCTGGGCTTTATAGCGATGGTAGTGAAGTGGTGGTTGTGGTCTTAACTAATGGATCTGTGGGCTGAGTTGGATTTGCAGTGGGAGTGGTTGTGGGACCCGATGGAGTGGTGGGTTTATTATAGGTTTTTTGGATTTGGGTTTTGTTGCTGTGGATTTGGCTGAGTTTTGTGGCCAGTGGTGGTTTTCGTTGGTGGTGATGGGTTCTAATTTGGGTAGATTTTGTAGTGGGGGTGCTTGTGGGTTGAGATATGGTGGTGGGTTTACTGGGTTTTTTGGATTTGAGTTTTGTTGCTGAGGTGGTGGTTGTGGCAAATCTTAGGTTAGAGAAATAGATGGATGAGTGAATTGAAGAGAAGAGATCTAAGGTTAGAAAGAGAGAGATTTACCGAGGAGGAGAGATTTACCGAGAAGAGAGAAACGCTAACGAAGGGCTAACAATGTTTAGGAACAAAGTTGTCTTTAGGTATTAAAGCGGTCAATTTTGAAATCTCATGTACCTAACATTAGCCCAAAACTCAAGGGGTGTGAGTGTAATTTATCCAATTTTTTATGAAAATAATAACACTTACTATAACATATTTCAGATTCAGATAATATCTACCCACTTGAAATGGAAAAATTCTACCCTCCGCCCAAACACGTTATTTAACAGTTGCCTAATATTTGCATAACATTTAACCCAAAACGCTTTTCTAGGACCTACCAACTCGTCCTACCAAATATGGAAAATTCTTATCATTCTTAGCCCATCTTCATGTCAAGTTTAACCCTACGGTAACTTTTGCAATTACACGTTTTTTTACACTGTAAATTTAAAAGAGATTTTACAGTTTTTTTTTTTTTTTTATAAAAAAAAAAACTACAATAAAATATTTATTGCTTTCTTTTCTCAAAAAAAAAAAAAAATTGCTTTCCACCTTTATTTATATCTAATTAATAGAATGTTTTTCTTTCTTTCTCTTATGCCTTATATTATTTTTTTAACCTATCACATGATGCTTCATCAACCCAATCTGTTAAAGAAAAAAAATCGGGTAGCCCATTGGGATTGATTAGGCCACATGAGCATTGGCCAATAAAATAAGTTTCAACCCATCTAGACCCACATCCCAGCAATTTGTACTTTAATTTAGTAGCCTCATCTATAGTTGTCAGTATCGTACAATAAGTGAAACATATCGAATCGTGTACAAAAAAACTCTACTATATCGTATCTGCTCATGAGCCGTATTGTACATATGTATCGTATGAATCACATCATATCATAAAATCGTATGTATCATACGACACATACACATGTGAGTTTAAAAATGATTTTTTTTATTAATTTATTTAATTTGTGCTTTTATTTGAGTCTAACAAGTTATTGGACTTGTTTTTATCACAAAATTATAGTACTATTTGATTGAACCCAAACCCAATAAAATAACACATTCATGAGTTTCTTCCCCCTTCTTTCTTTCTCCTACAAAATTTGGACTACACACTCTTCACTTTGTAATTACAATTTTTTTTTTCTATACCATGAATAAGGCATTAAATGATAAAATAATTATTTCTATTTTTGATATTATAGTTATAAGTCTATAAGAAGCTAAAATGCGAGGAAGAAATATAAAGAAAAAATTATTAAAATAAAAGAACAAGAAGAGATAGTAATGTTGATGAATAAAATTTGAATGAAGAAATAATTTTACAAGATAATGAACATGGTGATAACATTGACTTAGATAGAGTAAATTAGGCAAGATGATGAAGATGATGAAAAGAAAGTATTATTTTGGATCATATGTTATATATTATTAATTTTGAGTTTAATTAATTTGGATTTTTATGTTATAAAATAAACATGTGTTAATTTTTTTTTTTGATAATCAAACATGTGTTAATTTGAGTTATTTAGCTATATTTGTTAAATATTATTACATAAGTGATGGTTTAATTAATCCTAATTTAAATATATTACAAATTTATAATTAATATATATAATTAAATTTTATTGGGTATTTTTTGTGTATCTTACAATATACAATATGATAATGATATAGAAAAAATTAAAAAGCGATTCACGATACAGTTCACATTTTAACAAGTATGGTCCAATCAACCTAGCTCAAAACAGTCGGGTCAACATAGGTTCCCATTACAATTTTTTGTTGAAACTTTTTATTCTAATGTACAATGGTGATATTGGAGGCACCTACATTGATGGTCGTCAAGACCAAGGAAGATAACCACTTTGCTATGTAGGATGTGCGATTCTATGATTTGGAGTGGTCACGTAGAAATGTCGTACATCAATAATCTAGCAGATAACCAGCATTGAACTTCTCATACACAATAATTCCTAAAATAAATAGTTAGCCTTTCACAGGCGCATTTCTAGAATGGAAGTGGGAATGGGATGGGAGGCTATGTGATCTTTAACTTAGTTGGCCTACTGTATAGCCATCAAAAATAAAGAAAACTAAGGAAAGACAAAAAAAAATAAAAAAATAAATCCTAATTTTAAGCGCCATCAAAAGAGAAGCCAATATCAGATTGTTGGTTATGCCAGCTGCACTTAGGGAATTGTAAATTGGAACTTTATTTAAGATGCATGAGTATGATTATGAACAGTCATAAATTATACTTGCAACCTTGTTATTGGTGCAATGCTCTTAACCAACTAAATTATTACCTTCTCAAAAAAAAAAAACTAAATTACCATTCCTTCATCCCAATTTATTTGTTCTGTTTCAAAAATCTAACTTTTTAAGGAAACATCATTTATTATCTTGTTTGCTATATAAAAATGTATAAGTTTCCAAAACTACTCTTAAATTAATTTATCAAAAAAAAAAATTGAAAATAAAGTAGAGGCATAATAGAAACATTAGTAAATTAATAGTTTTTAATTTTAGAAACAGGACAATATTTTGGAACATTTCAAAATGGAATAGAGAACAAACAAATTGGAACTAAAAGAGTAGTTTGTTTCAATTAATATAATAAGGATGACAATATTTGACATGACTCGCAAACACGACATAGTTTATTGCAAGTTAGTGTTGTTAGTGTTTAGTGTGAATGAGTTTATATTAAAGTAGATTGACACATTTTAATACAATTAATAAATATGTCAATTTTTTATTGGATTCTCAAAAAAAAAAAGTCAATTTCTTATTGACCTGTGCTGTAACTCACAATCAACTCAAAATGACCGATTCATACAAATAAATATCATTTTTATCTTACATAAATTTGAATTTTAAATGTAACTGGGTAATTAAAATAATTTTAATGATTAGTTTTTGATAAGTTCTATATTGAATCTCTAAAGTCCATAACCCATTAATCCAAAATGAAGGGGGAAATATATACACACATTAATGAGAGAATTCTCCTATTTCGTCTTCAATTTTTGGCATACCAAAATATCTTCATACAAATTCTAAAATAACATACCCTTTGGTTTAATTTTTTTTTTCTACAAAAAAAAAAAAAAAAAGGTTAAAAAAGCAATACTATTCACGTACAAAAGGAAAAAAAAAAATTAAAAACCATTATTCTCATCTATATTCAAATATTTGATATCTATCTGTATTTATTATCTATTTGAATAAAATACAAAATTACTTCTTCCCAAAAAAAAAAAAAAACCCACTATCTCACATAAAAACTACCCATTCTTATCCCGTATTCAATTGTCTGATTCTTATTTGTATTTGTTGTCTTTTTGAATTCAAATATTTCAATTATATTTTAGGCTTTTTTTTAAATCTTCTTCATTCCGCCTAAAACTTAAGACACTATCTTTATTTCATTTTTAAACATTATTCTATGTTACCTTACCTTTATTTTATTTTATTTTTTAAATACAGTATATCACTTTTAAACATTATAACACTAAACCATAAAAACAAATAAATAAAGCATTATTGCACATGCAAAGTGCTTGTGATAAGTCTAGTACTATATATAAGAGGATTCCCCTCTTTAAACTAGACTTTTGTGTGGTTCAAAAATACCTTCATTAATGAATGATAACTTCTCTTAAAAATAAGATCATAAATGTCAAATAACAAATTTCATTTTAAATTTAAAAAGAGAACTCTTAAAATTTAAAATTTTTTTCCCTTCACCTTCATCTTTTTATTTCCTAAAATTTAGCCTTTTTTTTTTTTCTTTTTCATTCAAATAAAAGTAAAATACCTCCAATTTAAAAATATTAAAAAAAATTCTAAAATTTAGCATTTTTTCCCCACACGTTCACCTTATTTTTGCTACCCAAACTTTTCTTTATATCACTACACTTTCAAACACACGTTTAAAAAAAAAAAAAAAAAAAAAATACAGATATTGTTTATCTCTAAAATTCATCCTTTTTATTTGTTTGAAAAATAAAAATAGATGCAAATTTTTAATAGATGAAAATTATTAATTTTTACCCAAAATAAATAAATAAAAGAGCCTCTGAGTCTGTGCAACGCACGTGCTTAGAGGCTAATGTGTGTGTGTGTGTCTATATATATATATATATATATATATATATATATATATATATATATATATATATGTTGGATATCCAAAAATTCATTCAATTTGTATATTGTATGGTTTAAAAATACCCCTAAATCTTGAAGACAATTTGGTAAAAATATATCTCCAACTCGACTTAAAATGCCTACAAATAAGGCACTCCTACTAATCCATGTCTTCAAAACAAACTTATCTAAAATTTAAATTTTTTTTTTTTTAAAGGAAAATTATGATACTAGAAAAAAAAAAAAAAAAAAAAAAAACACCGCTAGTAGTCTATAAGATGCAGGCTTGCTTCACAAAGGCTAGCACCTTACTCCTTACACCCCTTTTGTGCTCTAGGTTATAGTGCCACAAAGATCAAATGAGAAATCTTCATTCAAGTAAAGGCAAAATGGATTAATACGATTTCATTAGCCGTCATCCTCCAATGTTAAGGTCCTAAAAAACAACTCTATCTCTTCTAAAAGTCTCTTATTCCCGCAATGTAACTCTCTAGAATCCATATCTAGAGATGAATCGGATGACATCAAGTGAATGAGATACTCACAAACTTCTTCCAAATCATGTGGGGTGGTAGCCATCTTCTTCATATGCTTATCTGCTCGATCATCTTGAGTATTGTCAGCATACTTATGTTTTCTGCATTCCTGCAATATCAACAAGATCATAAATATGTAATTAAAGTTGTTAGCTATCATCCTTTTTATTACAATACCTTTGGTTGTTTTTTCCTTCTGATCTCAACTTTCAAGGAGTTGAATGCTATCAAGTCTTAAAATTAAGGTATAATGACAGCGAGACAATAGTGACAGTTAAACCAAATAAACCATGGTAATGCACAAATGTTATGGGTACAATAAAAAGAACAACTAATCATTTTGTTTCAATGATATATTAATAAGTGTGTAGCATAAAAGCCTGTGAATCATGTGACAAGAGCAGGATAGATGTAAAAAAGGAAAGTTTTACAAGATTGCTATAAGACCAATAGCTATATTTGAATGAATCCCACTACTAAGAAACAACACTTTCATAAAATAAATATAGCTGAAATGAAAATGTTACAATAGATGGTGAAAATATATAAAAGATACAAAATGAAGAAATCAATTAAAGATAGGGATGGCTCCCATTGATGAAAAGATGACAAAGAGTCGCTTGAGATAGTTTGGTCATATGCAAAGGATAGCAAATAATGCCTTAGTGAGGAAGAGTAATTTGATTCAAAGAGTAAAATTTCTATAGAATTGAATGGCAGAAAAGAATACATGTGAACAACAGCAATTAGTCTGTTGGGACTAAGGCTTTGTTGTTGCTGCTGGTATATTGATTAGTGCACTTTGAACCTAGAAGACAACCCAAAGAAAAGCAAAAGGAACAGAAAAACATGATATAGAACAAGGAATTGTCACCTGGAGCACCCGATGCAGATCAGCAATTTGTTCAGTCTTCAGGAACCCTGAATTCAGTAGCTCTCGAAACAAAAATACAATCTCTGTGCTTAGATTACTAGCTGAAAGGTTTCTAACTATGCCAGATATGCAGGTATCATCAAAAATGGATCTCATCCACTCAGGAATCTTCTGGAGTTTTAGCAATGCCACAGCCACATGAATTGCAGGCTTGTGATGATTAATAAAAGATTTTGATGCTAAGCATGGAGCCGCCAAAGACATTGCCAACTCTTCTACAATCAGCCTACAACTGATCTTTTCAATCATTGTTGTCTCCTGCATGTCCAGCTTTTCCCACCCCAAAATTATTGATAGGCAGAGGCCACAGTTCAAAGCCACTCTGAGATCACTATAAAAAATTAAGCCTTCTAACACAGCAATTACAGACATTAGGTACCCCATGGTACATTTCACTTCCAACTGCATTTTATATCGCTGGTCTGATAATCTGGTAAGCGACTCCAACAGGCTGTAGGAAGCAACAAGTTTGACCAGAGGAGACCCAAAATGCATGAGTCTGCATAGGTCATGGCAACGGATGCCAATGAATGACAGTGGCTGTGTCCCATTTGGTGGATCAAAGAACTTTTGCCAGTCCATAAACCCTGGTAGAACAACAGGCAAACTAGAGCAACCAAAAAATAAATGTTAGTTTCAACAACATAAAATCATACTAATGTATTAAATGGGAGGTACTGACCTTCTTAAAGAGAAGTAATTTAGTAAAAGCAAAAATATCAAAATTTCTCCTTTGCTTGTTCCCTCATCATGATCAACCAATGCAGGCCCTATGAAGCTGGCAGCACAGATCATGCTGTTGATTGCAGAGACCAGAGAAGTATTATACATAATAGTTTTTGCAGTTTCTACAAGTATCCCATTGGTGGAGTGGTACAAAATCAGGGAAAATATTCCAATTACTAAGAGACTTTGATGATTCCACCTATCTGCTACCTCTGAGAGGTTAAAGTAGTCCATTAACTACAAAATAAAGTGTATTTTCTGATTAATTTCACACAACTGCAAGCAAACTAGAGTTGGTCAAAGTTAAATTATTCACCTTCATGGTCACTGCAAGCCAATATTCATCATCAGAAAGAATTTCAGGCTGCACCAAACTTAAAATGTTAAAACTCAGAACTGAGGTGGCCATTAATATTGCTGGGGAAGATGCATAGCTTGAATCATAATAAAGAGTGTAGATTGCCTTCCCTATGCCATGCAAACATAATTGGTCTGAAGCAGCTGGAAAGATGTTAATAATAATCTGCATGAGATTAGCCACTGAAATTATGTCGTGCTCTTGGCCTTCATCCTTGGCAAGCTGTATCAACAAGCAAACCAAAATTGTTGCTCCATAGTTATCTCCTGTTGCTACTAGCTCTGCAAATGCTTGTGCATTTAGAACTCGATCATTTCTTCCATGGACGATGATGTCAGTCCCATTTGAGATATTGCTCCTGCAGAATTGCAGAACCTGATAAGACAATTGCTTGCTTATTTTCTCTTGTTGAAACAACCATTTTAAAGACACTGAGTGAACTATTGCACAAGGCAAATCCCATTCATTTTCAGTCAATAGCTGGAATAGGATCCTCTCAGCTTTCAAACTGTAGGGAATTTGGGAGGACATGCTGGCAAGACCCCTAAAAAGACCATAAAGATTCACCACTCGCATCAGTGCCAGTGAATTGGTAGCCCCAGATTGTAAATCACTACTATTAACTAGAAGATACTGCTCTAGCGAAGCTAAAACCGATTTCTCATCTGCAAGTCTGGAAAAGAAGATACTTAAAATGTAAGGAAAGAAAGATGACAAGTATATTCTTAAAACAGAAATATGTTATGCAACAGATGTATGCAAAACTCCTCTTGCATGCTTATAGAACCCACTTTCATGGACCCCACATACATGTGATAAAGACGTTGCATATACCCGTTACATATGGTGCCACCTCCTCAAATATGAGTATAAGAACGAGATGAAGAGTCAAGAGCTCAATAACCTTTCATCATGTAAAGAACTGGTATATAATATCACCAAAATGGCAGACTGACAAGAAGACAATTCCAAATTATGAGAGCTCTTTTGCCCAAGTAAAAATAACATATCTACAGGATCGGATGGAAGATATAAGGCAGCATCTCTAATGGGTTGCCCAGAATCATTTCCCAGAAGAACGTCCACAAGTGAACTGAGCATCAGAAATACTCTGCATTTCATTTTTTCCGTGGGATATAAGCCTAGACATCCAAATGAGAAACTGAACCAAGATGTTGAAACCAGGGTCTTTGCAAGCTCCATCGCTTGGATATCAGAATCCTGAAGCAGTAATGAATGAAAAGTTTCCAGCACCCCAAGGACGATCTCCTCCTCCATTTCATTGATGGCTGTTACAACCCAAGGTAATAAATGTGTTGTGCATACGTCCACCACAGAATTTCGTATTTCCATGTTACAGGACTCGGCAAAGCTTTCTTCATGACCATACAGATACGCCTCTTTAAGTAGGTATAAGGAATGCAAAAGTTGTCCAGGATGTTTTTCAGAGATGTCTAGACAGGCTAAAACAGCATGTTTAGATGCTTCTTGCACTGGTCTTGCCAGATTTGGAGTCCCATGGGAAGAAGAAAACTTCATTAGAGCTACAAAGACTGAGCAGACCAGTATAAATGTCTCAGGAAGCATGCCCATCCTCCCCTCGGTATGCTTTTTAAGCATCCCTGTTAAAGCAAGAACTAACTCTTCTATTTGAGAAGTGGATAACATCCCCAGGCAATCAGAAGCATAGTTCCATATGAGCTTTAGAGTCTGACTTTGAACAGGATGAAGAGGAACTTCAGCTACATAATGTACTACTGGAATCAGAGTTGCAAACCCAACAAGCAGCCTTTGTTTGAAAGCTTGCTCTGCTGTTGACAAGAGATCAAGTACCTGAATGCAAGAGCTGACAACTGGATCCTTATATTCTGTTCGTCAATAGAGAAAGTCATTAGCACAAAACTAGAGTTTGCAGGACAATAAATTCACTTTTAATATTTTAAAATTTGAAAAATATATATATAGAGACCTAAAAAGTATACAAACTGCACAAGGCTGATACACATTAATTCATTTAGCTAGGAGATATTTAGCAAATAACATAATTAGAACCAAGTTTTCCAAGAACAATTTTTTTTAATGAGAAATATTGAGGCAGACAAGACAGGATATGCAAAAGTTTCCACGAACTGAACAATTGATTTGATTTGATCAATCATTGCCTGTTTAAAAGGCAGCATCTCTGGTTACAGCAGCTACTCTAACAATTCATGTTAAATTATGCAGAGTACCTTTTGCTTTTTGTTTGAATTAATATGCAATGTCAGTTCACCTGACAATCTAAGTATTTCAAACACATAATCTGCAATATTTTCTTCCACCAGGACTTGGGTCTGCTGTCTTGAAGCACCTTCGCAAGACAAATAATGAAACAGTAAATATAGTGTGCTCTGTTGGACTTGTCTGTCTGACGAAAGCAATGGACCTTTGATGGCCTCAGCAAAAATGATATTCAAACGAGGCCCATCTTTTCCATCTTCTGGTCCCTGCATGAAGTTATCTGCTTCATATAGAATAATGCTGCTTGCCTCATTTGCATTCACCTTAGCGAAAAACCCTCTCTGAGCGAAAACCGTCAAAAGTGCTAAGCAAGAATGATTTGAAAACTGTTAGTTGAAAGAAACAATCATATTGATGAAAATGAAATGATCATGACTCAACAATGATATAGTGGCATCTGGACTGGTGAGTTTTTCATTTGTGTCAAGAGTAACTGCTGCTTGTGGCTATATAGTATTCAACAAGTTTTGCCTTATAGTTGAGTCCAATATATGGACAAGTTCACCCGAGTTTTTTAGAGCTAGCTTGAACAATTTTAGTATCTCAAAAATCATGTTAACATTTAATACACAAGATCCTATAATCCTGTTGTTATGGCTTAAAAGATGTCTTTGATGAAACTCATTACTTGTTTATGAGCCAGTTAAATCAAGTGCTTGCCAATGACCTTTAGGTAAGATGGCACTTTCTAATGTTTCCAACGGAGACATTTAGAGTTTAAATCCTTCCAGACCCACTTGAAATGTGTCAAAGAAAAATTAAATCAAATTGCTTTTGTGCCATGTTAAATATTCATGTCAAAACTAAAAAGACCTTCACATCACCATCTAATAATATCATGATGATTTAGTGATTGAGGCTCTTAAACACCAAAATCGAAAAGGCTCTTGGCATTTGATCCTGACCAAAATGGTGGACTGGTCACATCTTGCTACCTCTCCAGCTAGAGTTCCCAAAGGAAATAAGAAATTGAATTTGCAAGAAACGAAGAAAGAGATGACAAACCTAGACAATTCAAGCGGACGTCATCAACTTGGGTCTTGATGAGGGCATCCACCACCAGGTGCAAGAGCTTAGGACAAAAGGCTAATAAAACATCAGTTCCATCACCATCTTCTGATGCATATTGGAAGATAGAAACTTTGTACAGAGCAAACAGGATTTCCCCCCGGATCTCCTCACTGTCATAAAAAGGAATTTTTTTTTTTTAAGTATAATACTAAAAAATTCTCACAAATCCAGTTCCAGGCTGCTTTTTTATTTTTTTGTTACTTACCTTGGCAATTGAAGACCTGCAACAAGATTGGAAACAAGGCCATATTTATCTTTGATGTGGGCGTACAGATTATTCGTCTCACAGTTCAAAAGAACCCCTAAGCAGTGAAGCTATTCATAGAAATGGAGTGTGGGTCAGTCAGTAATGTTTAAATAATTAAATTCCCTCAATTCTTCTACACTACTTAAACTTACAATCCATAATTTTTCATAGGATCAAAGCATGAGATCCTTAATTAAAACCTTGTCTTCACCCTACTTTTCATTTAAATTAAAGGGGAGTCGTTAAAACCTTGTCTTCACCCTACTTTTCATTTAAATTAAAGGGGAGTCGAGAGAAAGTATTAGAATTATTAGATAAATAATTACATTTACCATTTCCTCTAACCCTAACCATTGATAAATTTATTTTAAGATCCTAATGCATAATTTTTATTTGTTATATTTCTTATTGCATTCTTTTTTAGCACATCATCTAAAACACATCATATAATTTTTTTTTATAAGCAACACATCATATTATATATATAATTAATTAAAGTCAAAGAAGCACAATCAAAATTCAAATTAGTTTATTATTGTTGTCTAATTTTGAGGCATGTATGTATCCAATTTAACTTTATTAAAATTTTGATGGGAATTGACTTATTCATAATACTCAGTGGAGATCTAAAAATCAACAACTCATAAATCACTACTATTATTGAATTTTTTCTATTATGTGTAAGAATCAATGAGTAGAAGAAGGCAGATAATCAAGTAAAAAACAAAATTGAAAATTGAAAATACCGTAAACAGTTGGGGTCGAGTCCAGGCTAACGCGCGGGAAGCGAGGTGGTGGGAAAGTGTAGCAACGAAATGAGCAGAGAAGGATTCGGATTCGGATGAGAGTTTGAGGATGAGATTTATGAGCTGATTGGCTATGGGTTGATCGTCGAAGGAAGATAGAGCTTTGAGGAGAGGAGAGACGAGGAAGTGAGAATGGGAGGAGGAGATGAGAAATTGAGAGATTTGAGAGAGAGCGTAGGAAACGTGGAGAGTAGGAGAGAGAGGGTTGGAGATGAGGTTGGAGAAGCAGAGGAGACAAATAGATCCTCCTTCGCCTTCTTGTTGGCTTTGGAGATTCAGTGTGGATCGGTGACCTTCACAGCATACTTGTGCTAATTCTTCTCTATTCGCTTCTTCTTCTTCTTCTTCAAGGTCTGGTTGTTTCTGTGAATCGTAGCTGAACAACATTTCTGTGCTTCTCACTTCTCACTTCTCTCAGAGAATTTTGATTTTGCTTTTTTGAAATTTTTGGCGCGACGCTGAGGATATAATAATATATGACCACCATTTTTTTTCATTTTAAATAACAAAAAAAAAAAAAAAATGCTTTACTTTTTCAACAGAAGGACCTAAAAATGCTTTTCACTTACAAATAATAATAATAATAATAATCCATATCATATCAATTGTTTGCACCAAATTGGTGCAACAATAATTTAATTATTTTTATCTACTTTTCCTTTATCCCTCTTTCTCAATATATATATATATATATATATATATATATAAACTTCTTCTTCCTTTTCTCAAAATATATATATATATATATATATATATATTTATTAACTTCTTCTTCCTTTTTTTTTTTTTCCTTTATCAAATTTTTTGAGAGAATTTATTAAACTTATCCTTTATTAAAGTTTAATTATGGTTATCAACTTTTCTTCTTTCTTTTTTTCCTTTTTTTTTTCAATTTCTATTGTAAAACGAATATAAATTTGATCAACTACACACAAAAAAAAAAAAAAAACTATTACAGGTCCATTAAAATAAAGACATCCAAGTTCATTATAAATCTTTTTTTTTTTTTTTTTGTTAACGTTTATAATATTATGAACTTATTAAAATCGTTTACTCATTACTGCCTTCCTTGATCTTAAGATACATAATATATTATATAAGAGTTGTGTTAATAGTTGCTTTGGGCCATTTGTTAATACATAAAAATCATTTTTTATTCCCATAAAAAAAATCATTTTATAATAGTTTTAATACAATTATTATGGGAAATATAAAATATACAGTTTTTTTTTTCTTTTTTCATAAAAAATTTCTAAAATTATTTCTAAACCAATACTTTTAGGACATCCATTAACTATCTAATTAAATAGTTGAAGTAAAAACAATAATCTATATATGTGTGTGTGTGTGTATATATATATATACCACAAAAAATAGTAGGCTGAATGCTCGGGGCTTCAATGGGCTAGCGGTTACTTGGAAGGCCTGAAAAGAAAGAAACACAAAATCAAAGGTGATTGGGTTAAACCGGCCAAGAACCCTTCAATACTTAAATTATTTTTCTCTCTAGAACTCAAAACTTTTAACTTTGGAGGTCATGGAAACTTACTTTCATTTGATGTGGATGAGTCCTTATATAGTGAGTTTTGGAGTGGTTACTTGTTTGGTAACTTCCTCAATGTCTATGGAAGTTAGAAGGCTCAAACTTAACTTCCATAACTATTATAGAAGTTAGAAAGTTCAATCTTATCTTTTACAACTGCTGTTAGAAGTTAATAACTTAGTGGGAAGTTATAACGATGAACAAGGATTTTGCTCATACTTCTAAATAGTAGAACGTGGTCCAAATTATAAGCTTTTATACATAAATCCATTCTAAAAATTTTCTAAGTGTTGAGGGGTCGTCTAGGTGTTCCCCTGATGGATGATCTTCATACCCACAGACAACCTCCTAGCGGTGGACGACCTTCTTATGTTGGGTTAACCTTTTTGGTCCTAGACGACTATGTGGACGAACTGGAGATGGTCCGATTTTTAGCTCACCATTAATATATATATATATATATATATATCTAAAAACTGAAGCGTAGTATTTATTATTGTTACACTTCTATTGAGTCACATCAATGGCCACATCATCCACATATTTCTAACACTTTCTCTCTCATTTTTAACTATTTTTCTCCTTATTAATTTCTCACCTTACAATTACATTTCCTTCACTTTTACATTTTTTTCTCCCCACTACTCTATACCTTAATGTTATAATTCCCTCATCCTTTTATCTTCCTTTTATTTTGACTTGTTTTCTACCCATTTTATATACCATAAAATTTTGGTATTCTCTCTTCCATTCAATTGATATTTTGCCCACACAAAAAGGTGAATACTTTATCTCCCTCTCTTTATTTTTTTTTTAATTTCTTTTGGTAGATTTTTAATTCTCTATTGCATTTCTATTTTCAGTTGATAAATATTTGTGTTGAACTCTACTTTTAGTTGATGCAATTAAGTTGTATTTTAATTTGTTATTTTTTTTAATTGTTAGATGCTATCCTATAATCCTATGACATATATAGTATATAATAATATAATATTATTCTATTATGTAGTATGATTTAGATAATTTGGTGCTTACAACTATACATTTTCTTTTGAGTATTCTTCTATCTCACATTATCTCCTAAAAAAATGTGATTATAATCTCCTTAAGAGAATAAGGAAATTGAATAATTAATTTTAGATTGAAAAAAGTTTAGTTGTACCCAAAAAAAAAAAAAAAAACATAACACACTATAACAAAAGTTTGAATAATACAAACCACTTCAAAAAAGAAAAATATCAATCAAACACACCCAGTTTTCTCCACAAAAAAAAAAAAAAAAAAAAAAAAAAAAAAAAAAAAAACTAAAACAATAGAATGATATATTTGTAGAGGTAGAGAGATGGAAAATACTTTTAGAAATAGTTCAATTTTTAAGGATAACAAATTATATTCAATAAATTTTAGATAATAAATTATATACTATACCACATTATAAAATAATGTATTGATTGCAAATTTTGACAAATCCACCATTGGATTAAATTATCTTCATAAATTCTTCATGCTTGCTAAATATCATAACAATCAAAGATCAATAATTATGTTATCAATGAAATGTCGAAAGTTCTAGTTTTTATAGTTTAAAATTATGTATCAAAGATGGGTTTATAGATTAAATATTAAATAAAGTTTGATCGGAATCAAATTTGACATGCGTGTTAAGAACATGTAATTTAACGGTGAGATTTTCAAATTATCAATCAAATAAAAATTTATTAGGTGATGTAACTTTAAGCAATGTACCACTTAATATTTTTTTTTTAAGACAATAAAATATCAATAAATATGTTATCAATGTAACATTTAAAGTTCAAGATTTTATAGTATAAAATAATGCATCAAATATGAGTTTTTGGATTAAATAGTAAATAAATTCTGAATGTCACGAGATTTGACATATAGGTTAAGAACATAAAAAATATATAATTCAACAGTGAGATTTTCAAATTATTAATCAAATAAAGAGTTATTAGGTGGTGCAACTTTAAACAATATTACACCACTTAATTTTTTTATTGGATGCAAATTTACAAATTCACCATTAGATTACATTATCTTCATATATTATCTGTGCCTACAAATTTCCAAAACAATTTAAAAAAATCAATAACTATGTCGTTAATGAAATGTTTGAAGTTCAAGTTTTTATAGTTTAAAATTTTGCATCAAAGATGGGTTTATGAATTAAATAGTAAATAGAGTCCAATTGGCATGATATTTGGCATGCATGTTATAACATAAAGAAGATTTTCAAATTATTAATCAAATAAAAAGTTATTAAATTTTCAATCATCATAATTTTTTTTTTTTTAGAGAGTTTTAACCTATAGCGTCCACTCTTGAAGATAGCTCTATCATCAAACCAAGACACCAATCAGTTTTTAGTGTAGATAGGGATTAAGTGCCCGTTTGTTTCAACTTTTAGAAGTTGAAACACACGTTTTGAAGAAAGCTGAGCCCAAAGTGCGTTTTGGGCCAAGGCTGAGAACGCGCAAAACATTATGGAGCTCTGGAGGTCCATAAAACAAAAAGTCCATGCGCATTCTGAAGTATTTGTTGGGCTCTTCCTTCAATTACCAAATTGCCCTTCACATTTTACTGAAAATCTAACTTTACCCTTTGATCTTGGGCAAACCATCTCTCAAACATTTCTAAACTCAAGCATAATCAAAATACAAACTCAAAAACATAATCTTAAAATTAATCAAACCACAACAATAAAAGCAAAAAAATTCTTGCTCTCATAAAACTGATATAATTTAAACAACAAATCTAAAATCAAAACAACAACAACAGCAGATCAAGAACAGAAGAAAAAAAAATTAGAACAACAATAAATGATCAAGAAAAAAAAATAGAAGCCGATCTGACAAATCTAAAATCAGAAACAACAACTAATCAAGAACAAGGAAAAAAAATAGAAGCTGATATGACCCCTGGTTGCATGCACTCTGCAGTGAGGAGGAGGAGCAGCGGTGGCGGTGTGGTGGAGCAAAGGCGATTTCTCCTTTCTCTCCATGCGTGTTTGTGTGTGTTTGAAGATAATGACACCAAAAGGCAAGCTTGAGGGAGCTTCTGGAAAAAAAAAAAAAAAAAAAAAAAAAAAAAAAAAAAAAAAAAAAAAAAAAAGAGAGAGAGAGAGAAGAAAATGAGAGAGCTGGAGAAAGAGTGAAGGAGCTTCTGGAATCAAGTGGAAGTAAAGAAAAAAAAAAAAAAAAAGAGTGAGGGAGCTTCTGGAATCAAGTGGAAGTAAAGAAAAAAAAAAAAAAAAAGAGTGAGGGAGCTTCTGGAACTAAGTGGAAGTAAAGAAAAAAAAAAAGGAGAGGATGTACTAATGATGGGTATACGTGTGTGGTGGACAAAATGCAAGAGAAAAGAAAAAAGAAAAAAAAAAAAGGAAATGTAAGAAAAGGCAAAGAATATGAAATCACAATTTAAAAATAATACCACAATATTTTCACAATAAATTTTAAGTAATTAGCTAATATTGGTGGGTAAAAATATAATTTCAGTGGTGGGTTCAAATTAGAACTAGTAACAACTTTCCATATAAGATTTTGTTATGATTCTTGTGAAAGTATTGCAAAAAATATTGTGGATGTAATAATTTTTGTTGAAAAATATAATTGTTGAGAATGAATAGAAAAAGAAAAAATAAAATTTGATTAAAAAATAAAGATTAAAAAAGTAGGTAGGTAAAAGGTAAATGTCAAACAGTACAAAAATTTGCCTAACTTGCTGGAGATGCTCTTATATATACATTGTCCTTTTTGGTAATTTCCAACTCAAACCGCTACTTTTATAAGTTCTAGCCAAACACTCAGCTTTTTCAAAAAGCATTTTTTAACAGTTTTTACCAAATATTCAGTTTTTGAAAAAGCACTTTTTCATTATGCACTTTTTGAAAACTCCACTTTTATCAAAAAGCACTTTTTTTAAAAGCCCAACCAAACTCACCCTAAACCGCAGATTTCTTATACACACCATTAGAGACTTTACCAGTTAAGTTAACTGGCCCACTCATAATTTTATATTCAAATATAATAAAACTTATCCATTATATGGCATGTTTAGAACAAATAACTCAATATATGTTTGTATTTCAATAATTTAATTAATATAAAACTTTATTAAAGTCTCAAATGGCTCACTTAAATTTTAAAATATTTTTAACATATGATTTTCCTTCATATAAAATTTTTAATTAAATGCACGGGCATACTACTAGCTTTTTTTTTTCTTTTTTTTCTTTTTTTTTTTATAGGAATTTATAAGGTTTAGTGACGAAATTTGTAGAACTATCCCTAGCATCACTAAAACAAAAAACATACAATTGATAACTACCAAAACAATATAAGAGAAATTTTTTTTTTCCTGGCTAGCATATCAGGAAAATGATACAGCTCATTCAACATTTTAGTATTAAAAAGAAAAATCATCAAAATAACTTTATAATGGTGCTACCCTAAATGTAAATTTTGAAATTTAGTTCTACTTATTTATGCAGTTCGAAAGATTTATTCTCTTTTATCTTATTTTATGATTGTTTACTGTGTGAAAAATGGGACGTACATAGAGTTCAAGTGATAGTTTGTTAACTGTATCTTTTGTAGTGCTATTCATGTTTGTGATTATACCACACCTCTGCCACCATATTGATTATACATATATACACACACTAGCCGCTAGCCCGTACGATGTTTGGGAAAGCTATTGATTATGACTTATTATTTAATATAAATGTTTTGCAAATATAACTTTTGTAACCTCTTTGAATAAATATTAAGATTCCAGTCTTAAAAATTCGATATAAAACATTAAATTACTAACTTTCTTTTTGTTTTAGCATTAACGTTTTCTTAAAAAATATCAATCAACAAAAAATTAAATAAAAATTAGTATTTAAAATATGAGTCTGTATTGTTTTCCAGAAATCTTTGTGATGATAGCCGAAACGATGATATAACTTATGACTATTATTAAGCCAAATGATATAGTTTAATGAATTTTATTTATTACAATATTTCAAAAAAAAAAATCATAATAAAGTGATCAGAATGGTTATTGAGGAAAAAATTATTCACATTTGGGTTTTCTTCCAAATAAACAAATATATTGGTATATTTATAATTTTATACATCATGAAGCTTCTCCACTCCCAAATCCAGCCACCATCCCATGTGATACCACATTCCAATGCTTTCGCCTTTTTATATTTCCTAGTCTCATTTAGTCATCTCACTATACCAGTTTGAAAACTCTACAGACTTACAAAGTACAGATGCAAGCCTTGAAGAAACCAGAGGAATGCTTCTTTGTCCATCCCAAGCCACAGCTAAATTCTTTCTTCTTCTTCTTCTTCTTTTTTCCCTCACAAATTGTAAAGTTGTGATTTACAAATATGTATTTTGTTGGCTTTTATTCCGTACCAAATTTGATTATAATTTTATTCAATCTTTTGTACTCTGTATTTATTGTGGGATTTGATTGTAAGGGTTGTGTGAAGACTCAAGCAATTGAAGCCAGAAGATTTCTCGCGGGTATCCCACGATTAAGCATCCTGCGAAGTGAAGCATGTGCCTTGCACATGATTGGAATGCGAAGAATCAGTACAGATGGAGACAGCTGTGTTTCACGAGTATCTCGTGAGTAAGGCCTTCCCGCGAGACACCCACGAAACATTTTGTTCTACCAGACTGTACTATCTGATACACACTTTTTGTACCCACACTATATATACCCACATTACCCACAAATGTTGAGGAGTGCTTCTAAGAGAAAATCCTAGCCTCAAACCTTGAAAGTTAGAGATTATCATACCCATATATCTCTACACATATGCTTGTGGATTTCCTCAACTCCTACCTCTCCATTTCCATACCATTGAGAGGTTGATAGCCCAAACACTTACCACACCCTTTCAGAGTGTCAAGTAAGGTTTTGGTGCTGCTGGGAAGCATTGGAAGAAGCCAAAGATGGTAGATGCAACATGGAGCTTGTTGCGGGATTCGGAGAGCTAGACAAGACACGGTTCCGAGAAGCCTTGTTGGAGTAGGAGCTTGGAGGGCTTAGGTACATTGGATAGATTAGGCTTGGAGGGTCTCTTGCTAACCCATGTATCCCAACTAATTGTCTAGTGGATCGATTATCGCTTGGAGGGTGGCGAAGAGGTTTTTCGCCGAGTTCTTCGGTTTCCTCTTTGATAACACATCGGCGTGTTATCTTGTGTTTGCATCTCTCTTCCCTACTCTTTTACATTCCATTTTACTGCTGTGTTGTCTTGATTATGGATTAGAGTAGCTTGTTTGTTTATCCGCTCGCATTTACACTATTCCGCACTTAGAATTAAGCTGGTGTAAAATCTATCGAGCTGTAACTTTAATTTGGGGGTCTAAATAGGTCTTGTGTTTTTAACACATTTTCGAGCTTTCAATTGGTATCAGAGCGGGTACACTTTATTTGGTTTCATTACCTAAGTGTGATCCTTGACCCCTTGTATGTTTTGCCATGGATAATACTTTGTATGCTTCTATGGATATTGTTGATTGTAACATGCCATGTGTTTGTGAAAATGCCTCTATGAGTGTTAATCCTCATAATTGTGATGACATGTTACTTGAATCTATGGGTGTTGTTGACAAACTCTTGAAGAAAGGAGCTAAGAAGTTTTATAAGAATTTGAGCAAGTTTCGTTGTGAAAAGGATGATTTGATTGCTAAGCTCAATGAATCCAATAAATTGGTTGAAAAGTATAAGAAGCTTGCTAAAAATTCTCTTGAAAAGTTGAAAGAGTTTGAATGTTTAAATATGGACTTGGATGCTAAACTTGTTTTGTCTAACAAACTTGTTAATGATCTTAAATCTGAAAATGAATCTCTTAAGATGCATGCCAAGTGTTTGATTGCTAAACCTGTTGCTAAAATAGAAGAAAATATATGTTGCAATCATGTTGTGATACCCGATTTTGTGCCTATTGTGTGTTCTACCTCAAAGGACAAATCGGTGTACATTCCTCCACACAAAAGAAATCAAAAAGTGGAGAGAAAGGCTCTTAAGCCTAAGCCTCTGTTTAGAACCCATCCTAGGGAATTGAGTGGATCTAAGTTTGTTCTTACTTACCACCATTGTGGTGTGATCGGTCACATAAGACCCCAATGCCCCAAGTTAAACAGATAACAAACTCATGTTACTAGATCCCTTCCCAAAAGGCCTAGTGAACCTAAACACATTGTTTGTCACCATTGTGGTACTTTTGGCCATCTAAGACCTCAATCCTCTAAATTTCAAGCTCTTAAAAGAATAAAAAGAAAAGAGAAACTTGAGCTTTTTGGAAGTTGTGCTAAAAAGGGTAAACCGGATTTGAGTGATAATAGCATGTTATTAAAGAAAGTGTTTAATGTTCTTAACTCCTTGTCTATGTGCATCTCCAGTTCTCATTCTTCCAACTCTCGTCTCACTTCTCATGAGACACTCATTCCAAATAATGGTTCTGTTTGGATGAGGAAGGGTTCCTATGGTTGAGTTTTTGCTCTTTTGGTCCTTGATCTAATTCTTTTAATCCTTGTTGGACCCTTCATGCATTGATTGTCATATCTTCATGCATTTTTGTACATCTTGCATTTATTTGTATGTATTGCTTTTGTTTTGATCTTACTTTTTCTGTTTTAGTTTTGTGTGAGTAAAAATCCAAAACCACATAAAAAGTGAAAAATTGAAAAAGTTTGATTGTATATGTTTGAGCAGATATCTCATGTGAGTTTGGCCCAGTACCTTCGTACTAATAGCATAGTGCATTTACGAGCTTAGCTTGTTATGTATGCATATATATTTTTGTGGGAAAAATCTTGAAATCTATGTGTGACTGTTGTAAATCTATCTTCAAGCTTGTCATGAATGATTGGTCAATAGTCTTGATGGTCTTGATACTTGCATAGACTTGTACCTATATATCTTCCTACGTTTATTTTTATGTTTTTGCTAAAAGAGCTCAACAAATGTAAATCTCAAAATGAAAAGAGATAATGAGTTGCAAAAGCCGTCGCACATACTAGTATTTGACTAGGAAAAAGGGAAAGCGACTTTTTATTGAAATGTATGGTGCTCAAAAAGCCAAAGGCTAAATCTCAATGTTGAAATATCAAAAATTTCAAGCACCGATCTCAAAAAGAAATGTATTATCCAAAAAGGATCAAATGTTATGATTTATACAGAAGCCAAATGAAAAGCTTCTAAGTTTTGTAATCATTCTCTTGTGGGAGGTCATATATGTTCATTTCTATAATTGAGATAGACCACTTGATTTCATGGTCCAATTCTCAGCTTTTTAAGTTTTGGACAGAGAGTTTCGCGACTGTTTCGCGAGTAAGGCTTACTCGAGAAAAATTTCGTGAGTAACTTCGCGAGTCAGCTTCCCGCGAAAATTTCCAGATCAGCTTTTTAAAGGGCATTTCGTGGGACATTTGTTTTAAACTTCTCCCATCTTCTCCCAAACCCCTATTTTAATGTTTCTACATCAAAACCCAACTAAATTCAATTGTTTTTTATTCCATTAACATCTCTAAGGTAATCTTTAACTCTTTTCATTGATTTTGATCCTTAGATTATGTTTTTGGGGGTTTTATGTTCATAGTTGAGATTTTCTCAAATGAGAGTTGGAAAACTTAACTTTTGTCAATCTTTTTTATTGGGCTTTGTTTTAAATGATGATTTGCTTTGAATGTTAGCCCCTTGTGGCAAAAATAACATGTATTTAGGCAAGATTTTCATTTGTTCATGCATTGTTTAACATACATGCGTAGTGTGTGCACTCTATGTGTTTGATAAAATGCCCAAATGGAATTTTCTCGTTGTTTTGGACTCCGATGAGTACCAAACTTTGGGGATCACCATAATTATTCATGTTTATCGTGTTTTAATCATTGGTTGTGTGTTTTGTACACCTTGCCCCGTGAATGCTTGCTCATGCATTGGTCATGCATCTCACATGCATACTAGATGCACTATAGAAGCACCTTTGCTGCATACACTCTAACACTTGACATGTTTTGCACTCACTTATGCTAGTTAAGTCTTTTTAGACCTTTTAGCACATATAACATGTTCTTGTGTCTGTGTCATGCCTAGGTTTATATCATGTTCCATCATCCTTAGCATGTCATATTCTTTATGCTTTGTAGCATTTTTTTTAAAAAAAGATGTTTTTTGTATTTCGGTTGAGTTTCATTTTCTCATTCATCTTGCACCCCTCATGCATCTTATCTTTGTTCATATCTCCTTTTCTTTCCCTCCTTCCTCTTGATTCATTTGTCTATTCGTGACAAAAAGTGGGAGAGTATACCAAAGAGTATACCGGTTTGCATTGTTATTTCTATATGACTCATGTGCACACTCTTAGGGGGAGTAATTCTACCTCGTGCACATTCGTAGGGGGAGAAATCCATAGGGGAGATGCATATATCAAGGGGGAGAAGACATTCTTTTATGAGAAAACCTTGTTTTACCTTATGCTTGTTTTCTCGGTGTTTTATGGTGCTTTGTGTTCTATGCTTTATTGCTCTCATCGCATCGTGTTTATGTGTTGAACATGCATACATCCTTATGCTTTTTCGGATGATCATTTGCTTTGCTTTGTGGTCATTGTAGTAATTTCTATATGACTGTTTTGGTGTATGATCAAGTTGCTCATATGTTTCACATCATGTTTACTTTATCACAATTTACTTGTTACATTATACTTGTCCTTTTATTACTTGCTTTACCTTGAGGGTCTAATGTGTTTTGTGCAAGTGTTTCAGGTTACAGGTATATATGTTCCAAGTTCATCACAGCTCCTAAGATTCATGATAGGGGGAGTGATATGATAGGGGGAGAAAGAGAGAAAGAGCTTTGTGCTACATTAACTATGTTTGTTTTGCTCATAGTTCATGATTATGCTTATCTATTTAAAATTTTGTGATTATCTCAATGCTTTGTAGCATTTTTTTGTGCTTTTAAGATATTGCCAATATGTCTTGAGTACTTTACACTTGTGCTCTAGTAGGATCTTGTTCCTAGATGCATATACTTCACGTATTTTGCATTGGTCGTGTATTGGACATACAAGTGATCATAAGTGATTGCTCTTTGTTTGCATGTCCGGATGAACACTTACTTGCTAAATGTTTATTGTAGTCATTCTTTAATGACTGAACTTGTTTGATCAAGTTTTTGTTTACATGATATCTAATGTTTACATACTTGATCGCACTATGCTTGCTCATGTTCATACCTTATATTCAACTTGTCATAAACTTAATGAAAATTTGTTTGTGTGCGAGTTTTTCAGGTTATAGGTATAAACGTGCAAGTGCTTCACAGTTTCTAGATTAGGTGTGAGTGAGTTTTGTCATTGTTCCCAAACTCATGTTTAAGTCTAGAGTCTGTTTTAGGGGTTTTGTCACGAAATAGCCAAAGAGGGAGATTGTAAAGTTGTGATTTACAAATATGTATTCTATTGGCTTTTATTCCGTGCCAAATTTGATTGTAATTCTATTCAATCTTTTGTACCCTATATTTATTGTGGGATTTGATTGTAAGGGTTTTGTGATAGAGAGAGAGAGTGTGAAGACTCAAGCAATTGAAGCCAGAAGATTTCTCGCGCGTATCTCGCGACTAAGCATCCCGCGAAGTGAAGCATGTGCCTTACACATGACTGGAATGCGAAGAGTCAGTACAGATGGAGACAGCTGTGTTTCGCGAGTATCTCGCGAGTAAGGCCTTCCCGCGAGACACCCGCGAAACATTCTGTTCTACCAGACTGTACTATCTGATACACACTTTTTGTACCCACACTATATATACCCATATTACCCACAAATGTTGAGGAGTGCTTCTGAGAGAAAACCCTAGCCTCAAACCTTGAGAGTTAGAGATTATTATACCCATATATCTCTACACATATGCTTGTGGATTTCCTTAACTCCTACCTCTCCATTTCCATACCATTGAGAGGTTGATAGCCCAAAAACTTACCACACCCTTTCAGAGTGTCAAGTAAGGTTTTGGTGCTGTTGGGAAGCATTGGAAGATGCCAAAGATGGCAGATGCAACATGGAGCTTGTTGCGGGATCCGGAAAGCTAGACAAGACACGGTTCCGAGAAGCCTTGTTGGAGTAGGAGCTTGGAGGGCTTAGGTACATTGGGTAGATTAGGCTTGGAGGGTCTCTTGCTAACCCATGTATCCCAACTAATTGTCTAGTGGATCGATTACCGCTTGGAGGGTGGCGGAGAGGTTTTTCGCCGAGTTCTTCGGTTTCCTCTTCGATAACACATCGGCGTGTTATCTTGTATTTGCATCTCTCTTCCCTACTCTTTTACATTCCATTTTACTGCTATGTTGTCGTGATTATGGATTAGAGTAGCTTGTTTATTTATCCGCTCGCATTTACACTATTCCGCACTTAGAATTAAGTTGGTGTAAAATCTATCGAGCCGTAACTTTAATTTGGGGGTCTAAATAGCTCTTGTGTTTTTAACACATTTTCGAGCTTTCACAAATCATTTAGTAGCAAATCTAAAGTTTTATTTTTAATCATTGATGTGAGGAAAAATAAACACAGAATGAAATTAAGAATATTGATTTGAAAACACGGAGTGTCTCGCCATTGCCACTATGCATTAAGGTAGAGTTAAGGAAGAAGGAGACGATAGAGTTTGTGGAGCAAAGGAGTTGGGCTTTCTTTTTACAACAAATCAAAGGAAGCTGATGTAGAGAATGGCATTTGGGGAAGAGAAGGGTAGAGAAGAGAGAGTAAAGAAGATTTTCAAAGTTGGGATGTTACGGGTTTGATTTTTAGAATTGTGGAAAATATATATATATATATATATATATATATATATATATATATATATATTAATAATGCTGACGTGTAGAGCTCCAAAAAAAGTAAGATATTGGCAAAGACTTCGGTTTTATAGTATATACTAGTCGCTAACCCGTGCAATGCACAGAAATTTTCTTAGTAATGCTAAAAGGTTAGCAAATCAAATGCATTTATGTCAATTTTGTAAGAAAAATAATTTTACTGCTAATAGTGCTTTCAAAAAAATTTATTATCTCACAAAGAAATATACATAATTCTTAATTTGGGTAGGCCAACTAAAGTTGAAAGTAAAAAATATATACACAGTGTGATTGTCATGTATTTCTTAATATAAAATAGAATATAATTGATATAAAATATAGTTATTACCCCAATGTCACCAACCACAACAATACAAAGAAACGTATATAGCTTGCAAATTCAAGAATACTATATTTTCCTATAGAAACTGGTAATAGAAATAGAAATAGCTATCATCGGAAGCTTTAATAACACACTACCAACGTAAATTCCTACAATATGTTATATATGTAAAGCTTATATATATATATATATATATATATATATATATATATATATATATATATATATATATTATCAAACTATTTACAATTACATACTAAACTTAGGCAAGAAAAAGAAAAAGTAAAGAGAAGTTCATAAACAAAATAAAAATCACCAAGAAATTATTAGCTTGTGGGTTCCCACTCCTCATCCCTTTCTCTCTAAAGTCTAAACCTCTCACACTAAATACTGAATCTATGTTTTGTTATAAAGCGAAGTAGTTTATAATATATTCTTTATAGAAAGCTTCAAGTATCTTCCCAACCAAATTGAAAGCTCAAAAGTTAAATAAGGAATAGGAAGGGAAACTGAGTCTCACGATCCTTTGCTGCCACAATAGCCAAATAGCTCGCTCAAACAATGACTTTTATATGAGCGGTGTCTCCCTTTGTTAATCTTTTAGTGTGTCATGTTTTATGGAGGAAGAACGTTGTATAT
The DNA here is from genome assembly GCA_028535165.1 of Quercus tomentella. Classification (NCBI taxonomy): domain Eukaryota; kingdom Viridiplantae; phylum Streptophyta; class Magnoliopsida; order Fagales; family Fagaceae; genus Quercus; species Quercus tomentella. The sequence continues at coordinate 25,971,461 of JAPQVY010000001.1, read as the reverse complement.
AGGAAAACTAATTAGGCTAAACGCGATTAGAGAGTGTTAAGCCGCTGAGCTAATTTTTAGGGTTTTGAGATAGGAAGAGAAGAGTCCTAAACGTGAGTCTCTCTTAACTCTGACTTTTAGCCAAGGTCTCACTAGTTATATTATTGCTATGGTTTATCAAACTAAACGTGCGTTATGTAGTTAAATAATTTTGTTTAAAAAAATGATGATGATGTGGCAAGCTCTAGAGAGGTCAACAAAAAGTCAAAAGTTTCGGTTATATATATATATATATATATATATATATATATATATATATATATATATATATATATATATTGTAAAGTTGTGATTTACAAGTATGTTTTTATGTTGGCTTTTATTCTGTGTCAAATTTTATTGTAATTTTGTTCAATCTTTTCCTTTTATTTTTGTGGAATTTAATGTAAGGGCTGTGTGTGAGAGTTTGTTGAAAATTCTGTGAAAATGAAAAATTCACGACTAGCTCGCGAGTGCCAACCCGCAAAAGGCCACGTGAGAAGCACATGCTGGATTTTGAAGAGTCTTTGCTAGGCTGGATTTCGCGGGTCATTTTGTGATTTAGGCCAAGTTGCAAGTGCCCCGCGAAACTCTCTGCCTGGATAATTTTGAGTGTGCATTTTCACATACCTTTACCAATACTATAAAAGCCCTCATTACGCACGAAATTGTAAGGATTTTTTCCAAGAAACTTTTGAGAGAGAAAACCCTAGCTAAACACTTGAGAGTTAGAGATTGTATACCCAAAATCATCTACACCATTTCTCTAAAGTTTTCCTTTACTCCTACCTCTCCATCTACACATCTTTGAGAGGTTCTTAGCCCAAACATTTACCTCACCCAATCTAAGTGTTGAGAGAAGTTTTGGTGCAAATGGGAAGCATTGGAAGAAGCTATTGAGTGGCAAATGCAATTTGGAGCTAATTGCGGGATCCGAACAACTTGTGAAGACATGGCTCCATGAAGCCCATTGGTAGCAGGAACTTGGAGGGTTCAAGTACATTGGGTAGATTAGGATTGGAGGATCTCTTCATTATTCATGTACTTCAACTTTATTCACTAGTGAATAGATTTCGGCTTAGAGGGGTGCAGAGAGGTTTTTCACCGAGTACTTCAATTTCCTCTTCGATAACACGTCTCGATGTTATCTTGTGTTTGCATTTCTCTTCCCTACTCCTTAAGCTTTACATTTATTTTTTATTGTACTTGCTTATGCCTTAAAGTAGTGTTCCGATTTTATTACGACTCATTTACACTTATTCCGTACTTAGTTAATTTATAGATAAAGGTTTTATAGCATATATAGATAAAGCAAGCACTTCAAAATCCATATTGATTACCAAATTTTTAAGATAATTTGTTCTAGGTGAAACTTTAGCATCAAAATTCCAAGAACTTTAATCAAATGAAGGCTCTATCACCAACATTTTGAAGAAATTGTATTGTTTATTTTTTTAGTTTTGATCTTTGATTTTTAAGAAAAAAAAAATCCTCTCTCTAACACAGTTTGCTTCTATCACATAACTTAAGGTAAGTTTTCCTTTTATTTTATTATCTATTTTGTTGTTTAATTTCAATGAATTAATTATTTCTTTAATTTACTTACGATACTCAACTAAATCTTGCATCACGTAAGAGATTAAATCTGAATTTTTTCTTTAAAAAACCAAATCATGTCTAGAAAGATAAAAATATATATATATATATATATATATATATATATTACAGTTGAAATATTAATTACAAAACTAACATTAATATATAATTATAAGGGTAAATTACAACTTACCTGCCTGTGGTTTGACCGAAATTTAAGTTGCCTACCCATGGTTTAAAATTTGACATTTTACTCACTTGAGATTTGACCGAAATTTAAGTTGTCTACTTGTGATTTAAAATCCCGTGATGCAAGTGTTCTACTAGATTCTTTTTAATCTCATTTGATCTTGTATTTTTATGTTTTTTTGTATTTTGGAGGAGAGGAACATAAAAGTTGAGAAAAATTACATATTTAGCAATGTTTTTAATAGAAGTGGGTTATGGAACTCTAACTGAGCTAACCTTAGGTGGGTAAAGTGTCAAATTTCAAACCACAGGTAGGTAACTTAAATTTTGGTCAAACCACATGTGGATAAGTTGCAATTTGTCCTAATTAAAAATTATACAATGTCAATTTTTGTTTTCTTTGATAGGCCAAGAATGTATTGACCCCTTGTGATAAATTAATCGATTAATTAGCTAAGTTAATTAATTAATTCAATTAGCATGCAATAAACGTGGTAGCACAAACAAATCACCAATTAAGTTAATATGCAGCGAAAAATAAATTGACACGGTGATTTGTTTACGAATAGGGAAAACCTACACGGGAAAACCCCACCGAGTGATTTTAAGGTCACTACTCCTGAGAATTCACTATTATCACAACAAGTGGTTACAAGTAAAGAAATCTCAGTACCTTATACCAACCTATAGTAGAACCCTTACTCTAATATCCAATTGGACTTGTTCTGTAGTGACAATCTCTCATTTTCAATGCACGGCTCCCAATACGTGACTAACCAATTCGATGCGCGGATCCTAGTATGCAGCTTACTCACCAACTTGAGAAAGATGTTGGCTGCAAAGTTCTTCAGTTTAATAACACGATGAAGATCACGAAACTCCTTAGTTACAAAACCCTTCGGTGTACAAACACAGCAACTTCTTGAATAGAAAGATGAACTAGGGCATATGTCTCCGATTCACAATATGCTTGTGAAAAACTTTTGCATTGAGTTGCATTAGCTGTGACGGCCCTTAAAAAAATCTTTATATATGTTTAGGGTTGTGAGAAAAGAAAGCTCAAACATCTATTCACAGATTGGAGTGAAATTGGCTCTGAAAAACTGATTTTCATAAGCCTCGATAGATATCCTATCTGTCGAGCAGCTTTCGAGCATCGGGCTAAAACAGGTTTTTAAACCTCAATAGATACTAGCTGTCGAGCTAGCTGTCCAGCTTTAAAATCCAGCACTTCTTCACTTGATTCTTGGACAGACTTGCATGGTTTTAACACTTGAATTTGAAACCTTATTCCTTGAAGTATTAAATACATCCTAGATCTACCCAATTACAAGTAAAGTGCGTTTTGTCAAAGGATTAGCCAATTCTATATTGACATATGTTCCTAATATAATTCACATATGTCCTAACATTCTTAATAATAAAAAAGTAATGAAAACTGAAGTCAATATACTTATATATTAATTTTTAACTACAACACTACACAACAATTAATTTAGAGTTCTAGTCTGAACAATAATGCAAGGGTCTACAATATATATGTTTTTTTTTTTTTTTTTGGTTTAGAGTGTGTATTTGCTTGAAACATAGGTCAATGGATTCCATGTTACACTTGGCCCAATCAAATTGTACAAAATAATCTTTCTAAATTTTTTTTTTATTATTATAAAAAGTACAGAATAGGACAATCATTTTTTGAGGTTCCCTTGTATTTTTTGAGGTTCCCTTTGCAAGGTTGTAATAATCAAATTCAAATCTTCTGTCTCATGTATTGTACTCCACTCCATACTCCACCAATAATATTTAGACAGCTAGCCTCTTTCTTTTAGTGAGATAACTCCACCAATAATATTTAGACAGCTAGCCTCTTTCTTTTAGTGAGATAACGCACCTTTTTTATCTGAGATAACGCCTTTAACGTTAGGGAAATAGAAGATCAGTTTAGGTAAATCTCATGTGATTAACTTTTTGATTTCTGTCTGTCGCTTCTTGTTTTTTGTTCTAGTTTTGTTTCTTCTATTTGTGGTCTAATCGTATTCCTTCATATCCGACCAATTTATGGGCTTACACCCCACCATTTATTGAGACAAATCTGACCTTATCTCAACTGAAGCACAAAACCAAAATATATCAGTCCAAGCATTCTTAACAGATAGCCATTAAACTTATCAGATAGAGTTTGATAAAATAATGAAATCTGAAATTTAAATAAAATGTTATCCATATATTCAAATCAAATTGTAATCTCTACAATAATATATATACAAGAATTTCAACAAACATGTAAAATACAAAATCTAGCAACCCCAAATATTTATTGAATACAACTTTTACAAGAAAGAGAAACTTTTTTCTTTCCACATGTTTCCTAATGGAACAAAAATCAAACACCATTATCACCATAAACAAGCCACTTTGTTTCTCTCCACACTTTACTTCCACATCAAACCCTTAAAATGTTTGGTACCAAAAAAATCCAAGAAAGTTATTTTCCACAAACCAATAGAAGCGTAATTGGTTTTTGAAAGAACGTGTGAAAGATTCAAAGAGAAGGAGAGTTGGTGATTGGTAGTTTGTAGAGAGAGGCGGATGCATCCGTATCTGGTGAGTAGTAAGTATGAAGATGAACATTTCAGATTAAGACCACAGAGAGAAGAAACAAAACTAAAAACAAGAGCGACGGAAGAGACAAAAATCAGATAATGAAGATATTGAATTTAGGGAACCCCAGAAGAAAGAAGCGTTATCTCACTAACGTTAAAGGCGTTATCTCACTAAAAGAAAGAGACCAACTATCCAAATATTATTGATGGAGTATGGAGTGGAGCACAACACATGAGACAGAAGATTTGGACTTTGATAGGCACTGCACTTGTTTATATAGGCAGCAATTAGCAGCAATAAGACCCGTGAACCAACAAAACTGAGTACTATATGCCTTAATACAGGCAAAGTTAATTTGAAATTAATATGATTAATTTTTCAATTTAATCATATTAATTTATATATATAAGAGGATTCCTCTTTGTAAAGTTGTGATTTCCAACTAGCCTTTGTTGGCTTTAATTCCGTGCCAAATTTGATTGTAATTTCTTCAATCATTTTCCTGTATTTATGTGGGTTTAATTGTAAGGGATGAGTGTAAGATATTGGTGAAGAATCAAACTTCAAAGAAGATTCAATGCAGTTTGTGACTAGCTCGTGAGAAGTGTAACTCGCAGAAGGCCACGTGTGAAGCACATGACTAGAAGCTGAAGAGTCATGCCAAGCTATCAAATTCGCGAGTGTTTCGCGAGAAAGGCCATCTTGCGAGGTACCCGCAAAACTCTCTATTTGGCAAAAAGAAAAAGTGTTTTACCAAATTCTTTACCCACACTATAAATACCCTCATTACCTACTGAAAGCTCAAATTAGTGTGAAACACTAGAGCTTATTTAGACCCCAAATAAATAAATAAATAAAAATGGCTAGATTGCTTTTACTCTAACTTAACAAAGTGTGGAACAAGAGTAAATATGCTCAATAAACCGGTAACACTACTCTAAACCATATCCAACTACAATGAACAATAAATGAAAAGCTTAAAGAGTAGGGAAGAGAGATACAAACACAAAATAACACTAAGACGTGTTATCGAAGAGGAAACTAAAGAACTCGGCAAAAAACCTCTCCGCAACCTTCTAAGTCGAAATCGATCCACTAGTGAATATAGCTGGAGTACACGAGTAACAAATGACCTTCCAAGCCTAGTCTACCCCATGTACTTGAGCCCTCCAAGCTCGTACTACCAACGGACTTCTCGGAGTCTTGTCTTCACTAGCTTTCCAGATCCCGCAATTCAGCCTGATTGCATCCGCCACTAAATGGCTCCTTCCAATGCTTCCCAACAGCACCAAAATTTCACTTAACACTCAGATTGGGTGTGGTAAATGTTTGGGCTAAGAACCTCTTAAGGATGTAAAGATGGAGAGGTAGGAGTAGAGGAAAACCAAGAGGAAATGTGTAGATGATTGTGGGTATATCAATCTCTAACTCTCAAGTGTATTTGCTAGGGTTTTCTCTCTGAAAAGCATTCCTTACAATTCGTGGGTAATGAGGGTATTTATAGTGTGGGTAAAGAATTTGGTAAAACAACTTATCTTTTTGCAAAACAGAATGTTTCATTAGTACCTTGCAAGATGGCCCTTCTCGCGAAACACTCGTGAACTTGACAGCCTAGTGTGACTCTTCAACTTCTAGTCATGTGCTTCACACGTGGCCTTTTCGTGGGTTACTCTTCTCGTGAGTTTCTCGCAAGCTAGTCACGAACTGCACTGATTCATTTTTGAAACTTGATTCTTCACCAATCTCTCACACTCATCCCTTACAAATAAACCCACACAAATACAGGGAAATGATTGAAGAAATTATAATCAAATTTGGCATAGAATTAAAGCCAACAAAGGCTAGTTGGAAATTACAACTTTACACCCACGAAATGTAAGAAGTGCTTTTCAGAGAGAAAACCCTAGTAAAAACACTTGAGAGTTAGTGATTGTTATACCTATAATCATCTACACATTTTCTCTTGGTTTTCCTCTACTCCTACCTCTCCATCTCTACATCCTTGAGAGGTTCTTATTCCAAACACTTACCACACCCAATCTAAGTGTTGAGTCAAGTTTTGGTGCCTTTGGGAAGCATTGGAATGAGCCATTAAGTGGCGAATGCAATTAGGCTAAATTGCGGGATCCAAAAAGCTAGTGAAGACATGACTTCTCAAAGTCCGTTGGTAGCAGGAGCTTGGAGGGCTCAAGTGCATGGGGTAGACTAGGTTCAAGTACTCCAACTTTATTCACTAGTGGATCAATTTTAACTTGGAGGGTCGCGGAGAGGTTTTTCATCAAGTTTTTTAGTTTCCTCTTCAATAACACATCTTAGTGTTATTTTGCGTTTACATCTCTCTTCCCTACTCTTTAAGCTTTTCATTTATTGTTCATTGTGGTTGGATATGGCTTAGAGTAGTGTTACCGGTTTATTGCGCATATTTACTCTTGTTCCACACTTTGTTAAGTTAAAGTAAAAGCAATCTAGCCGTAATTTTAAAATTGGGGTCTGAACAAGCTTTAGTGTTTTCACACTAATTTGAGCTTTCACTCTCTTTCAACTGGACTTTTATGTGGTTTAAAAATATCCTCATTAATGAAAGGTAACTTCATTTAGAAATAGGGTCATAAATGTCAAATAACAAATTTTATTTTGAATTCAAAAAGAGAATTCCTAAAATTTATGATTTTTTTCCCTTCACGTTCAAAAAAGAAATTACAGTTACTGCTTATCTCTAAAGTTTATCCATTTTTTTTTTTTTTGAAAAATAGAAAAAATATATTTCTAAACTATAATAGATGCAAATTTATAGTCCTTTACCCAAAAAAATAGAAGAGCCTTTGAGCACATGCGTGCGCAAAGGCTAGTATTAATTTAAGAGAATTGCTAGCTATATCCACAATAATTCCACTATAAATCTTAGTTGGTAAGTTGTTATTTATTCTCATTTGAACCCACCACTGAAATTATTATTTTGCCCTTAAGTAACAACCTGTCATTTAAGATTTATTGTAAAACTTTTGTAGACATAACATTTCTTTTAATTTAATTTAATAGAAGAGTCTTAAATTTTTTTTTTTTTTTTTTTTTTGGAGAGAGTTTCAACCTATGATGTCCGCTTCTAATGATAACTCTTTATCATCAAACTAAGATACCAATCAATTTTGGGTGTAGGTGGAGATTAGAGCATGAAAGCTCGAAATGTGTGAAAACACAAGAGCTTGTTTAGACCCCCAATTCAAATTACGGCTTGGTTGATTTTACACTAACTTAATACTAAGTGCGGAATAGTGTAAACACAAGCATACAAGCATGAGAGCTACTCTAATCCATATTTAAAGCAACACAGCAGTAAAATGAAATGAACAAGAGTAGGGAAGAGAGATGCAAACACAGATAACACCGAGACGTGTTATCGAAGAGGAAACTGAAGAACCCGGCGAAAAACCTCTCCGCCGCCCTCCAAGCGGTAATCGATCCACTAGACAATCAGTTGGGATACATGGGTAAGCAAGAGACCCTCCAAGCCTAATCTACCCTCTGTACCTAAGCCCTCCAAGATTCTACTCCAACAAGGCTTCTCGGAACCATGTCTTGTCTAGCTCTCCGAATCTTGCAACAAGCTCCATGTTGCATCCGCCAACCTTGGCATCTTCCGATGCTTCCCAGCAACACCAAAAACACTCACTACACTCTGAAAAGGTGTGGATTGTGTTTGGGTACAAATCTCCTCTCAAGGTATGATAATGGGAGAGGGAAGGAGAAGAGGCTACAATTAATTCTCACTAAGGATGAATAGCTCTCTCTCAAAAAGATGGGTGTGTGTGTTGTAGAAAACCTATCTAGGGTTTTTCTCTCTGAATTGGCTCACTTACATTTGTGGGTAATGAGGGTATATATAGTATGGGTGAAGGGTAAGGAATTCACACATAAAAATCCTTCAGGCAGAATGTTTCGTGACTGTCTCGCGGGAAGGCCTTACCCGCGAGACACTCGCGAAAACGACAGCCTGGCACGACTCTTCAGCTTCTAGTCATGTGCTCCTCACATGCTCTTTCGCGGCTTAGCTTCTCGCGAGCTTCTCGCGAAATCCACTGATTCTTCATTTAAGCTTGAGTCTTCACCAACTTAATACTAAACCCAATACAATAAAATCCCACAAAATACAAGGAACAAAATTAGAGCAATTACAACACTTTTTGTCATGGAATAAAGCCAACATAAAACATAGTTGTAAATCACAACTTTACAGAGCCCATATCTCTTTTTCAACTATCAAAGTCTCAAATTTGATTGCAATTTATGGTGAGGTTTGGACCATCAAGATAGATTGGTGTGTACCCTTGTTTTTTTTTTTTTTTTGATAACGGTGTGTACCTTGTTGGTTGTTAATCATAGTCTCTTGTCGTATAAAACATTAATTAATAATCACTCTCAAAAAAAAAAAACATTAATTAATTAATAATAATAATAATAATAATAGCGTATTGAGGTACCATTATATACCCTTGACGTTATGTTCAATAATGTGGAGTGGCTTTCTAATTAAGCTTTTTACAGTCCTTAATATGAATTAAATTAATGTGGGGTGCTCTTTGGAGACTTTTGAATTTTGGTGAGTTAGTTAAGAATGTAATTAGTGTTACTGATCATGTATTGTTTAATTAGTGTCATTTTAGCCTTTTGTTTTACATTATTTGTAAGTAAAGCTACTAAAAAAGAGCTCTAGTCAAACACACACTAAAATTGTGGGAGATACAAGAAGCTACATAAATGAAGGAACCTGCATAACTTGTATTTGGGGGGGGGGGGGGGGGGGGGGGGCAAAACACTTAAACACAATTTTTTTTCATGAAAATCCAAGCTACCATTCAATATTAAAAAAATATCAATAAAAGAGAAAATACAAAATAACCATTTTTCAATTTTTTTTTTATTAATACATTAGAACTTCAATCTATGTCATCTGTTTCATGATGGAACTCAGCATTTATTTAAATCCCAAAAATCACATATAAAATTTGCATCTCTCTTTCCCTTTCAATATACATTATCAAAGAGTCCATTAGAAAATCACATTCTAATTGAGTAATTATGTTGATCATACTTGAATAACAACGTTGATCCCATTACAATTCCAATAGTTTCTTAACTAATCAACCAACTAATTAAGTTAAAAATTAAAAATGAATAACCCTAGTGGATTTTAACTCTGCCAAACACAAAGTTCACTAACTATTATTTATTGCTTTTTAATAACTACTACTATAGTACTACTTTGCTTTTTTTGAACATAATACCACAAAATAAATAAAATAAAATAACCCCACACACTATAACACACCACACGCACTGTAAGAGTATTCCCATCAACACTTCTAAAAAATTTAGCATTTACCATCTCAAAACCCAATTTTATAGCATATAACACACCACTTTACAATATCCCTTATATCAAAACTTCTTCTTTTTTTAACACTTCATTTAAATATTCATTCTTTATCATTTTTTATTATTTTTTATTCTTCCTCTCTCTTTCTCTGTCTCTCTCTCCTCTATGTCTCTCTTTCACAACCCAGCGCCGCCGGCCACCATGTCCACCCACCCATATCACAACCACCACATCCATCCACCATCGCCACAACCACAAACAACAGCAGAAAAAAAAAAAAAAAAAAAAAAAAAAAAAAGTCCACATCCAAAGCCACAAAGTCAAAGAATAATCCAAATCAAAGAATCACAAAATCAAAGAATCATCCAAATCAAAGAATCACAAAATCACAACAAAGACCTAAAACCACTCCGATCTCTGAACCACCCCAATCAACCCACACCCAGCACCTAAAGCCACCCCAATCAACCCACGAACCCAACCACCGATATCAAATTGCAAAACCCACTCACCGAACCACCGCAAAGACCCACCACGAACCACCATAGAGACCCATGATCCATGAAAAACCACCGCAACCCAACCACACCCAGCATCGCATCCCGGCCACACCCAAGACCCATAAACTCAAGATGCAGAGAGAAAGGGAAACAGAAAGGCGGAGAGAAAATGAAAGAAAGAGTAAGGAGTGGACGGAGAGCACGAGATCAGCGGCGGCATGTGGGTATGGATTTAGCACAAAGATCGGAGGGTAATCTAATGGTGGAGGAACCGTATTCGGATTGGATAGTGGGGATGGAGATAACAGCGATGATGATGATAAGGAAAGAGCATGTGGGTTTGGAGAATAACGGCGGCAGCATGTTTTGGTGAGCTATGGAGGGCTTGCCTGAGAGAGAGACACCAGAAGGAGAGAGGGACAGAGAGCACGAGAGAAAGTGAAAAGGAAGAAAGAAATAATAAAAATTTGTAGTGGTGAAAGAGTTGGCTGAGATGGTGAGAGGGAGAGGAAGAAGCTTGGATGAGATGGAGTGACAGAGGAGAAGTGAGAAGAGATTTGGGAAGGAGACAAACACGGAAGAGAGAGAGAAAGAAATAAATAAAAAATGATAGCATGTTGTTACAGTGCGGTCTCAAAAATGAGAGCTCATTGTAGCAAGATTGCAAATTTTTTAGCATATGCAATCTTTGATGGAGCAGGTTTTTGGGGTTATAAATACTAAAAAAAGCATCTTTTAGCATATGCAATCCTTAATGGGAATGCTCTAAGTCCGTAACACACCACACACACTAACACCACATATTCACTGACACACTCTAGGAGTCCCTCTAGTCTTTAAAGCCCCACCACTCATTACTCACATAAGAAATGCTATCAAATTTCAAATAGAGAAAGAAAAGTCTAGGGAATAAAAGAAAACAACAACAGAGACACCAGAGAGAGATGCAAGCTCACAAGTTGCAACATACCATTGAATTGGTCACCCACTTTGCCTATTTCTAACCAATTGCTGATGTTTTCACTTTGCCTCCTCACATAGTCACGCCTTCACAAGCATCTTTGATTAGCTTTTTACTCTTTTTTTCTTTTTTTCTTTTTTGGAATTTGATGGAATGGTTTTGGGATATTGTTGTGGAATTGAGTTCAGATTGGTTTTGTTTAAATTTTTCAAGGGTTGGGTCTAAAGTTGTTTGATTGGGCTAAATTTTCTTTAGCTTTTCTCTTGGTCATTTTGTGGTTGGGCTAATTTTTTTGAACTTGCTAATTTGTATTTTGGGATTCTAGTCTCTAGATCAGTTACTATATATATATATATATATATATATATATATATATATATATGTATATATATACTACTAACTTTTTTCCCAAAATTTAGGGGGGCCATTGCCCCTCCAAAGCCAAAGAATGGCTCCATCCTTGGTGTTTAGCCAGAATAGGAGTTGTAGAAAATAATCCATGAGAGTGTGGTCAGAAGAATCCCAATTGACAATTATTCTTCTATGAGGATGCAAGAAATATATTGGGTAAATTATAGTAAACCCACCTGTGGTTTGGCTCAAATTCTCGTTGCCTACTTGTGGTTTAAAAGTTGTTACTTTACTTACTTGAGATTTGCTCCGTTTGTCTCCCGTAACCCACCTCTATTAAAAACATGGGCAAATATGTATTTTTGCACCTCTTTTATGTTTCTCTCCTCTATAAAAAAAATAATAATAAAACATAAAAATGCAAGAGAAAACAAGATCAAAAAGTAAGAGTTTTGTAAAAATTAATATTTGAAAACCTATGTTCAAAACTCGTAGCAACAATTACAAGAATGCAACAAAATCAAACAAAAAAAACCCAAAATAAATCTTTGCATATAGCAATTGGATTGGGTCTTATTTTTTGTGTGTATTTTACTAGGAAGCATGGGTGTGGATTCGGGTTTGGGTGCGGGTGCCGTGCAGCGACTCGGCCATTTTTGAAAAAGTAGGGTACAGGTGCAGCGGGATACGTTTATTAATAAAATATTAAATATATTATTATTTATATTTTCTATATATTGCTAAACATATTTTTTCATATAATGGTAAACATATACCAATTTAAGAGCAATAGTAGATAATAAAGTGAATACATAACAATAGAGAAATATTATGTCCACAATATTTTTATAACATATTCAAAGTGACAGGTTATTATGAGTTGATATCGATGGACAAAAAATTAAATTTCAGTTGTAAGTTCAAATTAGAACAAATAAAAACCTTAAACATATAATTTCTTGTTAAAATATTGTAAACAATTGCTTCTCCTAATAATAATACCTCTTTTTTGTTAGTATAAATAAGCATTAATATATATTATATACCATTGTATGTACTACCTAGTCTGACACTTGCATAGATTTTTTTTTTTTAATTTCTTTGTCATTTCCAAAACTAATAACGTGTGGTCTTTGTAAAAGACTAAAAGTTGAAACCTAAAAAGAGTACTAGACTCTAGAAGATAGTAGAAACATAAATTAAAAGAGGAAAAGACCAGTGCGAAACGAAGAAGAAGAAGAAGAAGACAGTAGAAACATAAATTAAAAGAGGGAAAGACTAGTGCGAGACGAAGAAGAAGAAGAAGAAAAATGGCGACCTGTGACATGGTGGTGACTTGGGTTTGTAGGTTTTTTATTTTATTTTTATTTTTTTAAAACATGCATTTCGGCCTGAATCGAAAAAAAAAAAAAAAAAAAAAAAAAAAAAAAAAAAAAAAAAAAAAAAAAAAAAAGGACTCACCACTGATGCGCATGCAGCCACATCGACAACCGCATAGCGCGTTCGTGCGTGTCAGGTGCAGGTGTGGCTCCCCCTGGAGCCGCACCCGTGCTTCCTAGGTATTTTATACACATCAAAAAATTCATATTTCAAAGCCAAACCAAAAAAACCCACAAACCCGAAAAATCAAAATTCTCTCTTTATTTGACTTGTGTCTCTGTCTCTTCCTCTTTCTCTTACCTGGGTCATTAATTAAAAAGTTTCTTTTTTTCTTTTCTTTTCTGAAACAATTCAGTATTTTGTTCAGGAATTGAGCATAAATTGCAAGGGTATAAGGTTGTGTTGGTGCCGCTTGGGAAGTTGGAGCATAAGGGGGGAGCGGAGGTTGGAGAGGAATCTGTGAACATGGTTTTCCATCTAGTACAATTACATTGTATGATTCTAAGGATGATATATTGACATGCTAGTCTTGCTAGATACCAATTTGTAAGTAGTTGCACTATCGGTTGAAAATTGTATTCTACTTGTATTTTTTGTATGAAATCAGCTATGCCAGGTGTAGCCAAATTCACTTTTATTCTTAAAATGCAAGCATGTGCAGCTTAATCAACATTCAATACAACTTAAGTTATTCTCATTTTGGTAATGGAGGCTACACATTCGAGTTCAAGTTTTAACAATCTCCACCTGCAATACTTCTTGCAATCCCCTTGGACACCAGATCCGGATCCTCTCCATTTCCCTTTGAAATGGAAAGGCTCCAGTTCACGGTAGGAATTTTTTTTAAAATGATCAACGCTAAAAAACGTGCCATGTCATTTAAAATGTTAAAACACACTTAACTGGGGTTCAACACTTAAACTAGAGCTCTTTAACTCAACCGGACAAACCACAGTTTCTCTCTCACCAAACCCATCTAAATATTTCAAACTCTCTTTCTCAGATCAACAGAAAATGTTTGCTTCCCATACGTTTTGATTTTTTTCATTTTTTGTGAAGCAAATGGGTATTGCATCTACAAACCTTCTCCCTCTCTCTCAGATCGGCAGTGTTGTGGATTCGGTGGTTTGCTCTCTTTCTCCCTCTCTATCAGATCAGTGGCTTGGTTTTGTTCCGTGGAGATTGGCGGTGCTATGGTGGTGGGTTTGGTATGGGTATTTTGTGTGGTGGGTCTATGGTGGTCTGTGGTGGTGCTGGTATACTAGGTCTATGATTTTTTTTTTGGCGATGTGTTTACTAGTGGTGGTGGTGTGTAGTGCAGTGATGGTGGAGTGGGGTTGCTGGGGTTTCCTTTTTTGCTTTGATTTTTTGTTGTGGGTATTGTGGCTGATTTGTGGGTAGCCAATGGTGGTTGCTTTTGATTTGTGGCTGATTTTTTGTTGTGGGATGTGTGGGTTTAATGGTGGTGGTGGTAGGGATGGGTTCGCTGTGGTGGAGGTGGCTATGGTTTTTGGTCGAATTTGGGGTCCATAGGTCGGATTTGGGCGGTTTGGATCAGATTCTCACTCTCATGAGGCATACACTGGATTCAAGCTCGATCCCTCACCCATGAACTCAGCTCCTCGCTCACCTCACACTACGGGTTTCCAAATTTCTGGGTAAGTTTCTGGGTTTTTAAATTTCTTTGTAAAGTTTTTAAATTTCTTTGTAAAGTTTTTAAATTTCTTTTCAGTTTCTGGGTTTCTGAGTACTTTTGTTCTTCACTTGAAAGCTTATCAAGGTTTCTGGGTTCCTGGGTCTCCTACAATTTCTGGGTTTCTCTTGCTGGGTTACTGTGTACGATCCTTGGATCATTGAAACAGCAGTCATTAAGTATATCAAGGAAGTGTGGCATTTTGCAAAGAAGTCAATTCTAGTGGTATTGGATCCACAAGGAAAGGTGGCTTCCCGGAATGCACTTCACATGGTTCGGATATGGGGAAATCATGCCTTCCCTTTTACTAGTGAGAAAGAAGATGCTTTATGGAAGTTGGAAAATTGGAAGCTTGATATACTTGTTTATGGCATTGATGTAGAAATACCAGATTGGGTATCTACTTATCTACTAATTTACACTAACAATACATGTGGTGATGGAATTTTTTTATTAAAGGTTTGTACTTGTGCGTGCATATATATATATATATATATGCACTTTTTTTCTTATTAACTCACTAATTATAGTACTAATATGTTGCTTCTTTCTTTACCAGATGGCAAAAGGGAGAGTTGTATGCTTGTATGGAGGTGAGGACATTAACTGGATCCGGAAATTCACAACTACAGCAAAAGCTGTAGCTGAGGCTGCTGGGATCAACTTAGAATTGGTTTATGTAGGAAAGAACAAGGATCGGCAATATTATTTAGAGGATCAAATGAAATGGCTAGGGCCAATTAATAAAGTGTGCTGTGAGAATTTGGTATAAATGTAGGAGACCTAGAATGTTTGTGTATGTTGGTAGGTTTTGGCAGAATGTTTGTGTTGGTATGTGTTGGCCTGAATTTGTGTTGGTATGTGTTGGTATGTATTAGTGGGAAAAGGCCTGAATTTTGGTGTAATTCTCCCTATAATCAGAGACTTTAGCAATGGAACATGGTCTTTTTAATTAATCTATGACTTGTATACCAATTTATTGCATTGTTGTGAAGTGTTTGTGCCTTGGTTTGAATGTCCTGTTTTAGACAGCAATTTGTGACTGCAGAAACATCATGTGTCTGCCAAGCAACAAAATGGAACCTAAACTATTAATACACTCAAACTGAATATGCAGGTTGACTATATAATAACCAATGCACCAAGATGCAATCATAACAACCATTCACCATTATTATTTGTCACATTCACAACAGCAGTTTTGAATATGAAGCACATGTTATTTCTGGTCCATCAACAAACAATTTCTCCTTAATTAGCAATTAAGCTTTAAAAGGGCACAAAGAGCAGTAAAATCCACATGGATTCCACTCATTTCAACAAAGAACAATACACACACACACACTAATGGCATCGAACTAACTAATTTGGTATTGGTGTTTTATGTTCTGCAACTATTGGCATATCTGCAAATGAGGCTTTGTTCTACATGAATGACATGAAACTAACAACTATGCAGAAACATAAATGCAAAAACATGAACAGTGATTATACATGAACAGTAATTATGCAGAAATTACTGTTTATGCAGAAAATTTATGCAGAAATTACAAACAGTAATTATGCAGAAACATAAACAGTAATTATGTAGAAACAGTAATTATGCAGAAATTACAAACAGTAACTAGAAAATTTATGCAGAAATTACAAGTAGTAATTATGCAGAAATTACATTGTCAGTTGGTAACAAAAGGAAATTTACGGATCATCATAACTTCAATCTTAAAGTAAGAAAATTACAAAACTAGAACACTTGGTCACAAATGTGACTAAGTTTGAACATTTGAATGTGACAAATGTGACTAAGTTTTGGACCATCAAAACTCCAGTCCTAAACTAGGAAAATTACAAAACAAGAGCACTTAATCTCAACACGTGTCATAGATTATAAAACATGATCCTAAACTAGAAAAATGGCTTGACTTTATGAACCATCTCATTCCATCCACTTTGTAACACTTTCTTGAGTCAAGGGACCTCCACTTGCAACACTTCCTTGAGTCAAGAGACCTCCTGCACCATTAATTTTGTCGTTGGAGCCTACAACACTTGATATACTCTCTAAATGTGATGCTAATGCAACACTTGCTGATGAGCCTCCCTGAAGTGATGGAGAACTTGTAGAAACCGACTACAAAAAAACCAATTACACATTACACATATCACAAGCTTAGCATTAAAATTATCAAATCATGCATCTAAACTATTATTAATATCAAAGTAAAATATATAATTGTAAATATCTTTACCATTAAAATTGTGTAAAACTAGTAATATTTCCAGAAGAGATATCCTCAGTTTTCTTTTGTACCATGACGTCATGTGCATATATTTCCTGTAAAAATTGTACTAGTTTAGCAACAATAATAGTATATTATATTAGTGTGTAAAAATAAAATAGAATGGTGAAAATAAAGATAATTTAGAAGATTACCTCATGCACTTTTCTTTTCTTTGTTTGCTTCTTTGATGTGCCTTCCTTTGGCTTCGGCATCTTTTCTATCCCTGATTTCGTCCTATGCTTTTTATTACGATAAATCTCCCTTTTCTTTATCCCTTTTGGTACAATCGTAATCGAAGCACATAATTGATCTTCTTTGTCTGCAAAATCGGTGGAAGGCCTAATGATGTCTTCTTCTACATTAGCTTTGCAATTCCTAAGGCCACAAAGTTTTTTTTTCAAATCTGCAATTGCTAAGCTTAGAATATTATGGCCTTCTTTAGTTTCACATGCCTCATTCACCAATTGAATATATTTTGGACATAAATCTCGATACCGATCTACATATTCCAGTCGAGTATCCGGCTTAATGTTATGTGTTGTGCAATTTTTTCTGGTTCCATCTTTTGCATCTCTTTCTCCACCTCTTCAGGATATATCTATTAGGAATCAACTTGATATCTAATACATCAAGAACTTTCAAACCATGCCTACATAAAATACCAAATGACTCAAACTTTCTGCAACTACAAGATAGAGTCTCATCTAATGGATTCCACATGACCTCATATTTTCCATTTTGATTGAAAACTCCAACCACATAACTATGTGTTTGACTCACATTGCGTTCTAGGATGGAAAGTGCCATTACCTCTTCAACTTCTGTCTGAAATAAATCAAACAACTAAGGCGTGTACACTGTTGCTACTTGGTTAAGCATAGGAGAGCTTTTGAGCTTCAATCTTGGAAATTTCTGTCTAGAGTTGTATTCTGCTTCTAACTCCTTATCCTGCTTTTGATTGACAACTGTTTCAAAATGAGTGAAAAACTCTACTATATTGAGATCAATACGCAAGCAATCCTTCAAGTCAGCATTGAAACTCTCACTAAGCTGGGTTGTCTTCATTCCTGCAGTGAAAGTTCTCTTAACATATGCTTGGGCCCATTTTTCCTTCAATTTAAATAGATCAATTAGCCATTTATTTTCACGAACATCGTACTTATCTAGCATTTCATTTCAAGCTGTAAGAAACTCATCTTCACCATCATACTCATAGATACATGCTAAGAAATCAGAGTTAAATTGAGACTCATTTTTGAGTAAATGACTCAAGTGTTTCTCAGCATTCTGCCACATATGCCAACTACACAATGCATGATATGTCTTAGGCATGACTACTTTTATTGCAGCTGACATTGCTGTATCTTGATCTGTGAAAATAGTGATTGGCTTCTTTTCAGACATTGCTTCTAAGAAGGTCTCAAATAACCATACAAAAGATTCAATCGTTTCATCATATAAAAGTGCACCTCCGAATACAACAGTTTCTCTATGGTGATTGAGACCCAAAAATACTCCAAGTGGCCTTGCATCTCTATTTGTACTATACGTTGTATCAAACGTTATTACATCACCGAAGTGGCTATAGTCAATGATCATTCTTGCATCGGCCCAAAAGATATTAGTAATCAACTCTTCACAGTCCAATTGAGTAGCGAAATAATATGAAGGATTTTCCTTAAGTTGACGACTGAAATATCTTCCCAAGCTAACAGCTGCCCTATGCTCCATGTCTCTCTGTCGCTTAGTGCGTAAGTAGTTTTTATGATCTTGCTTGGTAAAACCAAAATTATCATATCCACCAACTTGCTTACTAAGAAGCTCATAAGATTGCTTTAATCTTAATCCCGATTCATGTGCCAAATCAATTTCGATAGCATGAGTTGCAGCCACTTTCCGTTGTGATGGCATCATGTGCACAGTTGATGGGAGGTGGAGATAGTGGTTATGCTCAGCAATAAATTCACTCACCACATATTTTTTCTCGATTAAGTACAATAACCAAACGTGCTTCACAACCACATCTTGTTTCTGCTCGTGGATTCTTTACATTCTGATCTCTCTTGTCTTTGCCTCGAACTCCTTCCTTTGCGCACACAAATCTCCTTGAAGTAACCACTCCAGTCTTTTTACATTTATTTACATACTCTTTTCTAATACTAAAACCAGCCTTTCTGCCATATTCATTATAAAAATCATATGCAATCTCATCCGCTTCAAACTCCATCCCTTTAAATGGGGTAGATTCCTTGGGCACATTAGAAGGAACATGTATTCCCATCATTATCCCTAGAAAAAATTGAACATAAATTTATTATAACTTTCACCTATCATTTGTTTTCAAAACAGAGATGATGTAAAAAAAAATAAGGATGTAATGAATGATCAACATAGTAATGAGGATGTACCTCATATGAGAGAGATGTTATATATCTTTGTTACTAAACATAAAAATTCTTATGTCATCTACTCGGTTTGCATACATTATATTAGAATCAACCTAATTTGAATTGGGTCAAGATAACCAAGCATGATTTCAACTCGACTCACTCAAAGGCCAGTCAATTTAAACATGACAGTAATAAACATGTTCTTTAAAATCTTGCATCCATAATATGCCATCAAGAATCATTATAAAGGAATCTTCTTATTATGATTAAAGAAATTATTTATTATGAGAATTTTTTTTTTTCAAAAGAGAGAAATTTATTAATTTAAATATCTAAACCTTGTGATCAACACCACAACAGTATCCTTTTGATCGCCTCTCTATATATGTCCATAATCAACATTAAGCGTACAAGTAATCATTTTTTAATTTCACATAAACTCATCATTGATACTATTTTCTTATGAACCGATTATAATAGACTATATTAACAGTTGTGGAAATATAAATATATATATATATATATATATATATATATATTTTAAATTGTGCCACTAAACGTATTGATTACACTATGAATTAGGATCATGTGTGTAAGGATTTTAGTGTTGATCCATTCCATAACATTTTATGGTAATACATTCAAATTTATTGATGTAATTTTATCCGTTTGAAAATCTAGTTAGTTTTTTAGTTTATATTTAGAGCTACTCAAAGAAATGCTTACTAAAGAGGTTTGCTTGAGCGAAGGTCGAGATCGATTAAGTGCGATGTGAGGTGTTCTCAAGCAAGATGGTAAACTTGCTTAAGTGGAACATTAAAGGTCCGAGATTTTGCATGTCTCTCGCTTGAGTGAGGTCGTAAAAATATACTTTCCTAATCTACTTTCCGAAGTGGTTTCTCCATTAAAGATATTCTTCTTTGATTTTCCACTTCGTCACCAAATGTTATGTCATGCTTAATTGTGCTTTTTATATTACTTATTGATTTGTTAATTGCTTAACTATAGTGAAAAATTAATTGTTTGAGTGGATCACTTCACCAATATAATTTGATAATTTTGCTCATTAATTCACATTGGGGTCTAAATAGAAATTTCAATGTTCAATCTTATTTAATTATATGAAATTTTTAAGGAAGACTCTAACTTGCGTCTAGCCATCAAAACAACAATATAAACTCACCAAGACAACAATATAGTGATCTCATGTAGTGAGTATGATATGTATCTCATTTGCTAAAATATTTTAGTGACCTCATGTAGTGAGTAATGTCATCGTTACCTATTCTTATTTAATGGTGGTGACACCCATTCTTATTCACGACATTTCCTAAAACCCGAACCCATATTTGAACCCCACTTTTTCCTTTCCCAACAATAATCATCAGCAAAAACAATCATGGGCAAGCCCCCCTTGGGAGGCAAAAAATAAAAATAAAAAACCACAGAGAATCTTTTTTTTTTTTTGGGATAAACAGAGGATTTATCTATTAACTAAATAAATCATTTTGAGTTGTAGATAGATTGTGTGAGATCATTTTCTTATGTTAGGCCCACGTAAGCTTGTTTCTCTGTGTGTAGCTTTTATTGGTGGCCTAATTAATTTTTCATTAGCTTGTGAAGATGAGAGAATTTTAACCAGGATAATTTGTGCATTTTTGTGGGCAATATAAAGAGTTGAATCACCAGTGCTGTCCATGTGATGTTTGTTGGTCAGTAAGACCACAAGCATAAATTGATTGGATTAAAGTCCGAGTTGTCTAGTTCAGGAGATGTTAAATCGATTGCCTACTAAAAATCAGCCATTATAAAGATTCAATCTTTATCTCAAAAAATTAAAAATAAAAATTCAGATAGACTCTAACTTGCATCCAGCCACCAAAACAACAATATAAACTCACCAAGACAACAATATAAATGCAGAAAAATGATCAAACATCAAATAAGATAAGCATAAACAAGTTGTACGGATATACCTCTGTTTTGGCAAGACAAAAACAGAGGTGTATACCTCTCTGAACCTTTTGTGAAGCTTTTTTTTTTTTTTTTTGGTTAAAATCTGTGAAGCTTTGTCCAGTTGAGTTAAACAACTTGTTCACTTTTCCCTCCTAAAAGGTTTTTTTTTTTTGGTTTGCAGTGTGGAGTGCACGAACCTCTGTTTCACTTTTCCCTCCTAAAAGGGTTTTTTTTGTCCGGTTGAGTTAAACAAGCCTTTAGTTTAAGTGTTTAACCCCAGTTAAGTGTGTGTTAACATTTTAAATGACGTGGCACGTTTTTGACCATTGATACTCTCCATTCCAAATCCTCACCGTGTACTGGAGCCTCTCCATTTCAAAGGGAAATGGAGAGGATCCGGATTTTTGGACACCAACTTTATGCCTTTACTGCTGTCTCATCTATCGTGCACCTTTGCTATTGGTGTTGTTAATATCTCTTTTCTCTCTCTCTCTCTCTCTCTCTCTCTCTCTCTCTCTCTCTCTCTCTCTCTCTCTCTCTCTCTCTCTCTCTCTCTCTCCTTGGGTTTGATGGTGGTTGAACCTCTTTGTTTCTTGGGAAAATGTGGTGTTTCATGTGCATGATTGTCTTGGTAGGACAATTTTAATTTTGGTTGGATGAATGTTTCGGTTGGAAGTTCTTGATTTTTACAAAACCCTTCATTTTTTTTATCTTGTTATCTCTTATTTTTGTTTGTATTTTTTGTTTTGGGGAGACATAAATAAGGAAAAAAAATTACACATTTACTCCAATTTTTAACATAGGTGGGTTACAGTAGACAAACAGAATAAACCTCATGTGGGTAAAGTGACACCTTTCAAACCACGGGAAAGTAACGTAAATATTGGTTATACCACAGGTAAGTTTACTATAATTACTCCAAATATATTTGATTGATTCAAAAAGCTACCATTTGCCATTAAAAATTAAAAAAATTATATATTTACATTGTACTTTCAATGTAAATTTACATTGTACTTTCAATGTAAATTTACATTGTAAACATACACAAAATGGAAAATATTGAATACATTTGCAAAAAGTGGTAAATATATAATATGTAATGAAATAATTTTTTAATAGATATCCATTTATTTCCTTGGTAGGGATTTTTATAAAGCTCGTTCTATTTTATTCACTTCATTTATTCTAGTGAAAAAAAAGGGGAAACATAGATTTTATTTCTGTTTCAAGAAAAAGACAAATCAAATGTGAAGTGTATTGCCAGTAAAATTATTTCTTTTTTATTTATTTTTAAAATATTTTTAAATAGAGTAGGAAAGTTGTGATATATTCCATTTCACTCAATTTCTTATTCATAGTATGATAGTTATCATGGGAAGAAGAGATTTAAACCTTAAATATCCTTTCAAAAAAAAAAAAAAAAAAACTTAAATATCTTAGAAATACTATAAGGTTTTATACAAGTTCTCTCTCTCTCTCTCTCTCTCTCTCTCTCTCTCTCTCTCTCTCTCTCTCTCTCTCTCTCTCTCTCTCTCTCTCTCTCTCGTGAGGCCCATTGGCAATGTAGGAAACCTCCAAGTAAAAGCTTTTGTTGAATTTGGTACTAAAGCATTCATATTAAGTTCTCTAAAATAGAACACAACAAAATACCATTTAGCTACGGTACATCCCAAAAAATAGAGAACACCATAAGTCTATAACTTCTCCTAATGAATATATTATTCATTTTTTGAAAATTTGGTGTGAGTGTTTTGAAGAGTGAAGGAAAAGTAGAAGAAATAATAATTTGTGACAATTGAAAAGATAATTAATGTGTAATTTAGTCACATGACTTTGTTTAAATAATAGTTATGGATAGTCTTATGAATTTTCTCGTAATGAATTGAAAAAGATAACTCTCAACTAATTTGTAGCAAAACTTTGCTCGTGACAAAAAGTTAAAAGCTACGAAAAGCAAAAAATTAAAAGCTAAAATTTTGCTTTTAAAAGAATATTAAGGCAAATAAATCTGGCCACACAAAACTCACTAGTAAGCAACCAATATATATTCTCATAGAATAGTTAATAAGAAAAAATATATATACACACATATATATATATATACAAAACTGAGAAAAAAATTAATTAGATTCTACAATTAGAGTCTAATTTTGTGTCACCCCATTTAAGTATTTTAATTTTTATGTTAAGTGAGTTATTTAGTGCAAAAGACGAGGAGTTTAGCATAAATGAACCATAAAAAATACCGTTATTCATCTAATCTATACTTCTATACTATTCTTTCCAATCATCTACAGTAGTATTTATACAAATAAGTAACTACTTTAACCATCAATATAAATCCACGATCCTCAGGGACCAACGCCAATATGTAACATACTCTTTTAAAATTGAATTTTTTTTTTATCAGTTTAAAACCGAAAGTCATAATTTTGGAGTTTGGATTTCTTGCTGTTTTATTTTTAATCTAAATAAGTAAAATTTATGTTTTGGAATATTTTTTTCAATTGTTTAGATTTGTCTTGCATGCGGAAGACATGATATTAATATTTTTTTTTTATCACGTCAGTTTCTTTGATTAACTTACAACTTGGTTTAAACCATTATTTTATTTGCAATTTTGTAGGTTTGTCCTATTTTGCGTGCAGTAGCGGGTGGAATACAGTTGTTAGTTTGCATGTTTGTAAGTATCCAAAAGTTTGTTGCAAAATTCCTACGCTTATTTTTTCTTTTTCTTTTTTTTCTCTTTTTGTTATGAGAAAATATATTACTTATAACATCTCCATTTTCTTCAACGTATTTATATTTGTACTATTCACCGTTCACTCAATATAATTATATATTAATCTCTTAACTCTGCTCCAAAACAAACCCTCATTCTATTTAAATTTTATATCACTCACGTTTTAATGATTTAGCTCTTAAATTTTTTGTACGGCCTTCACATACGTGGTCGACTCTATCTGAATAAACAAGACAGAAATTCATAGGTAATAATTTCTTCCCCTACACCAATTATTATTCCTCAAATTCTCTTTGTGCATTTGTGTATGTTACCAATCACCTCTCTAAAAATAATTTATTTCTTTCGATTTTTCTTTGAATTTCAATTTTGATTTTTTTTTTTTTTTTTTCCTTTTGGGATTATTTCCCAACCTCTTCAGAAATGTTGTTTGTTAATGGGCTTTGATAATTGGTTTTGAAGATTAGAAATTGATTTGTTATATAAATAAAAAATCATGTACATATGCACAAGTTACAAGCTAATTTATTTATTATAAATTAATAAATAATATGAGGCTCTGCCATGTGGTGTATTCTAGAACATTTTTTTCATTTAAACTTCCACATCATCAAAGATTCAAAGTTAGTATTTATGTGAAAGTATTAATTAATGGTAGAGAAGTTCATTTTATTATGTTGGTTTTATTCAGTGACAAAAAGTTGTTTGTAATACATTTTATTGTTTAATGTATTTTTCCTGAGCTTTTATGTAATTTGGAGTAGAGTAAATGAGCATCTCCTTCAAGTTTGGAAGATGCATCAACCAAAGATATTGTGACCAAGAGACGACCAGGAGGCGACCAAGATGGCCGTGAGATCCATGTGGCAGGTGTTTTGGATAAGAGTGAAGTCATGCACCTCATGACACCACGTGACCTTAGGGCGCGACCAGATCGTGAGTTGCACGATCTCTGTACTCTGCACTGCACCTATCCACTCCAGTAAGCTAGATGAAGAAAAGACTCGGGGAAGTTGGTTGCTAGCAGGAGCTTAAAGGGCTCACGTACACATAGAGATATAGACTTGGAGGGTTTATAGTCATCCATATACTACAACTATTCATGTTAGTGGAGTTTTCCAACGGGTGGTCAGCAAAGAGGTTTTTTCGCCCAGGTAATCGGGTTTCTCTTCGAAAACAAGTCTTGGTGTTTTTGTGTGATTTGTTTTATTTTTCGTATTTTCATACTGTTCTTTACATGCTTTAGATTGCAATTAATCTTGCTTGCAATATGAAACATGGATAAACACGTATTTTGGACTAAGTTGTTAGTTTAGTATTAGAAGTGATTAAGCCGTAAAACTTTGTCTTAAGGGTTCTAAATACTTATTAGGGTTTTAAAGTGAATAGGTTTTTCTGAAAACTATTCTAACCACATTATTAATCTAAGCTATCATGCGTTTTTGAATTGTCTCAGTTCAACTAAATCATAGGTTTTTCATTGTCTAAGAATAATCAATTAAGAAATATATATTTTCTTAAATCACAAAGAATTTCATATCGAGATAGAGAAACACCCTTATTCCCTGGTATTTAAAATATTAATTTAAACCAGTCATTATTTAATTGTTAACAATCACCTAGCAAACATTATTTTTCATCTTCACAAAAAATGTTGTTTAATTACATTGTCTTTGAATTCACTCTACTCTTTGTGGTTCGACATTGGTACTCTGAGAATTATATTGTTACGATCTCCAGCACTTGTGAGTGAGCAAGCAGCAGCATGCCCACGAAGCTGCCATGGCCTAGGCAACGTGCCCATGTGGGGCTGCCATGGTCTTGGTAGCATGCACGTGGATGACCATGGGTTGCTTGGATAGAGGGAGAAGAGAGAAGAGTCAAGTGATGAGGAGAGGTATGGTTTAATGAACCATGCTTGGATGTTTTTTAAGAGGGATGAGGAATGGTTTAAAGGGATTTGGAGGGGTATCTATTCCCACCTTGCCTAACCTCTCATTTTAATTCCCCCAAATTTGTGAGAGAGAGTGGAAAAGAGGAGAATAGAGTACAGTGAATGACAAGGATATGGTTTAATGAATCTTCCAAAATATCATAGTAAAAGCATGTCTTTCTAGAATTTCACACATTATACAAAACCCAAAAATATTCTATAAATTTCATCATAAGAACACTAGCATTAGCTGTGTTATACTAAATGCACTTTAACACACCAAAACCTTCTCATCTATTTTACCACATCATTTTACAATATACCTTACTTCAAATGTTCTATTTTAACATTACAACACATTAAAATAATATAAACAACAGAGAAAAAAAAATCATTTAATTTCTCTAAATCCAAAACCTCTCTCTCTCTCTCTCTCTCTCTCTCTCTCTCTCTAAACTAGAATCCAATCACCAAAGCTTCCTTCGTGACCACAACCCAAAACCACCGTGATCACCACCCATAACCACCAACAAAACACCACCACAACCACCAAAAACAACCCAAATACAAAACACCACCAAAATCAACCCAACCCCATGCTGCAAACATAAACCCACAAACTGCAATGCAACCCACCACCAATGGCTAGCCAAGTCCAACTCAAAACCACCACCCACCACCGAGTTAGAGAAAAAGTGAGAGAGGAGAGAGATTGAACCCACCACTAGATCCAAACTCACTGTATTTGCAAACCCACCATTGTCGAAGACCCACTGCAACCTATCCCCATCCATCCCACAGTAACCAAAAAAAAAAATCCATACAACAAACTGCTACAGAAAATAATGGCAAGATCAGCAGCCTAATGAGAGACACTGGTGGCCCCAGCACATTCTAGAGGGTGGGAGAGAGAGAGAGAGAGAGAGAGGAATTAAAAAAATTATTCCATTTTTGTCCTATTCCAAATTTGGAACAGTATCATTCATCCATGCTAACATTTAGAACATTTGATGTGGGAGGTTTTTTTGGTGTTTTGTGTGCCAAATGCTAAAAATGTAGCATTTGGCACACTTGATGCTAATGCTCTAAGCATGCTAAATTCCTAATGATAATTTTTTGGTTTTGGGGGGGGGGGGGGGGGGGGGGGGGGGATGAATTGAAGGGGGGCAGATAAGCAAGTGTTTATCGAATTTCACAATTTATACAAAACCCGACATTCTATAAATTTTTAACATAATCGTGCTAGATTGCAAATGATGCTTTTCCGTTCTGAAAGAAGAAAAAAGTGAGGATATAAGGGAAGGTGATGGTTAGAAGAGCAGGCCCCAGTTCAAGGATTATCCCATTCGAAGTGTGTCATGACAGGTAATACCCACTCGAATCCAGGACAAGTTTAAGTAGGAGACCTTTCTTGTGCGGTCATTTTAGACCATTCTTTGATTTTGATATAGATTTCTTAATCCTTGTAGTATTCAATAGTTCAGCATTTATCCCCCCCTCTCTCATTGAATCTTTCAATTTTCTTCCATTTTTAGCTGGATTCCTTTCCGTCCCCTTTTCCTTGTCAAGTATCCGCATCAGAGACTAATGACTCATTCCGTCATTTGGCCCAGTCAGACAAAGGAATGCAAGCAAATACAAGTAAATAAATAAATAAAAATGAATTTAATAAAAAGAAGAAGAAGAAGAAGAAGAAGAAAAGGTGTTCTCTGAGTAGAGGGTGTTGACTGTTAAGCAAAGAGAGAGATGAAGATGAACAAATGACTAGCGCTCCTGAACTTTCCAACCCAGAAGCATCAACCCCATTGAGTATATAACATAGAAACTTCAGATACACAAAGCATACTTCTAATATCGGTGAATACAAAATTAAAAAATTAAAAAAAAAAAAATAGAAGGGAAAGGAGAGGAGAGGAAAAGAATATCATTTGATATAAGTATCTTCCTAATTGGCTACACTACTGAACAACCTCTTAAGTTACACTCTGATTATACCTTTCTTTCCGTATAACTCAAAACTCAACTGACATCTGTCCCTTATTCTTTCAAGGAAGCAACACCTCCCCAGAACCCCAAAGAATACCATTGGCTTTCTTATTTCAATTAATGTGGGGTCTGATCTCTCATCTTTAAAATCTATGGAAAGAAAGGTAAAAAAAAAAAAAACCAAATGGAACTGGAGGATACAGGACAGGGAGTTCCCCTTGCAACAAAAACCCATAGAGTACTGTATAAATCTCAACCCTTTTCTGCTCTCAAGATTGCACAGCCAGCCTCTGAAGATGCTCGAAGAAGACTTGAAGACTCACATCATCTGTGAAGATCACATCCGACCCAGCTGCCATCTCATGAGCATTATTGTATGTAGCTGATGGGTTCAACTTCGCCAATAAAAATCTAGCCTGTTCAGCATGGGATGATGTAATGAAACTATATTAATTTCCACATGGTGAAAGTTAAAGAAATCATATCCACCACACTTTGAAATGCAAATGCATCATGTCAAAATATAGAATAGACTATTTGAACAGTATATCTTAAGTAAATCTTTTAAATTAAAAATAAATAAAAAACACAGACACACAGAAAAAAGAGATAGTTTAGGTCACCAGACTAACTCTGGGACCAATATCAATCATCAATTAGCCAACAGTTGATGGTATTGCACATGGTGGGTATTTAAAGACCTCTTGGTCATATCTATACACGAGACAGAGATATTACTTTCTGGGAGGATCTGAACATCAAACCTAATCCTATCCCACCCAATCTTTTTATCACTTGAACCAAGATCAGAATTTCAAGAAATGCTGAAATTACTGGCTTATTGCTGGCTTAAATTTACAGATGTCAAAACAAAATACATTAAATAACCAAAGCGAACACATAGAGTGCCATGGTGCCCAGTTCTCAAAATAAAGATTGGTTAATCCAAAAGGTCCATCTCCAAATATTTTCATCATTACAACTGAATCACATACCCATAACATCGCCGGGTCATCTTTCTTTTGACTGCAATTTGAAATAAAACTTAAAGGTAACTACTTCCATGATGGTGATCCCATGGATATTTCATGAAAAAGTTCAAGTCAAGAAAGATTTATGTAGTAAACAGAACAGGCCCCAAGTTAGGTGGCTTTTCTTTCCTTTTAAGTTTTAAGTTCAAACAAAGGAATTTATTTTGAAGGAAAAGGGAAACTATAAATTACAATACATATGAATGGGGAAAGGTCATGGAAAGCACATGTTTTTGAACACTTCAGAAGTCTGAAGGGGACTTCTTGTATTACCTAAACCCATATCAGAAAAAACTCTAGTTTTGACAAGCAGCCACCAATTCAATCAATTAAAAAAGGTGTGCTTTACTACATTTTGAATAGTGACTTTAACTAAATCTATTTGGGAATAATCTTCTATTTAACAGTGTGATCGGTAAGTTAATGATCAGATAACATTTTTCATTAAATTTGATGAAATTTATTTACAGCGCACAACCTTTAAGCCCAGTCTTGAGATTCAGATTACAGATGATTTGATTCCTCAATTACAATATCAAAATCAAGATTTAATTTCTTGAAGCATAATAATGGAAAAGACGAATAAATTATTGAATACAGAAAAGGAGTCAAGGAGAGAAGCTAATTTACTTTGGCCAAGACAAAAGGAAGATGAGCAACTTTGGCGTGAACTTTACGAAAAATCTAAAGCATAAATACTTTATAAAATAATCCCTCAAAGATCAATTATTTTTGAAAAACGAAAGTTACAGAGTTACTTGTACCTCCGTCCCATATTGTTGGTCCTATTTAGAAAATCCAACTTTTGAAGAGAACATCATTTAATGCTTTGTTTTTAAGTTAAATTTAGTTTAAAAGGTACAAGTTTCCAAAACTACCATTCATTAATTTAAACTCTAGGGAAAGAATGGTATTGATCTTTTTATTAAAGTAAAAAGTAAATTAGGATTTTTTTTTTGGATTAGTAAAGTTAGGAAATTTATTTATATTCTTTTCAAAGATGACTACATCTTGGGACATCTCAAAATGGAATAGAGGACCAGAATTTGGGATGGAGGGGGTACGAGTTTTACTACAAAAGGTTTACAAACTGATGTAATGATGAATGTTATTGGTACACTTCCACAACCTAATAAATGAATGTTTGAATAACTTTTTTGCAATTGGTGACACATTAGTTTGTAAGCCTAATGTAGTAAAATTTGTAGTTATCTCTAACATCACTCATTCTAAAATAAGTGAAGAAAGAAAATAAGAGTATCCTTGGAAGGCAACATCAATTTGCCAGAAGAATATAAATAGAGTAACTTAGCAGAACATATAGCCAACTCTTAGAACTGAAGATACGAGCATAATCTGCAACAATGTTATTCCATTTCAACACCCCCAAATATCCCAAAGTGTAATGTCATAGAAAAAAGTTTAAGCCATTTCAAAAATTATTAAAATTGTAGAATATACAAGTAGTTGGTCAACTTAACAACAATAGAGCCCATGCTTCATAAAAATGAATTCCTAAAGCTACTAATAGAAGTTAAAAATTGCAATGAAATTAATGGCTATCTCCAACTCTCGTTACTCTCCCACCGTGGGTCTTGGATTCATGCCATGAGAGGGAAGGGATTTGGGGAGGGCAAGGGTTAGCTACCATTTTGCAGCCTAAAATGGCCGTTTGATCAACCAAGTAAAAGAATTCCAGTATTTCATTTCCCAATGAAGACTATATTACTGTTATGAATGAATATTATAAATAAGCAACAGCATAGCTAGCTTCTGGTAAAGATTCATTGGCTAGAGGCGAATTAGTAATTATGCATCAACAACAATTAGAAGAAACCGCACTTTGGAAGAAGAATTAATAGCAATAAAGGAAATACAGCTTTCAAAAAGATGAAATTTACAATAAATGTACTAACCTGGGAACCATGCTGATCACAAACCACCAATCTAGGTACAGGGAAACGTTCCCGAATGATCATTTGGGCATCATCACCAGGAGCTTGCAATAGCTGCGCAAATGCCTGAAGGGAAACCATGTATTTGGGTTATCAGTTAGATGTGAAAGTTAATTAGACATATGCACAACACAAACAACCAATCACAAAATGAAGGATAAGTAACAACTTCAGTTGTGGATTAATCAATACTATCTCCTCCCCCCGCCCCCCCCCCCCCCCAAAAAAAAAAAAAAAACCCCACCCCAAGAAGAAGAGGAAAAAGCCATGACATTTATAAAGGCTTAGTTACAATAATCTCTACTAAAAGTACATGTGACGATAAATTTTAGACCAACTTCCAAAATTTGAACAATTTCCAGGACAATTAAGTGTAGATACCATGTGTTCTGGTTGATTATGGTATCCTGCATTACGCCACTGAGCTATTTGCATTCCATGGAAAATGACAACACTAAAATAAGAATCCAGCAATAGAATACGGTCAGCAGCAATGGAAGCCACATCCAACAATGCTGGTACAGGCAGCGAATTGAATGAATATGATATTAATGACGGTTGAATCATAACAGCAGCATTGGCAATATTTTCCCGGTTTAATAGCATGCGGAAATAGGCAGTCTCATCTGGACTGTTGTTAAAAACCTGCCAGAAACAAGGATGTTAGACATGTGTACATATCAGGTAATATATAAGAGAAGAAAGGAAAAGAGAAGAAAAAGAAAATCACTAAGTTATGAGTACCTGTACAAATTGTGATCGTCGCAGATTAAACATAAACTGAGGGAACAGTGAAAATGATGGATTTAATTGAAAAGATGCTGGATCATCCTTCCGGTAGTCACCAAATTTAGAACAGAGACGAATAAGAGACCGATCCAACCACCGTGTAGCATCAAACCCTTCCTGATTATTAAAAAATAAAATAAAATTATAGATTATAAGCTGGGCTACTTTGTTTTAACATTGCAGAGCCTCATTACAGAACATATGACAAATCTATAGTTGAACTAACAAAGAAGCAAATCATTTGAAATCCTCATGTTTTTCACAAGCAAGATGCCAAAAATAGTAGTACACCGTTCTTTAAATATAATAATAATAATAAATATATCCAATATATAATATGAATAAGAAACTCGTCCTATTAAAAGGATTTTGATCATTAAAATCAGAAGTCCAGATGCAGCAGAGATCTAAAATAAAATTTCAGGTTTCAAATATCTTTGTAATCGGTCCTACAAATAAAAACTTTATATTTTTTTGAATCTTTCATTTTTCTTTAAAGTCCCACTATCATCTATTCCAACAATAATAGAGCTTGATGCAAGTTAAACACATGCGCGTTTGAGTGATCATGGGTACAACAGATGTATCTTTGTAATTGGTCCTGCACATAAAAACTCCATATTTTTTCAATCTTTCATTCTTCTTTGAAGTCCCACTATCATCTATTCC
Organism: Quercus tomentella; assembly: GCA_028535165.1. Lineage (NCBI taxonomy): Eukaryota > Viridiplantae > Streptophyta > Magnoliopsida > Fagales > Fagaceae > Quercus > Quercus tomentella. Next base: position 25,939,058 of record JAPQVY010000001.1, on the reverse strand, counting down.
AACAAGAATAGAGCTTGATGCAAATTAAACACGTGCGTATTTGAGTGATCATGGATACAACAGATGGTGAAATACATATGATCGCTAAATACATGAAAAATCAACAGCTATTGACAAAACAAGAAACATACCTCTATTTCCATTTTCAGGGAAGTCAATCTTGCCATTACCACAGCAGCTGTCTCTTGGTCAAATCCTTGTACCAATTCCTGTAAAGGCAGCATGTTCCCTGTCAGCATCAAGATCCACTTGGTGGATTTCTTACACATTCTTAAATTATAAACTGTACTTATGGAGCAACATAAAACAAGATTTAATAGGAAGTTAGCAGCAACTATCAAGAACCTTTTTTTTTTGGTAAATTACATTCTACCCAGTGCGTTTGGAATCCATCACCTTACCCTCCACCTTGCTTTTAGAAGGAGGGCTCTTACAAGGAGAGGTGCCATTTGAGCTAGACCTCATAGACAACATCTAACAAGATGTTGGAACAAGATCAATTGTTTCGAATGGGAAGTAGATCTAAATATCAGGCAACAAAAAATTCAGGCTCCTAAATAAGGCCAACCATTGAACACAGGCCTAAATCAGCTCAGTAGGCATATTATCATGTGATCATTTGAGAGAAGGCAATCATTAAGGAATAAAACTTGCATTAATGTGGCATGGACACATAATAGGACACATTCACTAAACTAAGTAATAAACTATCACTAGTCCCAAAAGCTTAAGATAATAGAAGATGGTGAATTTAATCACTAAACCATTATTCTCACACTAAGAACATACAAACATGAAGAATTGTTAGTAACATGAAACAACATGGCAAGGACACATTAGAAGATGAAAGGATAAAAAATATATTATCCTGATAGACATCTTACTCTTATTAGAAAAGATAATTAGCATACTTTCAAAAATTTATAGAAAATTTCCAGAAGCCTCCAATGAACTTCAGTTATAAAAACAAATAAATAAAGCATAGTTTATATTCCCATTAACAACCCAAATTTCATCCACAAGACAGCCATCAGTGAACTCAAAAAGTTTGACTGTGGTGCCTCCTATGAACAAACATGTCAAACACATCTAATGAGACATATTTGCCTCTTTGGAGGCAATTATTCCACTTGGGCTTCCACATTGTTATTGTCAAGTTTGGAATAATAATGCTGGGACTTTATTTTTATTACCACTGATATACTTGCTTCGGAAAAAGTTTCTTACATGATGTTATTTTACAACGTAACAAAAAGATTCTTAAAGAGGACCTTGGCTTGCCCATATTATTAAAGACAAAATTTCCCAAAAAGTATACAGTGTTTCAGTAGTTTTGCTAAGTAGATACTTCATTAGAAAGAGAAACACCCAAGTACACAAAACATCTACAGGAGTAATCTCTAAGAAACATAAACAATCCAAAAATCAAAGAGGAAGACAGAAAAATGCATAAAGCTGACAACCAGTCCTACAATGATCTCAAAAAAGAAGCCTCAAGGGATGTCAGAGAATGTTCTACACCAGAGAATTTCCAACTCCATTCTCTCCAATTAGATCGAATAAGACAATGTGGAATAGAATTCCAAATATCACCACTCCTATGACAATCAAATTGCCCTTTCTAAGCAAGCAATTTAACAACCCTTTGCTTAAGAAGTGATCACATCTCTGCAGCCATCAAACAATGAAATAGAAGATTATCAACTGTTTAACCAAAATTTTTACAAATGCAACACCAGTGACCAGCAGGTCTCACATAAATTTCCAGGTTTCACACCTTAGAAAACAGTCTTAACATATATATATATATAAGAAGAAAAAAAGAGCAGAGCTAAAGAAATGAATATATCAAAGAAATCTAAGCTTCATCAGTATCAGTCACACACACACACACACAGAGTTTGGTTATGTTTTGAACCGTAGTAGACAAATGACATACGTGGCATAAAAAATAAGAAAATAAAAAAGATGTGAAACCGAAATTTGCAAACCTCTGAGCTAACAGCACTATCTATCCATGTTCTACTAATGGTTGTAACTCGAAGCATTAATTGACCCTCAGGGTTTTGATAACTGCAATTACATATAAGACAGTCAAAAGTTAATTGCACTCTCAAAAAAAAAACAAAAAAAAAAAGAGAGAGGCACACATATGAACACCCACACACACAACAATACACACATGGTCATAGATACAAGATTCCAACATACCTTGTAAGGAACTGTAAGTACAACTGCGGATTTACAGTTCCTGGAGTATTTGATCGATCACTTGATGAGAGATCAAAAAACACCGTCAAGCAAGTACTCTTATCAAGACCGCATAATTTCCATGCTGTTGTACCTCCTTCCCCAATGGTAGTATCAGCAACAGCAGGTCCTTTCTGCAAGGTTTGCAACAATCAGCATAAAAATCCACCATTACAGGTTTGATTCAATCTTCTTTCTGTTTGCCTTAAACAAACTCAAAATACAATGCTATCAAGCTAAAGAAAATAGGTTTCGAAATATCAACTAGTCTGACCTTTTCCAAAGATGTGCAAGGTCCAATTATACCCTGTATTTTGATGTCCTTTGAACAGTTGATCTCGAGTGTGCCACTGAAACAAATAAGTTGTGAGTGAGCTTAAAAATTTAATTACAACCTAAATAAGAGCCATAATGGGGCAAATCACAGCACACGGGCATAAGTAGCAGAAGAAACGTATAAAAAATTGTCAGTGTGCATGCATGTGAAGAATTGTACAAGGCACAGGTGCTAGAACTTGAGCTCCAAGACTATCCTCTTATCATTTCCCCTTCTTTCTAGAGAACTGAGCTTCAAGAACAGTTTTTTTTTTTTTATAAGTAACTTCACAAACATTTATTACTTCTCTCTTCCCTGAATTGAATCCTTTGTTGTAAAGGGTTGCACTAAGGACAGACATTTGCATTTACAGAAAATTATCATTTTTTTTTTATTTGGTGAGTTACGTAAAAAAATAGGTCTTGAACCCACAAACACTCCCTCCACCTAGAACTTATGACGAGAGAGGGTGTGAGCTACAGCAAGTTATCATTTATTTCAATAGATCTTACATTGTCCTGCTCTTAGGAAAAGTACACACACACACACACACACACACACACACATATATATATATATATATATATGTGTTGGGATCAAGTTACACCCGGTGTAACTTTAAACAATGTTATTGGATGCAAATATTAAAATAATCTACCATTTGGATTACAATTTCTTCTTATAATCTGATACTAGCAAAATTTCAAGATAATCAGAGATCGATAACTATGCAACAACAAGAAGCCTTAATTCCAAATTTTTGGTGTTGGCTATGGATCTCAACAGATTAGTTAGGTCAGCCACATCTAAAAAATGTGCAAATTTCAGGTTTTTTTTTTTTTTTTTTTTAAATTATGCATAAAAGATGAGTCTATGAATTTGATAGTAAATAACATCTGATTGACACAAAATTTGACGTACGTATTAAAAACATATAGAAAATGTAATATAATAGTGGGATTTTCCAAACATTAATCCAATAAAAATTATTTTAAGTGGTTTAATATTGCTTAAAGTTACACTAGGTGTAACTTGATACGTATGTATCTTTTTTTTATATATAAGTTATTTATGTATGTATTCTTAAATAAGAAGAGCAATTTCACTTCTTTGCTAAGATCAGTTGTTTCAATAGTCAACAATTTCTCCTTGTTCCATCAAAAAAAAAAAAAAAAAAATCTCCTTGAGGTGGCACGCTATTAGGAGCTTTCCCTTGCTTTAATGTTAACTCAATATTAGAAGCTTTTGCATCAATCTTTTCTTGCTCTGCCTTCTCTATTGCATAGAATCTCTTTCTATATCCTTTTTCATTTCCTTTCTTTCCCTGCTTTTGACAGATGCTGCATTCTTCTAATTGAATTTTTAATCCCTCCCTATTTTTAATCATGTTTCTTATTAGAAAACTATTTCTAAAGCCACCAGTACTCCATCACATGTAAACAACTAGATCTATATGGTCCAAAGTCAGAATCAAACAACCATAATCCCAATGCTGCTGCATTAACAGTATGGAACATTTTTGTAACTAAGCACAATTGGTACTAAAGAAATAGACAAGATGCAAGAGCCACAAAGTAAAGACCAAGAAGAAATAGGGGCAAAAGCTATTGAAGAAGACAAGTAAACCTCAAAAGTTTCATAATGATGAACTCACTTAAAACAAAGGCCAAGAGACTGCTCTCCCTCTTCAAATACACGCTTGAAAGAGTCTTTAAATACAGAATGACCAAAACTTTCAGCCAGAACAACAAGGCCACCAGTTTTTTCAACTGCCACTTTCATTTCTGCAACCCCAACCTACATTTTTAAAATGCCCAAGAGTCAAAGCATAATCCAGTTCAATCTACAGTGCATAAAAATCCTGATCAAGAACATACTATGAAACCTAATTATTAATTGGTTATAAGCATTTAAAAGTTTGTCATGGAGGCCAACAATATTGCTTTTAAAGATAATCTGAAAAAATATGCCAAGAATACCCTTAAAAAACCAGTAGAAGAATCAAAGGCTGAAGAAGCCCCTAAAATTCTCATATTACACATAAGGTATTACTTTAAACAGTATCCCACTGCAATCAATTGTCAAGAAAATCCATAGAAAAAGCAGCAGTACAGAGAACAAATCTCTTGCATATTAATTAAATGACCTAAGACAGATTTCAAAAGGTATAGAGGATATTATTTCTTATATACATTAAATACGTTTATGTTTCAAGATGAATATCGTTGCTATAGTCATTTAATTAAATAAATCAAGTGAGACCCTTTACTGGTCTTGCTGCCTTGATTCAGATATCCTTCTCCATACATTTCAGGCGATCTCCCTTCCACCAAACATCAGGAAAATAACAAGTACATTAAAATTCAAAATAAAAAATTTTGATAAGTAAAAAAAATATAAATATAAATAAAACATGTAAAAGACATGTAAACAAACTTTGAGCCTGAAAACCAATGATAAAAGCTCATTAAAATCCCATTAAAAGGGGGTAAGGTGACACACATTAAAAGCTCACTCTCGTCTTTACCTACATACTTTCTTTCCCTTCTTCCTTTACCGGGTAAGGTGGCAAAGTGTATGGAGAAATTACAGAGAGATTTTCTGTGGAATGGGATTGGTGGTGAACCTAAAATACATTTAGTTAATTGGGCCAAGGTCTGTAAGCCTTTGCAGGTTGGGGGGTTGGGTCTAAGACGGTTGGGAAGCTTTAATTCTGCCTTGCTCGGAAAATGGTTGTGGAGGTATGGCATGGAGACTAATGCTTTATGGAGGAGGGTTATAGAGGCAAAATATGGGAATATTTGGGGTGGTTGGTGTACAAAAAAGGTGACAAGTTCTTATGGGGTCAGCCCATGAAGATATATTAGAAGTGGCTGGTTGAACTTCTCTAAACTCCATGTATATGATGTGGGGGATGGTACTAGAGTGAAATTTTGGAAGCATGTGTGGTGCGGGGATTGTACTTTCCAAGAGGCCTTTCTAGAGCTTTATTGTCTTAGTAGGTCAAAGGATTCCTCGATGGCTGAAGTTATGGGTTGGTTTGTTGGGAGGTTTCACTGGAATGTGCAATTTCGTCATCCACCACAAGATTGGGAAGAAGAAGCCTTTGATCGGTTTATGGGGTTGGTCTATTCTTCAACAATGCGGGGATTTGGCCCAGATAAGGTTTGTTGGAAGCCTGCAAGGAATAGAGGTTTTGAGGTTAGAGGATATTATAGCTCCTATCCTCCTAATCTTGTTTCCTTCCCATGGAGAATGATATGGCACTCGAAGGTTCCTCCAAGGGTAGCTTTCTTTTCTTGGTCTGCTTCCTTAGGTAAGATCTTAACAACAGACAACCTTCGTAAAAGACGTGTGATAGTGCTTGACTGGTGCTATATGTGTAAGAGTTGTGGGGAGTCGATGTATCATCTTCTACTTCATTGCTCCATAGCTTGGGAGTTGTGGTCTTTGGTTTTCTACTTGTTTGGTATTCAATGGGTTATGCCTCATGCTGTTCTTGAGTTGTTTGAGGCTTGGAAAGGAAAGTTTGCACGACATCATCACATTGATGTTTGGAAATTAGTGCCTCATTGCTTGATTTGGTGCATTTGGCGTGAAAGGAATGCTAGAAGCTTTGAGGGTTGTGAACGTTCTTTGATAGAGATTAAGTCTTTTTTCTTGCACACTCTCTTTGAATGGAGTGTGGTCTTTTCTCATTTTTCTTGTTCTTCCTTTCCTATTTTTCTTGACCGTTGTACTTTTGTTTCCTGATTTGTGCCCCCATAGTACATCCCCAATGTACTCGGTTTGGCACTTTTCCTATTATTAATAATATTCTTACGTTACTTATCAAAAAAATAAAAATAAAAAGACGTGTAAACACACTTTAAACCTGAAACCAGTGATAAAAAAACTCTTTGATATATTAAAAAAAAAAAATCTCTGCCAACTGGCTAAGTTTTAAAATAAAACGTAAAAGTCATTTCAAATGAATATTTTAAATCTTTAAATTACACAGGCATTCATGATTTCTTTACAGCTGTAGCGGCTCATTACAGTATTTGAACAGAAAGCTCAAACACCCTACCTTTCCTTCTCAAATGAGGTCCATTAGGGGAATAAAAACCCTCATATATGGTACCATTTATTCCACAGGTAAGCTATTCACGTTAAGTTACCATGAGGGCAAATTAGCTCTATCTCAATTGGCACTTCGTCCTTCCATAACAATGGGATGGAGGGTGAGCTACTGGTTCAAAACCAACTAGATGCATGTGTAACTTACCAATCAAAAATAAATAAATAAAAAAGGTTACCATGAGGAAAGTGGCAGGACCCACAATTTACAATATGTTTAAAAAAAGGAATGTATCTTACATGACCTAACTGACTGAAGAAATAATCACGGTGAAAAAATAAAAACACAGAAGCGATGATCCAGTTTGTGAAATTACATGAAAATTGAAAAAATAAATAAAGAAAAGAATCTTAGAAGTCATAACAGAATAAACTGCAAACTAACACAAACCTGATCAAGTGCAGATGCAAAGAGGTCCAAAACGTGACCCTGGCTGACCAGTTGATTTGCAAGATTTTCATAGAATTTGACCGCTTTCTTAAAATATGGTGCCGCATCCTTATCGAGATCTTTATGCGATCGCACCGGCTCTGATAGATCTTTCGACACAATCTACAAAACTTTATCAAAATCAATATCTTTACCATCATGATCTTACAAGAATATCACACCCTTGAGCATAAATCAGTTTACACAAGACCCCACCATTTTTCCCTAATATAAGTTCATGCTGCATATGCCAGCATATGTGATTATTCAGTATTCACAGAGGTGGTGCAATTGGAAAATAAATTGAGGGCAAACGTATGGATACAGGATTGCACATGCAAATAATGTACATAGAGTAAAATAAAAAAATAAACTGCTAGTTCAAAATGTAAAAATATATACTTCAAAAAAAGAAACTTGGAATATGGAGCCATGACATACAGAGACAAAAACAAAAGCAACATACACATCATGAACTCTAGAACTTGACATAAAAAGATAATATTTTGCAATAAGAAAATTCAAGTTCAAGGGGGAATTTTGTTTTTTCCACAAGATTAAAGCATAAAAAATTCACATATTTGACTTAAGAAGCATTGAATAGGAAAATTCTAGGTGCCTTAGCCTTGGCACAAGTGCTAAATGGGCAGGCCCAGGTTGGCATTATATAGGTTTGAAACCATTAAAACAGTGGTGTCTGAAAAGCTTGATAATAGAGGCATATAAACAAAAATATAAAAGGCCATGATTAAATTGGCACTAACCCAACTAAAATTAGAAATGCAAGTAAGAATTCAATTAATAATAACACAAGACCCAATGTGTGACACTTAATCCACAAAAGAAAAAAGAACAAGACCTAAGAGTAGAGTATGTCTCGCACCATAAGAGTGGCATCAAGTAGTTAATTACAATTACAAATAAAATAAAATTACAATTGAAATAAAATCCTACTAATATGAGCTAAATTCAGCCACATTGCAAAATAACAGCGATTAGCTACCAAGATCTAATTCCACAGTATCATACACTCCTAGTACAACCCAAAAGTATATCAACAACAAGGGTAGCTTAATAGCATAAGAACATTGACAACTCAACACCAATAAAACGGTGAATTAAAACTGGGAAAATCAATTCAAGAATAACTGTATAAGACAACATCAAGCGCAAATTAGTAGCAACAACATTGATATAATAGTTTTTACCGTGCCAGGTCCTTCCGTGCAAGGACCACCAACTAGAGCTATAATTCGAGCACCAGTGCCGGTGGAACAAGCTCCAAGCAACCCTGCGGCAACACTTAAAGCCACTCCCGTGCACCGTGAAGCCCGAGTCCCCGGTGGAACAGGCCATTGATCCGTTTGTAGCTCATCCAGCAGCTGAAATCAAAATCAACACATCAAAATAAAATCCCAATTATCAGTCCCAAACAAACAAAGGATCCCGAAACTCACAGCATTGAGAGTGTACTCGCAATCCGAGGCGGGCAATAAAAACCGCGTAACGCCAGAACCGGGAAATCCAATGGGAATTCCTCCCTTCTGGTACCCTGCTGCTCCAATGCCACCAACGGATCGCCTTGCGGAAACGCCGCCGCTGCTGACGAGTCCCAATTGTTCCAAAATCTGATCCTTTGTAACATCCTTGCCCCCACGGAAGACATAAACCTTAGACATATCGGAGAACCCCAATTCATGAACCTGAACCTGAGTCCCAAATGAAACGAACCCAACAAGGGCGTTCTCCGGCAACAAGCCGATCGCACGCCTCAAAGCCGATTTGACATAGCCCATCTCCTCCTCGATCATGCAAGTATCGAGAACGAAAACGAAAACCGGTGGCGGAGGAGGAGCCATAGAAGGATCGTTGAAATTAGGGTTAGGGTTAGGGTTATGGGGAGACAGAGGGAGAGTGTATTGCACAGTGGTGTATTGAGCGTAGAGTTCGCCGGGGAGATTGGTATCGGAGATCATGGAATAGTGAGGAGGGAAATGGTTGCGCTGGTAACAGAAAGGGCAGATCCAGATCTTGGCGGCGAAGTCGACGCGAGCGTAAGGGTTGAGAACTGAGGCACAGGTTTTGCAGCGAAGCGGAGCGTAGGGGAGCGTGGGGATGTCAGGGTGAGGACGGATCGGAGAAATGGAGGCAGCGAGTGGGATCACGCACTTGCTCGCTTCAACCTTCGTTCGTGGCCACACGTTCCAACTCATCCGAACTCCGTCGATTCCCTCGGGATCTGTGTTCGCCATTTCCGACATGTTTGAGAACGAGAGAGAGAGAAATTGTTTGTTTTCTAGAGATAGATAAAAGAGAAAAAAGAAAAGAGGCAACCCCTTGAGCCTGATGAGGAGGAATAAGATAACACAAGCAAGGGGTCACCGCTGCCTACAGCTCTCTGCCTCTTGAGTAGTGGTTTGTTTGTGCGTGTATGTGTATGTTTTTTTCTTTTTTCTTTTTTTATTTAGCTAAATTCTGGATCTGATGGTGAGTTTAGATATAGACAGACTATTATAGAGATGAATAAAAGGCAATTGAATTGGTTTAATTAACAATTTCTTTTTGTGTACTGTAACGCCTACAAGCTATAATATGTCGTAGCTGGACCCTCTTCTTTCTTTCTACTTGTTCTTTTCTCCTGTTTTTTGTTTTTTGTTTTTTTATTATTAGGATTTTACTAATGTGTTATTACAGGTCGTTTTTACTATTTAGTTTTTTTTTTTTTACCGCTCGTGAAGAAGCTTACGACAATTTCACCCTCTCAAAATTTGAGCCTGAAGGATGTGTTTTTAACTGTTTATCCCAACAAACAAACGAACGGAAAAAAAAAAAAAAAACACCATCAGATCCCAGCTGATTTTTACTTTTCTTTTCTTTTTTACCGACTACTGAATTTACTTAATATAACTTTTCGTGGGGCCTTTTTTTTTGTGTTTGATGGGCCAAGCCCGTTCTGCTATACTCAGGTCCTGTGGTATGATGGGTCAAGGAGTTGGGACTGGCCTGTTATCCCAATGGGATTATACTGTAGGTCAGCTTGTGTGCAAGCCAAGCATTCTTGATGTTTAGACAAGACGGAAAGTGCTACAGCAGATTGGGTGCCTCGGCAGACACAGCGGATAATATCAAAGCAGAATAACTGATACAGCAAAAACATAAAAGAATATCATGCCACGGCAGAACGACTGATACAGCAAATATAATAAAAGATGCCACGGCAGAACGACTGATACAACAAATATAATAAAAGAGTGCTACGGCAGAAAAACTGATATAACAAATATAATAAAAGGGTGCTATGGCAGAAAAACTGATATAACAAATATAATAAAAGAAGTGCTACGGCGGAAAAACCAACAGTGTAAAACACTACAGCGGAACAAACAACGATAAGAATGCTAAGCAAGTTAAAAGAAGCCACAGCAGGACGATGACAACAACTCTAGGCAGGTGAAATAGCGTAAGTTCACTCTCTCAATCCTAGGTCAAGTCCTTCAGCAGCAAAAAGTCCAAGAAGGGATCCAAACTCCAACATGGACAACCTTGTTATAGGCTTCTATCATCAAAGTTGTTCGCTCTAGAGGAATGACCTAAATGGTTATGGGTTATGATTTGTAGAGCTCTAGAGAGTGGGTTTGTCAAGAGGAGGGAAAAGAAAGTCTATTGATGCATGCCCCTATTTCTGCTGTGTTTTCTCTCTTCCTTTTTACCGCTTTCTTTCTTTCTTTCAGTTCTTTTTACTTCTAGTTTCTTGCTATTATCTCACCATGGGTTTTTCCTTCCTCCTCCCTTCCATCTTGGCTACCTCTTCCTTTTATAGTGAATTCATTCAATGAGATTTCTCACTTTTGTCCCTAAGGCTTCACCAACCGCTTTTGGTTTCTTGTAGGCATTCTTTCAGGATTGCCCACTAACCTATTGGTTGCCCAGCCACTACCTCTGCTTAGAGTGTGCTTGCTGCACCACTCTCCGTTCTAGGATAAAACTCTACTTTGTTTTGTTTCTCCACTCACCTTTCCTACTTTACCTCGAATGGATAAGGGCTTGAGCTCCTTTCTCTACCTACCTCTATGGCATGCATCAGGTAGTCCCAGCCCATTACCTACCTCTTTTGGGTGAAATGCCATCCTAGAAAGGCATTTTTTCCCAAAAGAAGTCTTGGCAAGAACCCCAAAATAGACCCCTTTTTCCCCCCACCACCAAACCACACCCTCTGAACCCCTTGACCGTGGGCCCACCTCTCCTATATTGGCTGGATACAAATGGGTGGCGCTTCGGCCCTTGTGTGTGCATTCTACTACCTTCTACATTTGTCTTTTTATACTCCCACGCCATTTCTGCTGTTCTTGCCATGTCTCATTCTGCTATGTGTCTCTTATGTACATGCCTATCCTCCACAGCATGAAGGGCGTGGGCTCTTGGGCTTGTACTGTTTTCTCTTATTTCCCCGTGGGCTTGGACGTTGGCTTGGCAAAAGTCCCTACCCATCTAGTCCGTTGGGCTTTTGCTCTTGTTACTTCTCTTCCTACCATGCTTATAAGCTTGCTGGCTATCATTCATGTCATGTTGGCCCATTGGGCTTATTACCTCTTTTCTTGGGTTTCTCTGGCCCATTTACTTTACTTTTACCTCTTTGTTATGCCTATGGGCCTGTTGGCTGTCATTCTTGCCATATTGACCCATTGGGCTTATTACCTCTTTCCTTGGACTTCCCCGACTCATTTACTTTACTTTTACCTCTTGTTGTGCCTATAGGCCTGCTTGCTGTCATTCCTGCTATATTGGTGCATTAAGCTTATTACCTCTTTCCTTGGGCTTCCCCGACCCATTTATTGTACTTTTACCTCTTGTTGTGCTTATGGGCCTACTGGCTATCATTCTTGCCATATTAGCCTATTGGGCTTATTATCTCTTTTCTTGGGTTTTCCAGCTCATTTACTTTACTTTTATCTCTTATGGTGCCTATGGGCCTGTTGGCTGTCATTCCTGTCATATTGGCCCATAAGGCTTATTACCTTTATCCTTGGGCTTTCCCTGTCTATTTACTTTACTTTTACCTTTTCTGCTTCCTTGCTCTTTCACCCTTCCTTGTTGTAGGGCTTTTCTTGCCGTTGGGCCTTTTGTCAGAAAATGGGTATCAACACTTTTTAACTAATTATTAACAATTTGGAAAATTATTACTAAAGATTTTATCTTATATCACTTTTTTATCAATCATTAATAATATATTATTTAAAATTGTTGTAAAAATATTGTGTTTATAGTTTTATTATTTTGCAACAAACAAAACACCTTTTTAATCCCATATTTTGGCATTAATTTCTTCTCTATTTTTTTTTAATAGAAACACCATTATTTTAAATTTGATCACGTATGATTGGATCTCTTTTATTAGCACGTGCTGGAATTAATTTTCGACTACTTTTGTTTGAAACAACAAGTGTTTATGGTGATTTCTGGTCATTACAATTTTTCTCCTTTTTTTTAATCTTACATTTACAGTAACATGACATCATTTACTTTTGTCCATATAATAATGCTAGATCCAAAACTCTTTTTTTAGGAAAGTGAAAGTCATATCCAAAAACCTGATCATAAAAAAATTTTATATTTTTTCCTCTATATTTATTATTTTAAAACTAATAAATGTTTCCAAAATGTATTGAAAATTATATTATTGTGTTATTAATTTATTAGTAACCAATAATATATATATATATTTTTAGAATCTAGCAATAACCAATAGCTTAGATAGGAGTATTAGGATTAATCCTACATCTAGGATTGATTTAATAAATTTAGTCCCTGTTCTATATATTGTTAATGTGTTATCAATGCTGTCCTTCTAGCCAAGACAACTACATCATCTCTCATGTGCTAAACCAAAATTATAATGTGATTTTTGTGATTTTTTAAATTTAAATTTGATTAGAAAAAAAATACCAAACTAAAATCAGAAATAAAAGTCTCTCTTTCTCATGTCAAAGTCACAGAAGAAGGGCTAGCTAGTTTTGGTGCTGCCATCCGAGGTGAGAAGGGGCTGACTATTGCTTCGATGTCAGACAAATCCACTCTCCCACAATCCGTGAATGAAGTTGAAGTCTTGGCTGCCGTTAGAGCTTTTCTTTTTGCTAAGGATATTGGTGCATTTTCCATTATTCTTGAAGGCGATTTTGAAGTAATCATTAAAGCTTTGATTTGGGACAATGCTTCTTTTGGTCATATCATAAACAAAGCAAAATTTTTATTGAATAATTAAGTCTAAATTCCTTGAATGATTACGGTAGTGACTAGAGTATCATATCCATTTGGAATTCTCCATCAATATCGACACCTAAAACTTCCAGTGTATTCAGATTAGATATCATCTTAAGACAATGCTCCCTCATTGAAGTGCCTTTAGCCATTTTGGTACTATAAATTTGCCTCATGGTTTCTTGCCTTGCAGAACAACCTTGCTCACAAAACATCTCCTTCAGACTTAGCATTATGTCCGAAGCTAGTCCTACATCCTGCATTTGATGTTGTAGAACATTTGAGATGGACGCTAGGATATAGCACTTGGCCATCTCATTAGATTTCTGCCAACGATCATATCGCTATTTTCCTTAGAAGGAGCATCTAATGATGGAAAGTTAGGACATGTTTGAGTAAGCACATATTTGTGCTCTTCAGCAGTAAGAACAATGTCCTAATTTCTTTTCCAGTCAACATAGTTGAATCCAGTCAGTTTGTTTTGATTAAGAATAGCAACAAGTGGGCTAAATGATGCCATGATTAAATCTGAAAACAATAAACATGAATATAATAAGTAAATTGGACATTATCAATTTAGCATATAAACATATAGTATGGAATCTTAATAAAACTATAATATAAAATATACAACGACAACCCAATCTCATATTTAATATCCCTCAGCATAGAGTGAACATTAAATACTATGATTGATTGAGAACTATTCTCATTATTAGTGCTATCATGATAACTCTTATCAAACACTAATAATATGCCGTTATACATTTAGCCTCTAAATAATAATAGTAAGAACTCAGTATAGAGGATACTATAATATTTAGTCTAGTATATACCAATGTCTAGAATCATGTGTAACCACATTTCATCTACCATTAACAAGTTTATCTTGTAGTACCATGATTCAAAACACCCTCCGCATGGAATGCAAAGCTCAAGGCTAAGACAAGATGTTTGATCAAACCACTATAAACCAGGAAATTCAATCTTGTAGCACCATGAAATAAATACTCTCTGCATGGAATGCTAAGCTCGAAGCAAAGACAAAGTATATATTTCATACTACTATGAACCGACAATGGAGGCCATGAGATCCAACCCCTGTATCTCTCTCCCACTAGATATTTTAAAAGAAAAGTTTTTAATTAGAAAACATGCATAATCTCATTACACATAGCCTTGCACTTCATCCATGTGAAAACACTTAGAAAAATTCAAAATTCACAGTTTTCGATCGATTGAATGTATGTCTCGATCGGTTGAAAAAATTAAAATTCGTACTTAACAATCTGTCGGCTCGATTGGTACTTAATCGCTGCTCGATCGATTGACTAGCAATCGAATATCAATCAAATCAAACAGATTGGTCACTGTTTTACTCGATCGATCGAAAGCAATTTTCGATCGATCAAAACACGTGAAACTCGAATTTTCCAGAATTTTTTTTGAAGCAGTTTTCAACGGTTTTTCATGAACAAATAACCATCATATGAACAGAATAGACAAAATGTGATATCAAAACTGAATTCCATTGATGCTATAGCCTTAAAGTTCAATTTAACATACTTAACATCAAACTTAAACAACATCATAACATCAATATCAGTTTTTATCAAACAGTAATTTCAACAACCATGCAGTAAATTACTTGTATAATCTTCTAACATCATGAAATTACTATCTCTAATTCCAAAACTCACAAAACTTGGCTCTAATACCAATTGTTGGAAAAATACATGTTTATATCACATACAAAACATACACAGTGGAAAATTAACAGATTTACTTCATTTGCAATTGATAACATGTACTATGTAAATTTCAGAATATAGGAACAAGAGAGTGTACCTTGGTGCGGTAAAATTCAAAACCAAAGATTAGAAATACTTAGAAACACTTTTAATCTTCATTCCAATTCCACTTGTGCCCAAAAAGTATGGTCTCTTAATCAGTTTATATGTGTGTGTTCAAGGGAGAATAAGAGAGTGTCCTATACTCACATACAAAACCATTTCATACTCTTACAAAAATTTGTATGTTTCTCTTATTATAACTAATTATCTAATTGGGCTAGCCTTTTGGGCCATTCCAATTGGGCTTTAGTATGTGGCTTGGAGTGGGACCAAAAGGGAATAAATAAGACTCTAGCTCCAATGGGCCTTGGGCTTTTCTGTCAACTTTTGACAAGTCCAAAGTTACCATTAATTATATTTAATACCACTATATAAATATAATTGCACTCTAGGCCTTATTAATAAACTATATCTCAAGACTTTATTATACATACAACCCTTTCATAAAATATTCGTAGTAATACAAAGTCATGAATGTAGACTACCACTTTGAAGATTACTACATCTTAATCATTGAGTACCCGATTTAATCCTTTAAATTATTCATCATACATTTATGAAATCTAATTTCATAAATATATACTTTAGTAACTCCTTACTAAAGTAGTTAGGCCTAACACTCTGAATAACCAAATCCATTAAACTTATTTCAAGGGAATATTTTATATCTCCGTTAAGAGATTATGAATTCCATCTTGAGAATATATGTTCCATCAACACTAAATGTGGCTGCCCAACATACTGAGGTTTTGATCGTGACTTTAAATCTCACTCCTGATATATCAAAACAGCCTACACTTCATGATTAGGTCCATTATTCTCTCAGGATTAAGAGTTGATGTAAATAGAAGTCGTGAGATTTATTATTCATTTGACAGTTGTTAGGAGAATAATAAATCTCACAGCGATCCAGTTCAATATGTCTTAACTTTTAAAACATATCAACTAGAAGTCTCTACTTCCATGATTAAGACAAATCATCTTAGTTGATATGTTATAGTCTTCGCAGATGAAATGCCCAATTTCATCACCGACTATGAACTAAAATTCTGTGTTTACAAAGAACTTGTGACTTATATCTTCTGTGACTAAATCATATACTATGCATTTCATGGACTAAATGATAATGTCCAAATATTCATGTTACCATTATTTTAAATAATAATAAAACAATTTTATTAATTACAACATTAAGTCATACATAATGTCATGCATAATGTCATACATAAACATCATACAATAGGATTTAAGGGCACCAATCCTAATAGTGGAGGCACTAGGATGGGTGGATGAAGGAGGTATTCTTTGATAAGTTCAAAGGCTTTCTGACATTCATTGTTCCATGCATGGGGTTCATTCTTCCTTAGGAGCTTGAAGATGGGCTTATAAGTGGAGGTGAGTTTGGCAATGAATCGCTTGTATTGTAATCGACCTAGGAATCCCCTTATTTCTTTCTCACTCTTAGGTGGAGGCATCTCTAATATGGCTTTGATCTTGGATGGGTCAACTTCTATCCCTTTGTCACTTACTAAAAAGCCTAGCAATTACCCAGCTGTTGCTCCAAAGGTACTCATTTTATTATCATCATTGTTTTTGAAGTAACCCTTTAGCTAGAATATATTGCAGCCTTTCCTTCAAAGTCCATGAATTTCTCATCATTTTGGGCCTAGGTATACAACAAGGAGGCCTAAAATTATGGAATTTCATTTTGACTTTGTAGGATGTTGGATACTAAGTTCATAGCATACTTGTTACCTTAAACCCAAGACTCTCTTTTTCAAAAGGCCTTTTGATTTGGGCTTATGATAGCAATTAAACTATGGTTTTATGAACCTTTCAAGTTAAGATATACCTTTGGAGTTTGGGATAAGTTTCTTATATGTGAGAACTTCTTTTATTTTATCCTAAACATCTTAGGGTATGCCATAACTTTTGGCTCATCCTTCAATTTTATACCTTTTATTTGTCCTTTAGAATTAAGTAAGCACAAGATATATGGTTGAACTAACAAGAGATATAAAGGGTATCCTCTTTTGATGGGATCTAGGATCTCTCTAAGTGTGGGTAAGCTCCTTAAAGCTAAAGGGACAGATCAGTAGGTCATTCACAACTAGGTGAGCTATGATTCCAACCGAGGGCCTAAGTGGACCTTTGTGGATTGGTGGCAAACTGTTTACATACTCAAAACCCATTATAAGTAATGGTACACATTGTGATTTGGTGGGATGAACTTTGAAAGACTTGAGCTCGAATGGAGCATACTCATCTTCCCACTCATCACCAACTGAGGTAAAGGGACAAAAGAACCAAGTGAAGTGTGTGCAAACAAGTATTGAACAAGTCTTTATTAAGATTAAAAAATATAACACATTGGAATCAAACTCTCTATCCGCAGTGGAGTCGCCAATGTGAGCACAACACGTGGTTTGGTGCTCTTTGTTGTTTTTGGGGAGTACGCCTCGACCGAGTGGACTAGGGTGGAGAAACAAGGATGTAAGGTTGAATTTATTCATCCATGTGTTGGCTTTATTCTGTGTCAAATTTGCTTGTAATTCAGCATGTAGAAACTCTATATTTAGGTGAGAATAATGTAAGGGTTGTGTGTGAGAAAGTGTGAAGAAACTCAAGATGTGTGCATTCAAAGGAGTCTCACGACTAGATCTCGTGACTGGTAAGTCGCCAAAATGGCATACTTGTGAAGCATGCAGGGAGTTGAAGGGTCACGACAGTTGGAGCACTACAGGACAAAAAGTAAACTCTAGCCTGGAAGTTATCTCGCGACTCATTCTAGTCGCGAGGCCAAGTCGCCAGAATGCCTTGTGATGTGCATTGATAATAGCTTAATTTTGCATATTTATATTATTGTTAGAAAACATTATCATACTTATTTTAAGGTAATTCATGCATTTTATATTTGGTTTTGGAATAATGCTGAATAATCAATTTTGTACTTAATTGAATCTTATCGTGTGAATTTGTCTTTTGTAGAAGAATGGAATTAAATAAGTGGATTTGTGCAAAGAAGAAAGCTAATGGACTTTACTTTTACAAGGGCCATGATGAAGATAAAAAAAGCTAACCCAATTAAATTTAAGTCCAATTGGGGCAAGGAATCAAAGGAAATTTGCATTAAATCCAAGTCCAATTCGGATTAGGATTCCAGACTGCACATGAGTTAGTATTTTTGGCATAACTTTCGGCTTAGAAGTCCAATTGAGATGATTCAAGTTGGGCTGGAACTTTAACTTAAAGGGCTACAACTTTGTAGTTTTCCAAAAGTCCGAATTTAGACATTAAATGGGCCGAAATCGTCGGTTAAGTGAAGCCTAAAAATCTGGGATTTTCTTCAAACGGGAATTCAACTTGTAATAGGATTCCTTGACCTATTTAAAGGCTCTTTAGGGCAAAATTCAGAGGCTAGTGCTAGGGCTGAGGGCTAAATGTATAGAGAGTGCGGCTACTTCTTTGGTTTTCTTCCATGATAGCTAGTTTTATTTTATTTGTCTAGTTTAATGTTTAGTATTTTACTTTTGTATTTTCTTTCAATTACTATAAGTAGCTAAATTTATAATTAAGGTTGAGGATGAAACCTTGTTAAGGATTATTATTAATATTTATGTGATTTGATTTTTCCCACAATAATTGTTCTTTAATGATTTAAATTATTCTTGCTTCATATCAATTGACTAAAATGAGATCCTAGATATGAGTTCAATCATGTTTTTCTCATGATTTAGGATTTATCTTAATTAATTGAATGCTTGGTTTATTAATTTTTGATTATAAAATTGGATATCACTTGTGATTTGTCTATCAAGGGATACAATTTATAATTTGATTTTTAGAATTGGATATATCTTGTGATTTGTTTGGCTACTGATACAATTGATGATTTGATTTTATATTTAAGAAGCAAAAAAGAACATGCTTTAGATTTTTAAACATAAGTTTTAATAATGATATTTTCCATGATAGCAAGATTGATTTCTAGATTATCATGCAGTGGTTGGGAAAAATTAATGATTATAAATATATGCTGATATGATTTACAAGTCGAATTTCAAAACCTTAATTCCTTTCTCTTGATTGTTTACATCTTTTTATTACTTTTTATCTTTTGCTTAGTTTCACTATTTGCTTAATTTTATTATTTGCTTAGTTTATTTAATTTCAAAACAACCAATTTTTATTAAACTAGATTAGGATTAATTTGGTTAAAATTTGATTTAATTTTCCTACGTTCATACAAGTCCCTGTGGGTTCGACCTCGTTCTTGTCTAACTATACTTCGGTACGGTTCATACACTTGCGGTTCGTACGGTTCGTACTTTAAAATTTAGGTGAGAATAATGTAAGAGTTGTATGTGAGAAAGTGTGAAGAAACTCAAGATGTGTGCATTTAAAGGAGTCTCACGACTAGATCTCGTGACTGGCAAGTCGCTAAAATGGCACACGTGTGAAGCATGCAGGGAGTTGAAGGGTCATGATAGTTGGAGCACTATAGGACAAAAAGTAAACTCTAGCCTAGAAGTTATCTCGCGACTCAAACTCGCGACTCATTCTAGTCACGAGGCCAAGTCGCCAGAATGCCCTGTTTGGATGAAAACTGACTTTTCGCATTCTTCACATACTCTACTATAAATACCCTTATACCCACAAAATGTAAGGGTGGCTATTCAGAGAGAAAAACCCTAAGAGAGGTTTCTACAATACACCCACCTCATTAGAGAGAGCTACTCATTTTTAGAGAAAAATCTTTGTAGTCTCTTCTCTTTCTCTCTTCCATTGTTATGCCCATTAAGAGGAGATTTGTACCGAAACACTATCCACACCCATTCAAAGTGTTGAAAGTGTTTTTGGAGCTTTGGGAAGCATTGGAAGATGCCAAGGATGGCGGATGCAATATGGAGCTTATTACGGGATCCGGTAAGTTAGAGAAGACAAGATTCGGCGTAACCCTGTTGGAGCAAGAAACTTGGAGGGCTTAGGTGCATCAGGTAGATTAGGCTTTAAGGGTCTATTACTATTCATGTATCCCAATTGACTTTCTAGTGGATCATTGATCGGTGCAAAGCTGCAAGTGCACAGTATCGTAGTTTTATAGTAAAGTGATGAAAAGAGTATCGTCCTCAGGGATTGGTAACTTACTTTTGACAAATACCAAAATTATGCTAATCTCGATTTTATCTAGAGAAGTTACTAAGGTTTTTGTAATTGGAATTCAAAATAAAATCAATTTAAATAAAAGATACGCAGAGGAAAAGAAAGATGTTGCTTGAAAATCAACTTAATGAGAAAGAAACTTCTAGGAAATTGATTTCACCTAATCCCTCACTATGCTTTACTCATCTAGCTAATTGAATTTAATTCTCTCTGTTTGTTAGCAATCTCCAAACTCTTCCAAAAGTCTCTTTCGACAGTCAATTGGAAACATTGTTGTTCATCATTTTACACAAGAGTATGCAATTTAATAAAGCAAGAAAGAATTAAGACAAATGATTTTAACACTACATAGGTTCATACAAGTCTTTCGATCTCTATATTTACCTATGCTAAAATATTCAAGATCTATCCTATAATTCCCTCTTTCGACAGCAAATCACAAGATCAAAATCATCTAATTAATGGCCAGTTAATTAGAAGCAATAAGCTCAGAATAAATCAGACAAACATGAAGAGAATTAATTCAAATTACCATAGAAAAGCAAGCATAGTTCGGAATTAGATTACATCGTTTTCCTAGAATAAAGAAAATTTAGTTCATGCTAAAAATTAAATTCAACATAAACGAATTCACCATCATTTTTCTGAGGAGATTCGAAGGAAAATAAATACTGAAAATATATCTCGTCTCAGTCCTCCCAGTTCAGCCTCTGTCTTTCAGTTTCAGTACCTCTGCCTTTCAGTTTCAGCACCTCTGCCTCTCAGTTTCAGCCTTTCTCTTTTCTGTTTCAGCCCTTCAGTGCCTCCCTTTTTCTTTTTCCTTTTTGTTTCAGCGTTTTTCCTCCTTTAATTCAACGCCTATCTTTTTTTTTTTTCCAGCAAAAATGTGTTGCCCTATTTAGCCCCAACGTGTTCAGCTTTTCATCCCAAAATGTTTTCAGCTTTTCACCCCAAAACGTGTTCAGCTTTTCAGCCCAAAACGTTTTCAGCTTTTCATGCCAACTTCTAAGGCCCAAAAAAAAATCTTCCTTTAGTTCTGTTCATCCAAGACCCAATATTTTTTCTAGCTGCTTCATGTCTCTTTTATTTAAATAAATCTTCATTTTCTTTAAATCTGCAATAAAATTTAACTAACAATAATGAAGTCTAAAATCAATAAAAATAAATAAAAT